>JARYHS010008074.1:386773510-386810297 GCA_031002005.1 Vandiemenella viatica | reverse complement strand
GTAATGAAGAATGTTCCCCACCTTGGAACTGCTTTTATTGTGAACAAGAGCATAGTGTAATCAGTCTAAACCTTCCACTCACCCACTGAAAGGCTATCTCTATCGACAATAAGATGTGGAAATAAAAACTATACCTTAATCAATGCCCATGCTCCAATCAATGACGATAACAGAAAAAATCCGGATAAAGTGTAAGAGTGTTGGGAACTTTTAGAAAATGAAATCCATAAAATTCCTACAGATAATGTCAAAGTGTTACTCGGAGATTTCAACGCACAAATTGGGAAAGAAAGAATTTATAAGAATGTTGAAGGATTTCCCGGCACACAGAAGAACAAATAGAAATGGAATAAGGCTTGTCCAATTGTGCAAGGCCTTTAATCTCAAATTGATGTCTACCTTCTTCAAAAAACTGAGCAGAAAACAAACAACATGGCGCTCCCCAAACACAAACCTTGGAGAATTCCAAATTGATCATGTAGCTATCTCCTCAAAGAGTGAAAAAAATTATCCAGAATGTCAAGGTGAGAAAGGGAGCCAACACTGAAAGTGACCACTACCTTACAACTATACAAGTGAGATTCATCCCTCAAAACAGATAACAAGATAACAAACAGGAGAATTAAATTTGGTGTTGAAATGTTACGAAACAACTCAGAAGTAAATAAAAAAATTCAAAGAAAAGTTGGAAAACAACACTGCAATGAACTGGGATGATCTGAGAACAAAAATAACCAAAGCTGCCTGCAAATTATGTTCTATGAAAAGAAATAATAAGCATAGATGGTGGAATGAAGAATGTGAAGAGGCCTTAAATGAGAGACTGATAGCTCGGAAAAGGTGGCATTCCCATAAAACTGATGAGAATTTCCAAACTTTCAACACAATCCAAAAACAAACTGTTAAACCTATAAGAAATATCAAGAGGAAACATGATAAAAGTACTCATACAAATTAATGAAGATTTGGCTAAATGTAACACAAAGAACTTTTACAAAATGTTCAAAGAGGAAACAACAAAGTATCAACCACCAAATCTTGGCTTTAAAGGTGAAAATGAAAAATTGGCCTAAACAACAAAGAAAACTGCCAAATTTTGGCCTGCTACTTTGAAAAACTACTGAACTGTTAAGAACCTCAAGAAAGACTAGAATTCAGTCAGTCACAAGATAGCATTAAACCTTCAGATCCACCAGATGAGAAACAAATACATGACATAATCCAAGTTCTGAAAAACAATAAAGCTGTAGGGGAAGATCTGATTGTTGCAGAGTCGTGCAAATAGGCAGGTGGTCAAGTAAGGCAAGAACTGACAAACATACTGCAGGAAATATGACAAAAAGAAAAAATTCCTGACGAATGGAAGAACGCACTGATACACCCATTGTACTAGAATGGTGACAAAACAGATGTGAACAATTACAGAGGAATTTCCCTGGTAGCAATGACATACAAGATACTGTAAAAAGCTCTTCAAAACAGAATTGAACCAGTAACAGACAAACAAATCTGAGAATACCAAGGTGGGTTCAGAAATGGACGATCCTTTGTAGAACAGATTCTAATAATTCTGTAATACGTGACAGGTTAACAAAGAACAAAAACTATGTTATAGTTTATGTGGACTTCAAGAAAGCCTGTGACTCAGTAGATAGAGTCTCATTACTGAACATTTTAAATTTTGATGTTGACTCAAAATCGGTCAACATAATCAGGCAGACCCTCAGTGGAACAAATTCAAAAGTGAAATTTATGGGAGAGATCTCGCAGGAATTTAAAATAAAAACTGGTGTGAGGCAGGGAGATGGGCTTTCCCCAATTCTTTTCAATTGTGTTTTGGAAAAAGTAATAAGAGTATGGGAAAAGAACTCAAGGAAATTCATCATGAGATAAGATTTGGTTCTAAGCACAAAGGAGTTGGGGTAAACTGTTTGGCCTTCACTGACGACACAGCAGTTCTCTCTGGAAGTATAGAAACTGCACTCGAACAAATCAACCTTCTGAAAGAAATAGCAGGAAAAGTTGGACTTCAGATCTCTTTTGAGAAGACTAAAATCATGACCAATATTAGGGATTCACCCACAGTACTAAACACAGAGTTTGGGAAAATTAACAAGGTCAATAAATTCAAATATCTAGGTGAAGTAATTCAGTTTAATGGGCTTGATAAGGAAGCAAACATATGAAGAGCAAGACAACTAGAACTAGCAAACCAATTGACTAAAGATACATACAATAAGAAGAATCTATCAAGGAAAACTAAAGTCAAACACTACAACACAGGGTCAAACCAGATGTTCTGTAAGCCTCAGAATGTTTGTTCTCTATGAAAACTGGAGAAATAGAAGGGATAGAGTAAAGGGAAAGGAAAATCTTAGTACACGATAGAGCAACATTAAGGAGATTGATCCTAAATTTCAAGGGTTTCAAGGAGAAGGAGAACAAGAAATATAGTAACATATGAATGGAAAAAAGGAGGAAATAGCAAAAGGATGAATAACTATTGGAAGTCAAGAAAAGAAGAATCGAAATGAATGCACGGGATTACTTTTCATGGTCCTTAGATGACCGATATAGAAGAGAAGAAGAAGAATCAATATTACTTCTAGTACCGTTTACTAACTGTAGCTCTTATGACATGAATCTAATGAGGTAAACACGAGCAAAATATTAACTTGTGCCATTAAGCTTATGTTTTTGAAATTCTTTTACAAATATTTTCCTTAAAATTTTGACTTGAAACTTGATATTCCACATTATCATTCTCTTTTAAACATTTTTCACCAACTTTCCCCTCTCTATTTAACTGAAATAACCCTGTTCTTTTGTGTCACCGATTTCCATTGTTTATTGTATCCCAATTCAAACCAATTTCTCTTAACAATTTACCTTCAAGATTTTTCCCAATACTGAGTGATATGCCACAATGCTAAAATCCTCCACAAAATCTCTGATAACATTAGTCATAAATGTAATGTCTTGCTTGAGTCTACTTACAAATATGATACTACATCTAATTTTTACTGGCATAAAACCTTTCATCTTCATAACAGCATCCTTTTAGAGCAGATGGAAAACTCACAACAGTAGGAACAGATTTAGAGCATTGACACTCTGGATATCTTATAATATTCCTAATATTTTCTTACTGTTTTGTTGTATCTACTTTTACTCTGCACGGATGCAGCTACTGTTTGTAGCAGCTGGTCTGTCTTAGAGCCTGTCATGGTGGAATGGGATAACTTAACTGACAGTATCTATTTGTTAAATGTGGAATCTGTGTTCTTTATTGCTATAGAGAGGATATTATGTGTGAAATGTGTAACCTGTAAGGTGGAGATTGAAGACGCTGGGTGCTGTTATGAATATATGCGTTGAAAACGTGTGATGATGTTTTTATGCAGACACACAATGCATCAATGCACAATATTAAATACGTGCTTTCTCCAGGTGTCGTAAGAAGCTATTTTGTTTCCAGTAGAGTGAAGGAACCATCCAGTTTGCTTAGTCCCACTTGCTTTTATCATGGACAGAAAGAGTATTTGGCTATATGTATTACAGATTACCAGTTGCACATAAAAGAATTAGAATCATTCTATTCAGATGATACAATCATGTCTGTAAGCATCTGCCATCCTACCACATTTCATTTTCTCTTTCTGTTCTTTCCTTTTGTTGCCAAATTCCAGAGCAAGCAATAATGAACTTTACTATTACACCTGTAATATCAATATTACTTTAAAATAACCAGTAGTCCGATTAATTACTAATACAATTGCTGCATAAATCCCTCAAGTAAAAGTTTGCAGATTTTAGTTATTTATGGTATCATTTGCCACGCATATGTACAAATAATATGTAGAACTGTTCACCCATAATTACTTTGATGATACCTCAACACCTACTATTTCGGTAAAAATTTTATCTTTTGGCTTAAAGGCTTTTGTAAAATTATTGCAGTAAAAACCAGCTGGGGATTTAAATTTGTCAGGTACCAACTGAGTACAAAGTAAAAGCAAAAGCAACGTGCCACATTCGGGTCAGTAAGGCATCAGTCCTGGGACGCAGTGATCGGCCACAGATGAACTCTCCTGTGAGAAGAGTGACTTTCGAACTGGAATGGCTTCTTATGTCTGACGACAGCTCTGACATGGGCTTGGTACCTGTAGATGCTATTGATAGGTAGGGTTATACTAGGCATGGCCTACACCTCAATAGTAGAGGGAAGGGGGTTCTTTCAGATCTGATAGCTAGACTTTTAATTCGGGCCACCAATTGTCATGAAAAGATTCCAGTTGTTAAATGTGTTAGGGCAGTTCCTTTTTTACATTAGGGTCAGGTATTAGGCAGAGAGTTTTAACAGAAATTAGTTTAAACAATAATTAGTTTTCAAATACGAAAATTAAAAACTGTGTAGGGATTAATTTATTACATCAAAATATCAGAGGGTTCTCAAACAAAGTGCTAATTAACATAAATGAATTAAATGATATCAATAGAATTGATGTTTTATGCTTGTCTGAACATCATATAACTACAGAAATAGGTATGTCAAATGTAACTGAATTTAATTTAGCTTTGCATTACTGTAGAACAAACTTGGAGAAAAAAGGAGTTGTCACTTATATTAGAAATGGTTACAGTTTTGATGGTATAAATATTAGCAAATATTGTCTTGTTGAACATTTTGAAGCCTGTGCTACAAGGCTAAATTTCAGTAGTGAAATTTCCATAATAGTTACTGTATGCAGAGCGCCCTCAGGAAACTTTTCTATTTTCTGAACCAATTTGAACTCTTAATTACATTTTTAAGCAAAAAAGTAGCCAACATAGTTGTATGTGGTGATTTTAATGTAGATAACTTACCCTGTACAGTCATGTTGGAATCATTAGTCAGTTCATTCAATTTAACTCAGATAGTTAATTTTCCCACTACAATAATGAATAATAGTCACTCAGCTATAGGAGGGTCCATTTAGAAAGTACATTGATGTTTACATTCAATGTAATACATTGGAAACCTGCATCGATGTTTTACGATGCATCGTTTAAAAACATCGATGTTTTTTTGACATAGGATACTTTTTATGTTTTTCTTAGCTCAATAAATACAAATTAACATTATTCATTGGCAAATGTCGTTTCATTTATCTCTTACCTGTCCTTCAAAATTGCCAAGAGAAAATGTGACAGTTCACCATTTCCAGTCAAACACAGATAGTTCTTGGTTTGGTCTGTGTAAACACAGGGTAACACTATACCAGCGGTGTAGTGCTGTGTTTAATTTTCTGGCTTTACACCTCGTCGAGGTCATTAGAGGCTGGAAATGACTGGAGGCAAGGAGCGTGAAGGAAGCATCCCAGCATTCGCCTAGAGTGATTGGGGAAACCATGGAAAACCCAAACCTGGATGCCTGGACTGGTATTCGAACCGGAGTCCTCCCGAATGCAAGGCCAGAGTGTTACTGTTCAACCAACATTAAAAAATTAATTTTATAATACTGTGTACTGGTTAAGTAATGTTGTATGAGTGAGATATAGCTTTGTAAGTTGTTAAGTATCCTTTAGTTCACCAAAAGCACTCCCACTAGCTACCCCCAGTAGTAAAATAATCTATAGGTCAGTTGTGAAGTCGCTTATGTTGGACTTAGAAATTTCGAGAAGAGTAATTGCCAACATGAAGGGATTTTCCTGTATTCATTCACACAGTGAGAGTTCACCATTAGAATCATTTTAAATTGTATTCATTATATCGGGAAAAATTTATTTTAAGAGAGAATTCAGTTTATTCACATTTTGAAACACGCTATCAGGAAAGTAAAAGTCTAAGATTTGAAATATCTTTAAACTGAGTAAAGCTACAACTGAACTTTTATCACCAGCTATAGTCAGCATTGTCCCAAGTATTTTAATAGTAAAATTAACCAATTTGGCAAAGTTTAATTAGTAGTTTTAATCAAGAGAAAAAATGAACTTTTTAACTAAAAGGAATACAATTTAGAAATTTATATCAGTAGATAGCCTAAATTGAGACGATTATGAACATATAATGGTTTTGGTAAAAAGCTTAAGTATTTGTCAGGCAATTAAGTTTGTAAAGATAGATTGCCGTTGACTGTTGATGAAGCGCGTAAAAAGTCTGCCAAGCTGATCATGTGATAGACTTCAATTTTAAGATTATAGAAGTACTTTTGAATGTTAAATTAAATTAAAACAGATAGAACATGATAATAGAAAGTACCTGTAAAAATTTCAAGTTAATCTTTTGGAGGTATTAATTAAAGAAAAAGTTGCTGACGTCATAGGCTCTGAGAAGTCTATAAAAGATCCTGTATCTCTCACGGTCACACAAAGCAACATCAGAAGATGAAAAATCTGAAGATGAAATTGAACAATGGCACTTGTCAGAGCCAACTGACCAGAACGTTTGGACACAGCGCTCAGATTCTTCAAATAAATGCAGAAGGATTAACAATTGCTAAATGTGAATACCTTAGTAAACTAGCAACTGACCTCAAAATTGACATTTTAGCTGTTCAAGAGACCCACATGACTGAAAAAGATTTGGAAAGCAGGGGCAAGATTGCAGGATACAGAATGATATCGAGAATTCCCTCTCCTATACACGGATCAGCCATGTATGCCAAAAGTAACATTTGCAACATCTCGGAAGTGAGCTGTCAAAAAGTTAATGAAGTGGAAATAATTACTCCCAAACTCAACAATTTAACTGTTGCATCAGTTTACAAACCACCTCTTTCGAACTGGCCAACTCCACCACTGCCCTCACTACCAAAACCTTGCATATATGTAGGAGACTTTAACAGCCGACATACATCCTGGGGTTACCAAAATTCTGATGAAAACGGAGAGAAACTCACTGTGTGCTGCGAAAGTCAAGACCTGTATCTCAGCTATGATGTTAAAGAAAAGAAAACATTCAATTCTGCTAGATGGCAATCGACACCAATCCTGATCTGGTCTTTGTTTCCACAGTTGAAAGAAAACCTTTAGATCACACAAGGAAAGTCCTTTAGCATTTTCCCAGAAGCCAACACAGGCCCACACTAATCAGTGTTGGTATCACAATACCTGTTATCAGATCAATTCATAAACCAAGGTGGAATTTAAAGAAGGCAAACTGGGACAATTAAAGCTCCGAGGTAGATAATAACCTGCAATGGATACCCCCAAAAGTGAAAAACTACAAGAGATTTGTAGGTATTGTTATTGCTGCAGCTAGACGAAACATCCCTTGAGGGTACAGGAAACAATACATTCCATGCTGGGACAAATCTATGCAAACTTTATATGAAAATTATCAAAAAGCTGGTGACCCTGAAACAGCAAAAAGAATATTAGAAAAACTGAATGAAGGGAGGAAACAGAAATGGAAAGAGCTAACTTCTCAAATGAGCTTTACTCACTCCAGTAGAAATGCATGGAATCTCCTTAGAAAACTGGGTGCAGCCTCAAACACGTGCAAAGAGAAGCCAGGAATTACACCAGCTGAAATGGCATTGCACATCAAAACAAGAGCTGACAAAGTCCCAATAAATCCTGCCATGAAGAAACAGATGGAGAACGAGATGATTGAAATGGATAACAACCTTTGAAATAATCCTATCGTTTCTAATCCATTTAGTCATGAAGAAGTTGAGAAAGCCATCAAAATGCTAAAAATGAGGAAGGCTGCAGGGTTAGATGGCATTTTCCCAGAATTCATAAGATATCTGGGCAAGCAGGGAAGAACTTGGCTCAAGAACTTCTTCAGTGATATCCTGGACACTGGGATAGTCCCCACAGAATTTAAGATGGCTCACACCTTGACGATCCTCAAACCAGGCAAACCAGCAGATGATGCTTCAAGCTATCGACCTATTGCTCTACTCAGTGTTTGCTATAAGCTTCTAGAACGCCTCATCCTTAACCGCATACAAGGAATAATAAATATCATAACACCAACATATCAGGCAGGTATCAGACTAAAACTGAGCTGTTGTGAGCAAGTATTATCACTGACATCATACATTGAGGCTGGATTTCAGAAGAAGTTAAAAACATCAGTAGCCTTTGTCGATCTAACAGTGGCATATGATACAGTTTGGCTGGATGCACTGATACTTAAACTTAAAAAACATATACCCTGCAGGAAACTAACATCACTCCTGAAGAATATGCTGACCAACCGATATTTTAAGGTCACCGTCGGACATAAGACAAGTAAGTAATTTACAATAAAAAATGGATTACCTCAAGGGTCAGTACTAGCTCCATTGCTGTTCAACTTATACACCAGTGACATGCCAGAAACAACAGGCAATAAATTCTGCTACGCTGACAACTTAGCTATCGCCGTCCAAACTGCCACATTAGAGGAAGGTGAGAGCATTCTCTCTAATGACTTAGAAACCTTGGGCACATATTATAGAAAGCAGAGACTTTGTCCACACCCAATGAAAACAGAAGTATGCGCATTCCACTTGAGCAATAGAATAGCACATCAACAGCTCAAAGTGAACTTCTGCCACCAGAGGGTGAAACATAATTTCTATCCTAAGTATCTTGGCATCACCTTTTAATATTCAAAAACACCTCAAAAACACAAGTCAGAAACTGAAAACAAGAAACAAGCTAGCTGGTACTTCGTGGGGAGCTGATGCGAACACACTACGAACAACCGCTCTCACCATGGTTTACCCTGTTGCTGAGTACTGTGCTCCAGTGTGGCAACGTAGTACTCATACTAGAAAAATCGACGTCCACCTGAATGACTTTATGAGAGTAATAACTGGCACCCTAAAGTCCACCCCAGTTCCCTGGTTGTACCTGATCAGCAAAATACCACCTCCAGAGATAAGACGCCAAGAAACAACGTCATGTGAGTGGATAAAACTACACCATCCTGATCATCCACCGGATCTCCCAATCCACGAGGTTCTAAATAACTTACCACCCACTTGTCTTAAATCCAGAAATCCGTTATAGCAAGATGTATTTGACTTTGATGTCATGGAAAAATGGCGACAAAGCTGGAACTCCGCATCTGTAAAACATCCAGAATTAAAGATCCCACAACTGGACATTCAGGATTCCATTTAAATAGAGACCAGTGGGTCAAACCAAATCGCCTAAGAACAGGCCATGTGAAATGCAACGCCATGTTGTATAAGTGGGGTCTTCAGGATTCTCCTGCATGTGACTGCGGTGCTCCTTCCCAGAGTGTGGAGCATATTATCAGGGAATGCCCTCTACGGAAGAATGATGGACCATATGAAGATGTTTTTGGAGCTACAAGTTCCTTCGTAGAATGGCTGGAAGAACTGGACATCAGCTTGTGAACGCTACCAACGTTCTTGTCATTGTATATATTTATTATTGTATTAGTTGCTTGCCATACAACAAATAAAAATAAATAGAATCTTTCAGCGAGCTCAGATTGTCTCACTCTGGTCTCATTCTTTCGCTGGAAAGTGATCGCGCATTTCCGTGGAGCAAATTGTTCCACACGGTAGCACTTTAGGCAAATTCCAACATGCCGTAATACTCACTAATCTTAGGGGGATTTTGTGAGTTTTTGTCTTCTTGTATGGATGTGCTTAACCTGTAATCTTCAAAGAAATTGTCGTTTGATGGTTTATTCACGTATCTGGTACCGACAATGTACAAGTGAACTTTTGCAAGAATATAAGTATTGTGTTATTCTGAAACTGTGTCAAGTGACTTTATTTCAATTACCCTTCGCATTTGGGGTTTAATACGAGTGCGTGGTGGCCAATTTATTTAATATTATAGATACCAGAAGGCTACACATGGTCATGAACTTAATTGTTCACAGTTTAGGTGAAAGTGTTAATCCCCCAGTAACATCTTGGCCTGACAAAGTGAAACAAAAACTAGATTAACAGAAATATTTTATTACGATAGCAGATCATTGCAATAAAAAACCAGTCATTAAATACTAAATCTGACAAAAATATTAATTTTAAGTCTTTAACTGCTTAACACCATTGGTGTTTAGGCAAACTTTACAGAAGCAAAAGTTTCCTCAATCGTTTTCCTTTCATTCTATTCTTTTGCTGATTGACTATTTGATTAGCCTTCAAAAATAAAAGTTTGGATGGAACAGAAATCCCGACAGTAGTCAAGTATTTGAAGACAATTTTATAAAGCATGGGAAACTGAACATTTAGATCACTCTAGTTTTCCAAAGTATTCTCACTGTGTCTTCCTACTGGACTATGCAAGTAAATAGATAATTCATCAGAAATTGCATTCTCAGACTGTGTTAAATTCCAGCTCTTGTTTACTAATTTGTGATTATCTTCCATAAAGAAAAGCTCTCTTCTGGTTTTTCAGATTGGTATGAATCAGATTCCGACATTTCAAAATTTGGTATATTATTTGTCATTAAGTCTTTGATTTTTGCGACTGCTGTAGAACAAGAAAGTACGTCCCTGAAGTGAATTTTTTTTAAACCTCAGATCCAAAACAGTGGCTATGGTGAGTGGAGTCACTCTCTCTATAGCACCCATTCTTTTATCAATTTCTTTAAGCACAAATGATTTCAATTCTTTGGCGAGTGAGTCTTTCAGTCTGAGGGACTGGATTTTTAAAACTAAGCAATGGATTAATGGAATCACCTAGCTGCTAGTTCAGTACCTATCACCAGACATATGTTTGGTTGCAGCTTCGAGGGGACATAATACTTGTAAAACAGAAGAGAGAATTGATAGTTCTGATGCATTGGACATAAGTGGTGCATTTTTATGGCGAATAATTATATTACTGACGACAATGCGTAACTCTATAAACCTCTCAGTCATATAGTATGTGCTGTTCCAACTTGTCGGAACTACTTGAATCACCAGCAAACGTTAGCAGCAAACCTAAGAAATTAATTTAATTAATTCACTTGTACTGACAGGATAGCCAACCGCAAGAAAATTTCATCTTCACCGTTGTTATGTTCTGCTAGTTGCACACAGGTGTCACTTCCTGTTAATGACAGATAATTCAAATGGAAACAACTTAATTTAATCTTGAATAAATTTAGTAATCTCAAACTCTATTTCTTTTGTTCTTTGTCATTATTAGCCAGAGTTACTTGTTCCATTGATTCAATGTTTTTTTTTTTTTTTTTTTTTTTTTTTTTTTTTTTTTTTTTTTTTTTTTTTTTTTTTTTTTTTTTTTTTTAAATCGATGCATTGAATAGAAAAATTCTTTGTCAAAACATCGAATCAATCAGATGTATCATGTATCAAACGATGCATCAATGTTTAATGAATATTCCTACTCAGCTATAGATAATATTTTCCTAGATACTTCAAAATTCAGCCATACAATCAAGCCATCTACCAATGGACATACGGATCATGATGCATGGTTATTAACTATTAACACTTCAATAGGAACTATCTCCAAGAGTAATATTATTAAACTTCAGCATATAATTAATGATGGATCAGTTACTTGTTTTGGAAAGTGCCTCAGTACCACAAACTGGGAAATGTTCACAGTACATAAGGTATGAATAAAAAATGCAACATTTTTCGTAACATTGTATTAAATTACTTTGAATGTTGCTGCCCCTTGAAAAGGTTTTGCTCTTCTCAGAAAGAACAAAAACCAAGGATAACTTTGGCCATTAGAACATCATGCATTTGTAAAATGAAGTTATATATTGCTTCTAGGAACAGTCGCAATGCTAATGTTAAAACACATTACAAGCGGTACTGCAAAATAATGAAAAATGTTATTAAAGTATGTATTACAAACATAAAATTCAAGATTCTGAAAATAAAACTTTGACAATTTGGGACATTGTAAATTATGAAATAGGAAAAAATAATCAAACCCATAATGACAAAGAAAATTCAGTAGAATCTAATTTTTCAATTGCTTATAGATTTAATAAAAAAAAAAAATATTTGTTGCTGATGAAATTGACTGCCATCAGCTCAGTAATGCATAGCATGGATTTTGTCAATAAAGGCTTGCATGAAAAATTTGACAATATTTCTGTAAATTTAGCTACTCCAGAAGAAATAAGAAGTTATCATGTCACTTAAAAACAAATACTCGAATGATTATGATGGGATTTCAGCAGATTAATTAAAATTGGTTACACAGAATTAAGTAATATACTAAGTTATCTGTTTAATACATTTTTACTTCAGGGTATCATTCCAAAAAGGCTTAAGTGTGCACCCTACAAAAAAGGAGGACAAGTCAGCTGTATTGAATTACCATACTATTTCATTACTAACAGCCAAATTTTGAGAAACCAATCTGCAATAGAGTTTATGAACACCTTAAAAATAATAATATTCTAACTAAATCACAATTTAGTTTTCCAAAGGTCCATTTAACAGAACAAGCTATATTTGCATTTACTGACAATATTTTAGAATGAATAAATGATAAATTAATATTTTGTGACTTAATCTAAGCCATTGGAGTGTGCAGATCATAAAATACAGATACAGAAATTAAAGTATTATAGTATAGATGTGACGGTTAATAAATCGCTTCTGAATAGAAAATAGAAAGTGTCACTAGAGAATTTTATGGTTGCCTTATGTGGTCCACTGTTTTCTGAGTGGGAATTTATCTAATGTGGAGTTCCTAAGGATTCTATATTGGGGCCACTATTATTTATAATAAATATTAATGATCTACCCTGTGTTTCATCTGGAAACTCAAAATTTGTCCAATTTGCAGATGATATAAACATAGGAATTAAAAATACTCCAGATTTATTCACAGAATATATTTTGAATTATGTCTATGAGCTTACTAATAAATGGTTTTACAGCTAATAGCTTGTTTTTAAACTTTGATAAAACTCAGTACATCACACAGATTAACATCATATATAGACATGAAATTTGCAGGCCATTCCACTCAAGAAGTAGAATCTGTGAAAATTCTGGGTTTGCACATTGATCATAATTTAAAATCAAAATGTTTCTGACATACTAAAGTGATTGGGTGCAGTCATGTTCATACAATTTCAGCTGTAGGTTATCTCTGTATGAGGAAACTATTTTATTTTGCTTATTTTCATTGCTTAATGTCATATGAAATAATGTTCTGAGGCAATTCTGCTCACAGAGACAAAGTGTTCAGAGCCCAAACAGTGTAACAAGAATTATGTGTGGGGTTAGGAGTAGAACTTCGTGTAGAGTGCTTTTCAAGAAATTAGGGATTTTAACATTGGCAACTGAGTATATACACACATTAATGTCCATTGTAGTCACAAATTATACTTTGTTTGAAATAAATAGTAAAATACACAATTATGGCACTAGAAGTAAAAATGATCTTCACAAGGATTACAAGTTATTGTCATTTTTTCAAGAAGGGGTCCGATATTCAGGGATACACATTTTCAACAAGCTCACAGCACATGTCAAATATCTGGCAGATGATAAGATTAAATTCAGGAAAAAATTGAAAGAATTTTTAATTGATAACTACTTCTACTCTGTCGAAGAATTTATTTCTAAGGTATGTACAATATAACTGCCAGTATTTTGTGGAATCTATTTGACATAATTAATTATCATGTATGTTATGACTGTACATCTTCTGGAATATGTATTATTTTGTTCTGAAAATTATTAACTGTAAATTGACAACTCCCACAGAGCTAGTCTCTTATATTGAGATCAATGGAAAATGAATGTATTGTATTGTATAACTACGAGGGTTGTTTCAAAAGTAAGGTTCCCAACTCTGTACCCTTACCGTGCATGGTGCAATGCGAAATCTGGCCACACCACCGTGTTTGCCGGATCCCCCACCACCGATGCCAACAACCAGCGTGGATCTGCAACGGTCAGTACCGGCCTGACAGCCATAAGCGATGGAGCCCGTCATCGCCGTCACCACCAGGTGTGAAATTCGTGCGGTCATCCGATTTTTGCACGCAAGAAAGTTACCACCTGTAGAAATTCATGGGGAACTGTGTGAAGTGTATGGGGAAACGTGTATAAGCATTCAACACGTCCGCAAATGGCGTAGGGAGTTTGCCAATGGACGTCCACGACGAACAACAAAGCGGGAGGCCGTCGATCTCAGACGACGTTGTGGCGAAAGTTGAGCAAATCCTGCTCGAAGTTCGGAGAATCACCATCCGGCAACTGGCTGCTCAAATTCCTGAGGCTTCCGAAGCTTCAATTGACAGGATGTTGAATGAAAAGCTAGGCAACCATAAGGTGTGCACGCGATGGGTGCCGCATATGGTTGCAGAAGTCCACAAACAGCAGCGCGTCGGCTGTGCTCGGAAGTTCTTGCAGTGAATGCGACGAGAATAACGAAGATTTCCTTGATTCCATTGTTACGGGGGATGAATCGTGGTGCCATTACATTAATCCGGAAACAAAACAACAATCGCGCCAATTGAAACACACCGGATCGCCACCACCAAAGAACTTTAAGCAGCAGCTGTCAGCAGGAAAAATCATAGCATCGGTGTTTTGGAACCGGCGTGGTATACTGTTCGTTGATTTTATACCTAGAGGGACCACCATAAACTTCACAGGTTATTGCGAGACTATGTAAAAGCTCAGACAGGCAATCCAAAATCGTCGTAGGGGAAAACTCAGCAAAGGCGAAAGGCTGCACCACGGCAATGCCCGTCGACACGTGTCACAACAAACGAAGGAGATAATCGACAAATTTGGCTGGGATGTCATTGACTACACTCCTTACAGCCCCAATTTGGCACCCAGCGATTTTCATCTGTTTCCGAAATTGAAGGAGCACCTAGGTGGTCTACGATTCCAGACGGACGAGGAGTTGCAAGAAGTAGTTTCCAAGTTTCTCAACGGGTTGGCGGCGGACTTTTTTGAGGTGGGAATACAAAAGTGGATTACTCGACAGAAAAAAATGCATAGAAAAAAAATGGGGAATATGTGGAAAAATAGCTTAAAGATCAACGTTTCCAATGGTGTAATCGTTTTTTTCGAATAAAATTCCTTGTGTCTAAAAAAAATGTGGGAACCTTATTTTTTAAACAACCCTCGTAACACAAGGAAACAGAGATTTGCAAATACCTTAGTAAGGAAAGGATGATTTACACAAGTGGTAGAGCAAAACAAAAGGAAATTTTGATATCTTTTTAATAAAGCCTGATGAAAATCTTGTGGCATGTCAAATAACTAAAAGAATTAGTAATCACAATGCAGTTCTGATGTATGTTGCGGGATTCAATAAACCAGTATCCAAACTGAAGGGGGAAATAGATACAATTATAAAAGGCATACATTTTGGGATTTAAGAGAAATTTCAAAAGTAGGTTCAGCAAATGAAAGAATGGCACATGTACAGTGGAGGAAAAGTGGGAAGAATTCAAAGAGATAATAAAAAAAGAAAATATTTATTCCAAAATAGAAAATAAAGTGAAATGAAGTACTTGCATACTACTATGGGGAAGTGAGAAGGTTTAAAGAGGTTAGGGAGAAGATTACACAAAAAAAGTCAAGAGACAGTAAGGCGGTAGAAAATACTTATAACAACCAAACAAGCAATTATTAACATTAAAGAGGTAAAATAAAAATGGGTTTATGAAGAATTTATATGAAAAGACAGATGAAATACACCCAACACTCACCAAAGTTGAAGGGAGGAGGACAGCAGCAACACAAAACAACACAAAACACAAAAACTAAGAAAATACAATATTGGGCAAAATATTGTTTTTTCTTTGTTTTGTGTTGTTTTGTGTTGCTGCTGCCCTCCTCCCTTCAACTTTGGTGAGTGTTGGGTGTATTTCATCTGTCTTTCCACATAACTATTTCCTCATGGCATTTCTTTCTTTTCGTTGTTACCTAAATGTTTTATGAAGAATATTATTCATGCAGCGGGACCACTGAATGATGAGTCAAGAAATTTCAGTGGCTATATTAAAAAAATGAGAGAAAGTGAAGGTATTTGAACAATAATAGATAAAATGGAGAAAAACTAATGAGGATTTGAAAGTGGCAGAAGTATTCAGTGATTACTTTAATGAAACCATTAGTGACTATCATCCTGGAATGGGATTGAATAAATTGGAGGAGCATCTCCATTTCAGTAGAAATGAGGAAACAACAAAATATGAAGTAGATCCTCAGTAAATATGAAAGAACTCAGAAAGCTAAACAACTGCAAAGGGCATGGTATAATTTTTCAACATTGTAACATATCTATAAGATCGCCAATAACATTTCTACTGGTTATTCACAGTAGTTACATACTTTATAGTTTGATTTCAAAGTTATTTTAGTGGAATATAGAAATTTCAGATAAAGAAGTTTTTCAACCCTAACGGATTTTGTTGCATTCATATCTACTATGAAAACTCATCATAAGAATCATTTTAAAGTGTATTCATTATACCTGGAAAAATTTAGTTTAAGAGATATTTGATTTGTTAACTTTTTTAGACCATGTAGAAGTAGGTAAGATGCAACAGGCCTATAGGAATAAGAGCGTGCAAGGCAATAATAGGAAAAAAGGGTTCTGCTGCTACATCGTAGCCATGGGAAAGGTGTAGGCCCTCTTCTACAGCATCAGTTAGGTACGGGTTACCAGATCACAAGTTTTTACAAACCTAGTACAACATTAGGTCAGATAATAGAGGATATAGATTCACTTTGTAGGAGCTTCACTAAGGATGATAGAGTAGTGGTAGTAGGGTGCGGGGGATAGTATCGATAGAAACACAAGTTATAGTATAGAGAGTGACCTGAGGAAGGTGGTGAAGGAGGCACAGCATACCAGGATGGAGCTCATGCAGGATCTAAGTCACCATGACTGGCCACAATTGAACTATGCCTTGAGGCAGGTAAATATGGAAACGGAAGTGCCATCTTAGGTGTTGTACCTGTGAACACCATTGGTAGGTGGGGTTTCACTAGCCATGGCCTACACCTAAATAGTAGTGGCAAGTTTGTACTTTCTGAGTTGTTAACTAAAGCAGTAAGGAAGCCCATTTCCAGTGATGATGGGGTCAGGACTGTGCCTTTTTTAGGTTAGGGGCTGCTGGTGAAGGGACAGAAATAGATGATCAAAGTGATACTGATTGTAGATCCACGATGGGAAAAATCACAGATGTTACAGATATTGATGAAGTTGCTGAAACAATAACTGACTGGGGTAAAACTGGAAAAGAGGAAGTAATGCTGAAAATATAAAACCAGTATTAGACAGTGAGGATTTTCCCAATTGTTACAGGGTGTACTGCAGAGATAGAGGAGCAATCGGTGGACAAGTTTTCGTATTACTTAACAAAAACTACCATTGTTCACTGGTAGATCATGACCATGAGTTACTTGGGGTAGATTTCTGGGATAATAAAGAAAAAATCAGGGTGTTGGTTGCTTACTGCAGTGGAAGAATGACAGATGAAGATGAGGCTCTTGGAAAGAAATTAAATTCATACTCAGATTTCAGAGGTGAGAATAGGATGGTCATTATTGGTGGGGACTTAAATTAGCCAGCTGTAAATTGGGAAGGAAATAAGATCAATAACACAAGGGAACAGAGATTTGCAAATACCTTAATAAGGGAAGGAGGATTTACACAAGTGGTAGAGTATAATACTAGGGAACAAAACATTTTGGATATATTCCTAATAATGCCCAATGATAACCTTGTGGGTTGTTAAGTAATCGAAGGAATAAGTGATCATGAAGCAGTTCTGATGGATGTTAGATGATTCAGTGAACCAGCAGTCAAAATGGGAGACGGGAAATAGGTCCAATTATAAAAAGGCGCAGATCTTGAATTTGACGAGATATTTCAGCGAACGTTTCAGGAAATATAAGGAAGTACAGTAAGGTCAAGGTGGGAAGAGTTCAAGGAGATAATAAGAAAGGGAGAAGAAAAATTTATTCCAAAGCAGAAAATAAAGAGAAGTAGAGTACTGTGTACTATAATAGGGAAGTGAGGAGGTTAAAGAGGATGGTAAGAAGAGAACATAACAGAGTTAAGGGACAGCAGGGTAGTAGAGAATATTTGAAACAACTAAACAAGGACTTAATAACAGCAAAGAAGGTGGCTAAAAATGGGTTTATGAAGAGTATTGTCAGCACAGAAGGATCATTGATTGATGAATCTAGAAATTTCTATGGCTATGTTAGAAAACTGAGAGGAACAGAGAGTTTTGAGACGCATATACATAAGGGTGGAGAAGAAGTTACTGAGGATTTGAAAAAGGCAAAAATTTTAAGGAACTGGTTTAGTGATAGCATTAGGGACAAAGAATTGGAAACAGGAGTGTCTAATTTGTAGAATGAGCTTAACAACACAATTCGAAATGAAGATACCAAAAAATTTGAAATTCACCCTGAGGAAATAAGAAAGCTGAAAAAATACAAAGGGGCTGGTGTAAATAATATTACTACAGATATCTTAAAGATAGCCGGATGTGACATTGTACCTTATCTTGAAATATTATTTAAAATCAGTCTGGATATTTGCTGCTTATCAGAGGACCAGAAACGTGCGTAGTAGTGCCTAGTACATAAAGGAGGGGTAAGAAATAGAAAATTATAGGCCAATCAGTTTAACATCAGTGGTAGGTAATTAATGGAGAGATTGATATTCAATCACATCAGAAATATATGTGAGGAACATAAGTGGTTTTCAAGTATGCAACATGGCTTTAGGCAAGGATATTCATGCAAATCTCAGTTGGTGGGATATAGGCAAGATATTTCAGATGAAATGGACAAGGGAGGCCAAACTGATAGTGTAGCACTAGATCTTTCAAAGTCTTTTGACAGAGTGAGCCATAAAATGGTAGTAAATAAGGTAAAAACTATTGGAGTGGATGAGAAAGTGATTTGCTGGGTAGATGAGTTTTTAAAAGGTGGAAATAAGAAAGTTAGGGTAGGAAATGCAGTATCAAAAGAAGAGGATGTAAAAATCGGAATGCCACAGGGTAGCCTATTGGGACCATGGCTATTCATTATTCTAATGTATAATTGTGTTGATTGTTTACTATCAGAAATTAGATTCTTTGCAGATGACATAATGCTATATAAAATGATCAAAACGTTAGAGGACAGTAAACAGTTGCAGTGTGATCTGGAGGTGATATCTAGTTGGGCTGGTTGGGATGAAGATAAATAGAAACAAGAGTCAGCTTATTAGATACGCAAATAAAAAACAACAACTAAAGGTTGATTATGTTATAAGGTGGGGATAGAATTGCTTGTTGAAGACTTGAAATGTAAATATTTTGGCATCACATTTGAAAACAAGCTTAACTGGGCAGGACACATTGGACAAGTGGTAGGAAAAGGATTCAAAATTCTGCATTTGTTGGAGAGAGTGATGAGGGGATGTATGTCAGAAGTAAAGGAATTGGGCTACAAAACTTTCATCAGACCATTGCTCGAATATGGTAGTTTAGTAAGGAACCCACATTTTGAGTATCAAATACAGAAGTTGGAGAGGGTTCAAAAAAGGGCTGCTAGAATTGGTTTTGGAAATTATTGCAGAATGCTTTTAGTAACAGTTATGATAAAAGAGCTGGAATGGGATTGATTGCATGACAGGAGGAGGGGTGAAGAGGATCATGGGAGTGTACAAGGTGTATATTGGCAATTAGGCATGGAACGATATTGGTGTAGGTATGGAATGGAAGGGAAATGTTGACCATGACCACAAGCTGGCATTTGATTTCAGGTACAACAGGGTGTAAACATTTTCTTTTTTAAGTAAGGGTGTCAGGGATTGGAATAAGTTAACAAGGTAAATGATGAATAATTTACCAAAAACGTTGAAAGAATTTAAAGTTACAATATTTAAAGGGGAAATGTATGTGGGTGCAGGAAAGGAGGAACATGGTTGTGTAGGGAAATTGCCACCGGAGCATGCACTCCATTGCAATTTAATTAAATATCTTATATCTTTAAACGAGCAATTCTTGTATATATATATATATATTTCGGATCTCGGAAACGGCTATGACGATTTGGATGAAATTTGATATTTAGATAATGTTTTGACTTTTAAGATTACCTAAATAGTTGTCTTCCGTACAAAAAAGCGAGTTTGCAAAATACAAACATTTTTTTTCACTTGATATCTCGAAAACGGCACTAGCACCATCTCGTAGACAATTCAGGTACCAGAAAGCCTACAAATAGATTCTCTCTGATTTCAAAGAATATTTAAACGAACAGTTCTTGTATACTGGCTGAGGCGTGGAAATAGTAACATTGCAAGTTTAATTGTAAAACATTTAAAAAGGAAGATAATTAAAAATTTATGATTGGTTTTGTCAGAGGTGATAAACTTCTTTGAAAATAATATTACCGGTACCAGTTATAAACTAATCACCGTTTACTTTTTGACCGTAAAAAGTGGTTGTTAGTTTGTCATTAAATACTACCACGCGAGGTATGAGCATAGTTTTAGCGGAGTGAATTGATTTAGCACTGACGATGTTCTATCATTACCGTGACGTCATAATCTGATGATGAATTCTTATAGAACGCGACGAAACATATCGAAAATAAAGAATAAATGTTCTTGATATCTCGCTTGGTTTACGAGATATAGCATGTCAAAAATCAGTTATAGCTATAGTTCCTTGTGCTTTTGGCGACGTTTCTTCTGGTCCATGCTGTATTTCAACCTAACAACAACCATTTGGAACAAAATAAAACATTAAAAGTACATTTCCACCGTATCGACATAGTGCTTTTGGTGGATTCTTTTTCTGGTCCAGGTCGGATCTAATCCTAACCTCTTCACTTGAGGTATCAGAAAAATAAATTCTTTATTTTCGATTTTTCTCGACGAGTTTCATACGAATTCATCATCAAACTTGACTCTGACGAAATTTATCTTCTTGTCCAGGTCGCATTTCAACCCACCACGTCAATTTTGCGATATGATATCTCGAGAACTAAGCGAGATATATAAATTTAAAAATATTTTGTACTTTAAATTTTTCTCGTCGAGGTACATAAGAATCCATCATCAAGGGTTTTCGTAGAATGCCCTGAATTAACACAAATCTCGCAGCGTTAATCAATCCCTGACTGGCATTAAGATTTCTTTTTAGCATAATAATAGCATTTTTCTTTTAAAGCAATTTATGAGGCGGTCTCGCAAATGGATCTAACGATTTGGATGAAATTTCATATGTAGATAACGTTTTGCTATTCAAGTTTTTAACACGATTTAAAAAGGGTTGCAATTTTTGTATTTGGTTTCTCGAAAACGGCTCTAACCTCATTACGTAGAAGGTTCAGGTACCAGTAAGCCTAATGATGTTAGTGAAGTTTCTCTTTGGTTAACTGTGTACCTCAAAACGCCTAGGAAGTCTTCAAGCCTTTTACTTTAATCAAACTTTACTCGAAATCTTGGATATTAAATAGAAATCGAAAGATGCCGAGCGAAGATCGGTCACCCAGGTACTTATATTATTATGTGCTCAGTGAAGTCTAGAACCTAAAATTTGAAATAACTTGGAATCACGTAAAGTTACAGCTGATCTTTTATCATCAGTTATAGTCAGCACCCTGTAGCATATTTTCAATTTAGAATGAAGTAATTAGGTGGACTTTTAATTAAGAGAAAAAATCGAAATTTTAACTAAAAGACATAAAAGCAAGAAATTTATATCAGAAGATAGAGAAAATTAAAAGGGTTGAAATGATATATAGGTTCCTACAGAAATTTTAATGCATCTATAAGATAAATGAGTTTTGGAAATAGATTGTCGTAATTATTAGGAAAAGTGCACCAAGACTGGTGGGCTGATGACGTAAGAGGATTTAAAATTAATTTGATAGAAATCCTTTTGAAGAGTAAACTAAACTGGAATAGACAGAATAAGATATCAAGAAGCCTAGGTATCAGTTACAAGTTAAACTATCAAGTACATTTGGAGATATTAATTTTTGAAGGTTTTTGGTGACATCACAAGATCAACTGATTCGATAAATAGAAGGTGGCCAGCTCAGTGGGCGCTTAGTTTTTCGACAGTTTTCAAGGAGTCAACATTGTGTCGCAATGTAGCTCAGTTTATCGACAGTTTTCAAAGAGTCAACATCGTGTCCCAATATAGCTGATTCTTCCGGCAGATTTCAAACAGTTAATTTCGTGTCGTAACATGCTGCTAGCTCCATGTGATTAGGAGTCTTATTATATTTTAACATGCCATACTTATATATTCATACAAGTAGGGGGCTCGATGAAAGTTCGTCTCTTCTCGTGTGAATGTGCTTAACCTACAATCTTCTATGCAACTGTTTTCCGATGCTTTATTTGTAATTCTGGTGCCAGGATTCTAAGAGGAACTTTTTCAATGATGTAATTATTCTGAGACTCTAAAGCTCTGTCATGTGAACTTTTTACAATTTACCCTTCAAGTTTGGGGTTTATTTACAAATGGGTAACAACCACTTCAATTAAATCTTAAAGGTACCAGAAGGCTACAAAAGTCATGAACTTAATTTTTCACAGTTAAGGCAGAGTGATGCTTAGCGCCGATCTTTCTTTGCACCTTACAAGATGTATTAAAGATATTGTACCTTACCTCAAAGTTTTATTTAAAATGAATCTGGGGTCTTGTTACTTATCAGAGGACTTGAAAAGAACGATTGTAGTACTGGTTCATAAAGGTGGGGTGAAAAATATGGTTGAAAATTACAGGCCTATTAGTTTGACATTAGTTATAGATAAAATAATGGAGAGATTGTTATACAACTATGTCAAATATGTCTGTGAGGAAAGAAACTTGAATGGAAATCAACAATATGGCATAAGGTAAGAATCTTCATGTGAATCTTAGATGGTGGGTCAAATCCAAGATATTTTGGATGAATTGGACGAGGGAGGCCAAGTTGATAGTGTAGCACTAGAGCTTTCAAAGGTTTTTTCAGTGAGTAAAAAGTGGTTCTAAATAAGTTAAAAACTATTGGAGTGGATGAAAAGTGACTTTCTGGGTAGAGGAATTCTTAAAAAGCAAAAAGCAAAGCATCACTGTAGTAAACAATAATAATCGAAGTGAAGATGGGGGTGCTACGGATAGTGTATTGGAACCATTGCTATTCTTCATTCCAATGAATGATTATGTTAATGAATTAAAGCCAGAATTCAGTTTATTTGCAGATGAAACAATGGTACATATAACGGGATAAAAATGGGAGAAGATTATTAACATCTGCAGGGTGATATGGATAGAATACCTAACTGTGTAGGTTAACATAGAATAATGATAAATGTCAAAAAGAGTCAGCTTACATAAAAAACAAATGGTTGTATCTATACCTATATAAATGAGAAAGTATGGATATTTGTTTGGATGTACTTCTGGCTTCAATCACAACTTAATAGCTCAACAGATTTAAATGAAATCTGGCACGAAGTTAGTAAATTGAGTGCAAAGTGACATAGGATAGTTTTTATCCCACAAAAATGAATAGTTCCTATAGAAATTTCCATTATAAATTCGCAAACTCCAAAGAGTTTTCTACTTCATACACGGTATTGCCAAATTTAATCCTTGTTTTTTATATACACCATAAACACTTCTTTCAGAAATAAAAACAAAAATCTTGTGATATATGCATGCGTGTGTCTAGTTGAAAAGGGCTAAAAATGATGCACTTGACAAATAATAGTTAGGAAGCAGGAAATATAAATCTGTACTTAACCTTAAATTTTCTTAAATCATACTGTCGGTAAGTTTACAAAGAGACTTCTTCAATTGCATACATCAAGTGGTATGACACCTTAGGTATCACACCATAATTCTGTTTGAGATAATATATTTAATATTTTGGCAGGCGATGGTAAAATGAGCAAATGTAGTAATGGTACGGTATAAACATAAAAAAAAAAGGTAGTGATGGGTTAATTGGAATTTAACGGTGGTTAAGTCCAGGTGGGTGTCTTGTATCCAGGATATTCTGGTACGCTAGTTCCCATCTCCGGAGTTCTGCTGCAGTGGTGCTGTCAGGGAAAACTCTGACTGCTCTCACAGTGAAACAGTTGTTGAGGTTGTTGGAATCATGGCTATTGGCATGTTCTGGTACTGGAAGGTACAGGTTACGAGTATAGACTGTTTGTCTGTGGCCATTCATTCTAACAGAGAGTTGCTGTGTGGTGAGGCCTATGTAAGTACTGGTGCAAAAGCGGCAAGTTAGTTGGTATATCAGATGAGTGGTTGAACAGGTGGCATGTCCAATAATGGGGAAAGTTTCTCCTGTGGTGGGGTTGGAATATGTAGTGGTGGGTGGAAGCATGCTGCAGGTTTTACAGCGGGGTCTATTACAAGGATAAGATCCATATGGTGCTTTTGGAGAGTCTAACGGAGGGTATATGTGGACTAAGATGTTCTTAAGATTGGGTGGTCTGCTAAAACATGCACGAGGGACATTGGGTAGAATTTTGGGTAGGAGACTACGCATTTCCGGAAATGAGCGAAGGAAGTCATACCCCTGTCGCAAAATATGGTTGATGGACTCGAGGCCAGGAGAGAACTGAGTGACAAAGGCAGGGCTATGGTTGGTTTTTGTAGGAGACAAGTGAGAGTGGTTACGTGGAGGGTGGTTGATCGCGCGGGAGATCTATTTATGTACAAGATCCCTGGGGTAACAACGGGAAATAAGGGCTTGGGATAGGTTTTGTGAGTATTGATGGAGAGAATGAGCGTCAGAGCAAATGCGACTTCCACGGATGGCAAGGCTGTATGGGAGGGAACGTTTGGTATGGAATGGATGGCAGCTATCAAAGTGTAGATACTGCTGTAAATTAGTGGGTTTGATGTGGACTGCGGTATGAAGGACACCGTGCCTGAGCATGATGTCAACATCGAGGAATGTGATGTGTGAGCGGGAGTAAGTCCAGGTGAAATTGATAGAATTGTTGCTATTGTTAAGGGAGTGGAGGAATTCAAGGAGGTGGTTTTCACTGTGGGTCCAGATCATAAATATGTCATCTATGTATCTGAACCACACAGTGGGTTTAAAGGGAGTGTTGTTCAGGAAACGTTCCTCCTGACGACCAAGGAATAAGTTGGCATAGGATGGGGCCGCGGATTTGGTGATGTACTACAGAATTAAAGGTAAAGAAATTTTTGGAGAGAACTATATGGGACAAGGTTGAAATGAAGTATGTACTAGGCAGGCTATGTGGTGGTCGTATGTCTAGGTAGTATTCTAGGGCACTGAGGCCCTGGCTATGTGGAATGTTGGTATAAAGGGAAGTTACATCAATTGAGACCAGGAAGGAGTCTGGAGGTAGAGGTGTGTGGATTGTGGATAGGCGTTCAAGGAAATGTGGAGTGTCTTTCACGTAGGAGGGAAGATTTAGGACAAAGGGTTGGAAATGTTGATCCACAAAAGCTGAAATCCTTTCAGTAGGCGATCCATATGGCTGAGGCCCTAAGGCAACTGTCGGACACTAACACCTACCTTCCACAAGCTACAGATCCCACTACCTCCATATGCCAGGAAATAAAAATCTTCTTGACCTACAAGGCCTCTCTCCTCAGTCCATCTCCCTCCTGACTCCCCAGAATCCCCGCACCCCCACACTATATCTTCTTCCTAAGATCCACAAGACTGGTAATCCTGGGCGACCCATAGTTGCGGCATATGGATCGCCTACTGAAAGGATTTCAGCTTTTGTGGATCAACATCTCCAACCCTTTGTCCTAAATCTTCCCTCCTACGTGAAAGACACTCCACATTTCCTTGAACGCCTATCCACAATCCACACACCTCTACCTCCAGACTCCTTCCTGGTCTCAATTGATCTAACTTCCCTTTATACCAACATTCCACATAGCCAGGGCCTCAGTGCCCTAGAATACTACCTAGACCTACGACCACCACATAGCCTGCCTAGTACATACTTCATTTCAACCTTGGCCCATATAGTTCTCTCCAAAAATTTCTTTACCTTTAATTCTGTAGTGTATCACCAAATCCGCAGTACCGCCATGGGCACCCGCATGGCCCCATCCTATGCCAACTTATTTCTTGGTCGTCAGGAGGAACGTTTCCTGAACAACACTCCCTTTAAACCCACTGTGTGGTTCAGATACATAGATGACATATTTATGATCTGGACCCACAGTGAAAACCACCTCCTTGAATTCCTCCACTCCCTTAACAATAGCAACAATTCTATCAATTTCACCTGGACTTACTCCCGCTCACACATCACATTCCTCGATGTTGTCATCATGCTCAGGCACGGTGTCCTTCATACCGCAGTCCACATCAAACCCACTAATTTACAGCAGTATCTACACTTTGATAGCTGCCATCCATTCCATACCAAACGTTCCCTCCCATACAGCCTTGCCATCCGTGGAAGTCGCATTTGCTCTGACGCTCATTCTCTCCATCAATACTCACAAAACCTATCCCAAGCCCTTATTTCCCGTTGTTACCCCAGGGATCTTGTACATAAATAGATCTCCCGCGCGATCAACCACCCTCCACGTAACCACTCTCACTTGTCTCCTACAAAAACCAACCATAGCCCTGCCTTTGTCACTCAGTTCTCTCCTGGCCTCGAGTCCATCAACCATATTTTGCGACAGGGGTATGACTTCCTTCGCTCATTTCCGGAAATGCGTAGTCTCCTACCCAAAATTCTACCCAATGTCCCTCGTGCATGTTTTAGCAGACCACCCAATCTTAAGAACATCTTAGTCCACATATACCCTCCGTTAGACTCTCCAAAAGCACCATATGGATCTTATCCTTGTAATAGACCCCGCTGTAAAACCTGCAGCATGCTTCCACCCACCACTACATATTCCAACCCCACCACAGGAGAAACTTTCCCCATTATTGGACATGCCACCTGTTCAACCACTCATCTGATATACCAACTAACTTGCCGCTTTTGCACCAGTTCTTACATAGGCTTCACCACACAGCAACTCTCTGTTAGAATGAATGGCCACAGACAAACAGTCCATACTCGTAACCTGTACCTTCCAGTACCAGAACATGCCAATAGCCATGATTCCAACAACCTCAACAACTGTTTCACTGTGAGAGCAGTCAGAGTTTTCCCTGACAGCACCACTGCAGCAGAACTCCGGAGATGGGAACTAGCGTACCAGAATATCCTGGATACAAGACACCCACCTGGACTTAACCACCGTTAAATTCCAATTAACCCATCACTACCTTTTTTTTTTTTTTTCTTCTTTTTTTTTATGTTTATACCGTACCATTACTACATTTGCTCATTTTACCATCGCCTGCCAAAATATTAAATATATTATCTCAGACATTGTATACCGAAATCGATAGTCTACTCCTTATCCATCCCCTCCCCCCCCCCCCCCCCTCACCACAACACGGTTAGTCATTGGGTAACGTTCGGTGTGCACACACGTTCCGAGCCTAATGGCCCGTTTTTTCTATTTGTGAGCAAGGCATATGCCGAAATATTGTGTTGTTTGTTTGTCAGCATTAGTGTTCTCTCATCGCATCCGTCCACTTTGGTATGTGGTGGGTTAATTTCCCTTTCTTTTCTTATTTATAATGCCTAGAAGCCGCTTCCATTTTCCTTAGTTGCATAATTCTGTTTGTAATATATGGGTCATAATATACCTGACAAATCAATGCTTGGGGGAAAAAAATACACAATACTACGAGTATACCAGCACAAACAACAGTTCACTAAAAGTGACAAAACAGTCGTTGATAATGTGTCGTTTTTGTATGTTCATGACAAATATGTAACGGCTTCATTTCCACCTCAGTTTAATTTATTGCCTGTGTGTCAGATTTTTTTTGCACTATACATTCTGTGTTACATTACAAATTATTTTTACCAAAATTTAAAACTTAACTTTGTTTTTTGTCCAAACGATTTGTAGAAATTGGTTGAAATAGTTGCTTATGATAAACAAAACAGTGTTTTTTGTTTACTGTTCAACATTCTGCACATAACTATTAAATCCTTCACTTAAAACGAATGTATTCAATGGTCTAAAGCTTTTATTTCGGTGAAGCCACATTAGGAGTAGTTTACATTGTGATACATGTCATCACTAACATGGTGCCTATGAAAGTGGCATTTTTATTACTAATTACTTCCACATGCTATAACAAGAATATTCTCGTCCAGTCAGCATTTTAACCTAGCCATTATCTCCACTAATATTGGCACTACAAAAGCAAACAGTATGGACACACATTAAAAGAATTGGAACTAATTTCGAGTTGTAGCAACATATTCTAAATGAGTTTTCCTTATTAGCTTAGCATAAATTATCACAATTAATTTTATTTTATACTTTCAGCATAAATTGGAGCTGGACTAAAGTATGCATACTAACACAATCTCTGTATCATGATTTAAACTTGACCTGCAATATTAATGTAAGCTGTGTTAAGAGTTGTAATGAATTCTGGACTTTCCATTCTACAGCGTAAGTTATGGGGAATTTAGTATACATTTTTAAATTACGTTATTTTAATAATTGTCATGACACTGATGCCATAGTTAATGTGACTGGATGTAGTTCCAAATGTATTTATTATTTACTTCGCTTTTACAACCACCACACTGCAAAGATTATTCTTCATGCAGTTTTTAGCGGTTGTTTTGATATCACGATCTGAAATTGTGGGTCAGTTTATATTGTAATTCATTATGTCACTGACAACCAAGTAGTTAATGTATTAATGTGTGGTTAATAGAACCCTTGATTTTCTAGCGACAATATTGGCAGAGTTTGTGGCATGGTTGAAATACAGATGGAACAAGAATGACAACTGAAACTTTTTCGTAATTGAAGCTGCTTTCATGAGCACCAATTTAGTGACATGTATTGTGTTGTACTTAAATTACATCAAAAGATCAGTAATAATAGTTTCAAAGCAGGATATATAAATCTGTACTTAACCAAAATTTTTTTAAAGTCTTACTGTCGGTAAGTTCACAAGAAGATGACTTCAGTTACAGAAATGAAATAGTTTGAAATCTTAGGTAGCACACCATAATTCCGTTCATAACATATGTGTCACAATATATGTGAAAAATCAAAATTTGAATCAAAGTACTGATTTCCAAGGAGCTGTATTAATGAAGATTGTGGTAAGGTTGAAATACAGTGTGGACCAGA
Source organism: Vandiemenella viatica (assembly GCA_031002005.1). Taxonomy (NCBI): domain Eukaryota; kingdom Metazoa; phylum Arthropoda; class Insecta; order Orthoptera; family Morabidae; genus Vandiemenella; species Vandiemenella viatica. The sequence goes on along the minus strand of JARYHS010008074.1, from coordinate 386,781,182 downwards.
ATGATTACCAATATACCATGATGCACAGTGGATTTGGAGTGCAGAAGGTGGTCGCCACGTGAATTCTGACTGTAATGACATCGGAATTCGGTCGAGACATCTATTGCCTCTAAGGGGGTATCCATTAATTACATGAGGTGAAATTGGTGGCGGGGGGAGATCCGGCAAAATATCACCGGTGGGGGGGGGGGGGAGGGAGGTAGTCGATGGAAATCTCTCGTGAGCTTTTGAAACTCCTGCAATACAGTAGATCTTAAAAAAGAAGTTCACAAACAATTATTTGGGGGGTGGGGGGGGAGGGGGAGGTTTGAAGGAGAAGGGCCAAAAAAGCCTCTAAAAAAACTATAAGGTCGGCATCAGTGGGGCGGAGGCATCAAAATCTCACTTCATCTTAGGGGGAGCCACCCAGATCTCACCTCAGGGGGGGGTTTCCAGGATTCCTGAAATACACATCACGTAATTAATGGATGCCCTCTAAGTGAGTAATGTATGTAACTATATCTTTTGGAGGCATTACATCATTGTTACCTATGTCCTGGCTTTGAAGTACACTTTTCACTGAAGAATAAAAGCCAAGGAAGCAGTTGACCATATTTTCAACCATAAAGGAGAATTTTTTCTGCTGGTCGTACTCTGAATAGTTACAAAAAATTTTATACCGTAACATACTTTCAAGCGGATGAAGTTGTGGGTAGCTGCTAATAGATAATATAGTAGGGACATAACTGCTTGTTGAAGGGTCAACGAGGTGAACACATTTGGCAAGTGGCAAGAAATGTTAAGAAATCATTTATTTACTGGAGAGTGTGGTGAGGGGATGTACCAGAGAAGTTAAGGAATTAGGTTACACAACTGTGAACAGATTTCATTTATAAAATCATCAGCTCTAAGGTAGAGTGCTGGCATGACATCTCTAGATGTCATCAGCATTGAAAGTGTTAATACTAGTATCAAAACATCTTTTAATGAGTTGTGGCACTTCACTGATCTAGCGTCTGGAGCTCTGTGATAAGGTCAGCCAAGACTGCAGCAAGAGTATTTGGTATCCTTTCACAAGGATCAGCTTCAAAACTTTACAAACCTTGGATTAATTTTGAGTGTTGATAAATTATCCAATACAAGGAATTTTTCGATAGAAAAATTGTTAATAATGAAGCAGATCAAGTTGAAACTTAAAATTTGTTAATGCAACATGTGTATTACCATAACAAAAATAATTTTTTGATACCAACACCACATCTCTGCCAGACTAGGAACTTTTTAACTTACTATCATATCCAAAAATATAGATTAAATGCCTACTTACACCAGCTTTGTCACAAAGTCTAAGAGTGTTAAAAGACCCAACTGCAAATAAGTTTCCATCTGGAGCCCATGAAACGGCAGTAATTGGATAGTCATGAGTGGCACTGCTGTAGAGCTGCCTTCCATAAGTATCCCAGACCTAAAAATTAATGGAGTTTACGATTAATTTTAAGCATACTTGGATAAAAACATATCAGCACATTTTGCTTCTCTATGTAAATAAAAATAAAATGTTGTTCATTGGTAACTGCAACACTTGAGAATGGCTGAACTGATTCTGATAATTTTTTAAAAAATGTTCTTAATGGTCCTACTAAGGTTTTTAGAGAGAAAAAAACTGGGTAAGTTGCATGAAAAATTGGAAAAACTGAAAGTATTTTTTCTATGGAATGATTTGGATATTTTTTTTAATGTTTGTAATAGTCTTAATCAGTATGAGAATTCAGTTTTTCTCCGCATATAAATTAAACAAAATCTTCATGGGTTATCTACCAGATAATATCTTTATTAAACTTAATTTCTTTAATACACAACGATTCAGCAGCAACCTCCGCTGCCTTCGTCAGGTAAGCTGTCATAACGAAGCTAAAAATGAGTGACTGGGTCGAATGCAAGGCTTGCACAAGCCCAGCTACTTCTGTTTACTTGAAAAAGGATTTTACACGAAACATGGTATTTCCTTGTTTGTGTGCTGTGCAGCTACCTTCAACTTTGGTGAATGTTTGATGAATTTTATCTTTCCTTTCCACATAAATATAATTATTTCTTTTCCATTGATATTAATTGAGGTCATGTACTTGATGCTATTGAATAGGATATTACCACAATTAGTCATGACAGTGCCCAATTGTCTGATACACAACACATTTAGTCAAGAGTTTAAATGCGAAAAAGTATATGATTGTGACGCATTGAGTGGATCAGTTCAAAAGCATGTTCCACGGTTGATGCTCATGACAGGTGTGAATGATGAAACTAGAGGGACTTTCTTCTTACATGCTCCCAGTGGAACTAGGAAAACTTTTTCGATCTCATTGATTTGGCAACGATTCACTTGCAGAATGAAATTGCACTTGCGCTTGCTTCAACAGAAATTGCAGCTACATTGTTGGAAGACAGTCACAGCTCATTCAGCATTGAAGTTGCTGTTGAAAATGCAAATCAATGAAACTGCAACATATAGCCTTTCAATGACCTGTTTGATTGCTAAAGTTCTGCAGCATTGCAAATTTATCACTTGAGATTAATAAACAATCACACATAAAAAGTCTTTGGAGGCATTAGACTAAATGATGCAAGATCTACAAAACCATGAGATTCATTCACATTTCAAATTTAATGGAAGAAAATAAATCATTTCATTAACATGAAATTCTGACTTAATTTAACTGTGACTTAAATTTTGGAACAAAACTGTATGGTTCCAAGTCTATCACTATCCGAGCACATACCACATTTCCACCGTTTCAGTGGTGTACTGCCGATAGGATTAATCCCGCATGTAAAATTTCCCATTGGCATACTTCAGAATGTACTCCTCCTCAAATTGAATAATCATGGACACAATTGTTAATAAATACAGTGATCACAGAGAAATATATATTTTTCTCATTTTTACTTTGTTAACACATTTTCAACAGCTTTTAACAAATTTACAAAATGAACAAAAACAATTTGATTAATATTTTGGCAGGACAACATCTGTTGGGTCATCTAGTAAAAAAGGAAAAGAAAAAGTACTTGGCCTTACAGACATTCAGGCATTGACAGTTGTCTAATATTTTAATACTTTTCAAGTTAACATTTTGATTTTACATAGTACTTATACATTGTTCCAGAAAGTACAGACAACACAAGACAAAAACAACAATCAATTAAAACCACCAATTCTTGAGGCTAGACTTAAATAGGCAACTCCTGTTACCCTACTCCACTGGTATGGGATTACTTGGATATGTTAGTAAAATTATTATAATATATAACAAATTTGGTGAAATAATTCATGAAACTCCTATAGTTAGTTATTTCCAGCTACTTAATGGAAATTTTCTACAATATTATTTTTTATTATTTCCTGTTTGTTTATTTACATCCTCTGCAAGTTCTTCAGTGTGGATGCTATGAATAACAAAATTATAATACTACTTGAGATGAACCACCACAGCCCATTATCATTTCTAACACACTACAGATTCTATTGGATAATGGAAACAAAGAAACTGCTGCAAGGCACTATTTCCACTACAGAATCATCAATGGGTGTGATAGGGAAAAGAGGAGTTGACTTTTTATAGCTTCTTTTACCCTTTAATACATAAACAGAATTAGAGAGGTGTTCAACATTTTTTTTAAAACATTAAACTTTTTCAGCATGTACTTAAAATGCAACAATTAAATGGAATCAAGGAAATTAATTGGCCCCAAATACAGCAGGAACATTCTTTTATTGGTGTCAAAAGTACATAGTGTAGTCTGTTAAAAGAAATCCTAATAAGTCTAAACTGACAAACTTCAAACAAAATTAATATCATTTAAGCATAAATTCATAGATGACACTTTCAATTTACTCGAGGGTTAAACATAGGAATTAAACTACTCCAGATTTATCTATAAAACATATTTCAAACTGTCTTTGGACTTATTTATAAATGGTTTACAACTGATGGCTTGTCTTTAAACTTTGATAAAACTCAGTATATGCATTTCAGTACATCACACAGATTAACACCAGATATAGACATAAAATTTGCAGGTCAGTTGATTCAAGTGGTAGAGTGTGTGAAATTTCTAGGTTTGTATATAGATCATAATTTAAATTGGAAGGTACATGTTTCTGTCTTACTAAAGCAATTGGGTGAAGTCACATTTGCAATTCGTACAATTTCAGCTATAGGTAATCTCTGTATCAGGCAGCTAGTTTATTTTACTTATTTTCACTCTTTATTGTCATATGGAATAATTCTGGGGCAATTCTACCCATAGAGGCAAAGTGTTCAGACCCCAAAAGCAAGAAATAAGAATTATGTGTGGGGTTAGAAATAGAACTTCATATGAGAGCTGTTCAAGAAGTTAGGGATTTTAACATTGTCGGTTGAGTACATATACACATTAATGTCCTTTCTAATCACAAATTATACTTTGTTTGAAACAAATAGTAAAATACACAATTATGCCACTAGAAGTAAATATAATCTTCACAAGGATTACAAGTCATTGTCATTTGTTCAAGAAGGGGTCCGATATTCAGGGATACATATCTTCAATAAGTTCCCAACACATACGATATGTCTAGCAGATGATAAGAATAAATTCAGGAAAAAAATTGAAAGAATTTTTAATTGACAACTGCTTCTACTCTGTCGAAGAATTTATTTCTAAGGTATCTACTAAATAACTGCCAGTAGCTTGTGGAAATGCAGTTTACCATGTATGCTATGATTGTACCTATCCTGGTGTATGTATTATTTTGTTAAGCAATTGTTTACTGTACCATGTATGCTATGACTGTACATCTTCTGGTGTATGTATTATTTTGTTACATAATTGTTTATCTGTAAATTGGTAACTTTCCACATCCCACAGAGCCAGTCTCTTATATTGGGATCAATGGAAAATGATTGTATTGTATTGTATTGTATATGAGTACTTTTTGTAGCTATATTTTATCTGAATATTGTGTGTTTCACTAAAAGCTGTATTACTTCAATGGAAATTTCTGATCTCTAACATATTTTTATAAAAAACTGAGTATATTGGTAAAGATAGTCAAGAAAAGGAAACAGCTTTTAGGCAATGTAAACAACAAGATGTAGAGAATACAAACCCATTACTGTCCAGGATTGTAGGTAGAAGAGCTATGACAAGGAAACAAAAAAAGAAAAGAAAATGAGACAGAAACAATGGTATAGTATTTTGGTTTAAAACCTTATTCATGCAGAGAGGAATGAGAAAGTTGCCAAGACAACTGAGCACATGCCAAGGCTTACCACACGAAGTCATGTTTTATTCCTCTAACCCTCCTTAGTTTCATTGTGTTAAAGCATTAACCTTCTTATTACTTTCTTATTACCATTATTCTTATAATTAGATGTTGCTTGTATTGGAAATTTTGTACAAATATAACAGTTAACAAGAGTATTTATGTGGAGGAATTAACATGAGACATTATATGCCCATAGAAAATAGGCTATTTGACAGTATTAAAAATATATTATAAATTGTAGTCATTTGCTTAAGGGAGCTATTTTTATTAAATTTGAAAATAAAGGTAGATTGTTTTTAATAAAAAAGCGAAATAAAAATAGGATTTTTCCTGCCTCTTGTTACGTGACCGAAAACGCTCTGGGATTGGCAATCGCTTTAGTGACGTCACCTGCCAGTAAGTGTGGCGCCTGCGTATGGACCGTTTCCTTTTATCCAAGTTTTCAACCATTTTTATTATTTGTTGCTGGTTATCTCTTGTTACTAATGAGATTTTGTGTTGAATATAAAATGATTAATAATTTGTAGAAGCCTACAACGGAAAAATACCGAAAAGTATTTCTCGGGCTACCTATAGAAACAACCCCTGACTTTTATTCTGCGAAGCTTGAAAATGTAATAACTCAGTACGAGAATCATTTATATTTAAACTGGAAGTTAGAGATTAACAGAAATCCTTCATAAGAATGACTAAAATTATTTACCGACTGCGGTCACTTCATCGCACATAGAAACTGTGATGTTTAAGTGTTCACTATTAACGAGAAGACAAGTAATGATGCCATGGTATCCAGTTAGTTGCATGGTTAAAGAGTTCTATTTGAATTTGAAGATCCTATGTTCGAACCTTGGTGAGGATAATATTTTTTTCGGGTTTACATTTTTTCGTTTCTGTTTGCTGTTGGTTGCTTTACAGAATTATGTTTTGATTGGAAGAAGTCATAAAAGTCATGCAAAGGTTTGAAACATATATTGCTGCCATAAAAGAAAACTTTTCTAAAAATATAACCGCCCGCTTTTAATTGTGAAACATACCAGAGATACATAATCATTGCAAAAAATCCAAGTGCTCGGTGGTGAATAATGGAATTTATTTTAACAATACATTTCACGACAATCTCGCAACAATTTCAGAACGCTTTGAATACCTTTTGTTGGAATTTTTACATGACGATATAGCTGCATGTTGCCTTTCTGACATAAATGCATCTATTTAGGTGGTATTTACTTTTAATGCCCAAGTAATTTTCAGTATCTTTTAAACTTTTTACCAGTGTGCAGTCCAGTTTTAGTTCTGAAGTCTTTTTTGATTATTTTTATAATACACTTTCTATCCAAAAATTTGTGAAACATTTGGGAAAAAAATAATGTTTTGCTTGATTTTAGAAAAAGAATAAGCGGCACTACCAACAGCAACTAATATCTAAAGAAAATGCCCACAAATAACAAAAAATATTCCAAAGTGAGTATCGAACCTAAGAACCCTAACCTTGCTGATACTCGCCTTAAACAAAGCAATATATTATCGCTATAAAATTATGGTGCAAATGATATTTACAGTAAATGGTTTGCGACTTGATCGCAATGTCATCTGGGTTACTACGAGCAAGTTGCAGCGACATTTCTTTCTATTTCAGCTAACGCCGGAACATTTACGTTTATTTGGAGAGTTTTTATTGTATTGGTTGTAGATTGATGTACCACACACTATTTATAAACCATATTTCCAACAATTTATACACACGTTCAGAGAAACAAACCAGACATTACTTATGTAGAGAGAGGGCGCACTGGCACGTGACGTCACGAGTGTTATTATCCCACGCCAGGCAGCAAAGCAGCGTTTTGGCGGGCTTTCAAATACTCTAAATTTTAACGTTGAATTTTACGTAAAATAAGCACTTAAGTCAAAAAATAAACAGTACCCGGTAAATAACGTGTATCAATAAACTATTTAAAACCATTTTCAAAAAATAGTCAAATAGCCAATTGTGTATACTTTAGGAATAATAAGTAACTAAACTGTAATCCACAGCTGGTAATAATAATGGATTTATGAATGATGTATACTGTTCCACATTCCATTTATTGTTCTACCATGAACACAAAGTGAGCATGTCTGATAAGACATTTTTCTTTTATTAGACTAGTAATTAAATTTAAGATACATAGAATTTCATAAATTAATCCATAAGGTGGTATCAGAAGGTATTCTTTTGGGAAAAATCATGCCTGGAAAGTGTGACGCCTATCACAGACGTGTGGTAAATGGTTTGGATTGCAATGGGTGTAAAAAGTGGTTCACTGGTAATGTAGGGCAATGGGAAATAGAGAATTAAATGAGGCTCTTCAGAAGTATTGTCCGCTCTGTTTTAAGGAGAGGAAA
>JARYHS010008074.1:386443019-386772510 GCA_031002005.1 Vandiemenella viatica | reverse complement strand
TGGTGTGCTCTTCTTCGAATTATCAATATTAATATTTTTTGGAAAATGTCTCCCCATAAATTGCAGAGGGTTTTCGTCATCAGAGCATTTCCCTTTGCCAATTTTTCTCTGTTCTGTGGCATATGCTTCAACAAGTTCTCTTACCAGAGACAGATGAAACTCTGAATTTGCGATTTTTCGTCCAATTACTACTCGGTGAAGAGCATGAGCATTTAAAATGCACAGATCGAGAATGTGGAAAAAATAATTTTTATACCACTTCATAGTTTTCCGAATTGATTTGACTGAACTCAGAAGCATGTCTGTACGATCAACTCCCCCCATACTCGAGTTATAATCAATAACACATTGAGGTTTCTTGATTCTATCACCAGTCTTTTCCATCTGAAACATCTCTCCAGTATTACAGGTGGGCAGCATCCACACTTCTCTTTTATTGCACCACTTCAAGGCGAGCAGTATACCAGTGGACATAAACTCTGTTTCTCCTAGTTTCAGTTTGTTCTCCAGTTTTGGCATGTTACGTCTGTTCCTGTGAACAGTAACACATGCATTCATACCATGGTTATGAAGCCAAAGGAACGGGTCTGGGCTTGACTACCAGTTGTTGACATAAAGTGTGTGTCCCTGTTCCAAATATGGCTTCATGAGTGTTACCACTATGTCACCACGTTTCCCCAAACTGTGCAAGTCAATTTCCGTGGTTGCACCAGTATACACAATAAAATCTAGGACATAACCAGTCTGACAATCGCATAGTACAAATGTTTTTATTCCAAACCTACTTCTTTTCAACAGAATATACTGCTTGAAAGATAATCGACCTTTAAACAGCAATAGGCTTTTGTCAATGCAGAGCTTTTAATATGGATGAAATACACTCCGTAATGTTGTGCGAACTTTATCCACAATGTTTCTAATTTTAAACAACCTGTCTCCTCCGTTACTGGTGGAGTTGTCACTAAAGTGACACATTCACAAAATTAAAAGGAAACGGTCTCGGGACATAATTTCGCCGAAAATTGGCGTGTTTAAGAGTTTATCCCGGGACCAATAATCACTAATTTTCAGTTTTTTCACACGAGCCATAAGCAGACAAACAGTTTCCTTCCACCTGGAAAATCTAGAGTGAACCGATTCTGGTGTATTTGCCTTGGTATATAAATAAAATCAATATATTTCATAAAATCTTCTGTTAAAAATATTCGGAAAATGACAGAATGCTGGAATTTTCACCTAATGTACACTTGTGTCCTGCAGCTGAATTGTCAAATTGTTGCATTTCTCTGTCTCTCTTGGTAGCGCACACTAATGCTCGCGGATGGTGGGACTGTGGGATTTAGTACATTTTACGAAAATGTTTGAAGCAGCAAATTCTGCTGACGCGGTCGCCAGTGATTCAGCTTATTAACACACTTTACCGTGTCACGAAGAATCACATAAAAAAATAATAACAAAATTAACTTTTGTAAGTTTAATAGAGTTCAAAATCTTTACCCACACCAGTCGTGATCATATATCATATATATATCATCATATATATATATATATATATATATATATATACCCGAAGGTTGCAGAATTCTTGGTTAAAATGGTTCACATTAACAATCCTTTATAATTAATATATTTTTCTCGAGCTTCCAGCCGTGTTAATATGTCATATTTGCGGGACGTTTCGAAGGCGTCCATCTCTGCCTTCATTTTCAACCTGATGTCAATGTTTAACTGTTTGTTTATTCAGCCGCTGCTACGGAAACGGTGGAAGACAAAAACCAACACAAGGCGATTACGTCTTCCACCGTTTCCGTAGCAGCGGCTGAATAAACAAACAGTTAAACATTGACATCAGGTTGAAAATGAAGGCAGAGATGGACGCCTTCGAAACGTCCCGCAAATATGACATATTAACACGGCTGGAAGCTCGAGAAAAATATATTAATATTCAACGCCGTGAAAAATTACGATCCTAAATCCTTTATAAATCACACTTGCATTTTCACAACTCTAACCGAAAATAGTTCAACATTAAAAAAGGGAGAAAAACTCGCACATGGGTGGCGTGCCCAATGAACTCGGCTGCCCCAGGAAGACTAGTGGGTGCCACATGTTGGGTTCGCGGGCGTTTTTAATTGACTTCCGGTAGCCGGCATTTACTCCGGGGTCTTCCACGGTAATCCCACGGACTGGCGGGAAATTTAACATCCACTCGGCCGTATTCCAAATAGCACAGTCGGTTCTCGATCTCCCGGTCCACCGGCTTTGGAAGCAACCTCTATCATATGGCTATGCTACAGCCCCCTCAAGTTTAACATAAGATTTTATATATTCCGACAAAATGGCAATGATGAACTTCTTCAATGGACTAATGCTCCCCAAGATTACTTACAAACTTCACTCCACATTCACTCACATACAAATTGCAACCTCGGGTTCCTATCCTAAATACCATACATAATATCGCTTTACTGGCATGGGGCTTCAATACATATTTCCAAACACATCCTTATTAAAATGTATATAGAAAATAATTTTAAGTAAAAGTAAACATCAAAATAGCTTCACAAGGAGACAGGGAAACACATCAACATTATATCAAAGAAACCACACAATATATTATTATCTGAATCGCATCTTTTGGGGTGCGATGATTGTTCTAAACCATAGTTTTAACTGTCCATGCCAAATGTCTATTGTCACTTTTACTAAAGTATCACTTCCCCCTAAGAAAATTCTGTAAACTGAATATTACCAGATTTAGAGAGAAAGAACAAAGATACAACGGTAGTCTGCTTATGCTAAATCACAAAATACACAATACGAAATCATTTATATTCATCCAAATAACCTTAACACGAATTGTACTCCAGTGCCGTCGCGGAATGTCATGTTACAATTATTATTTATGGAGTCCTTCATCACCAACAATGGAGCAAATAACAATAATAATAATAATGATAAAAAACCACTTCCTGATGCACATCCAGAACACTTATTACTCATGATTGATGTCTTCTTTGTCTTGGACGATGCTCCAGGTCTATTCTATGTGTATTGTTGACTCTCATGCTAACATACCACCTTTTACTCACTAAGCACTGCTTCAAGTCAGCAACGCAGCAACATACACAGTTTATTACTTCACTTTTATTAACTCATTTGGGAGGAAACTTTATATTGGACCACCACCATATGTCACATTAACTGTCTTGAAAGGCTTTAGTGCCACCACATTATAATTTCCTTTAACTATACCATGTTTAGGGTGAGCCAAAGTATAGCAGTTCCCCTTGGTTCGGGAAACGACTTCATAAGGTCCCTCGTACAACAGTTTAAACTTTTTAATTTCATTGTCTACAGATGATGACTTAAAATGTGTCTTTAACAGAACTAGGTCACCTATCCCATATGCTGTGGGTTTGAGGTTCCTATCATGGGCCTCCTTTCTTCTTAAGGCACACTTCTTCAACTCTTCCAAAGCGATCTTAATGTTGTCAGGATAATCACTATCCCTCGTCGGAAAGTGGAGGAGCTCATAAACAATTCGGGGAGGTTCCCTCTTAAACATGATTTCATATGGCGTTAGTGAAGTGGAAGTATGGGGAATAGTATTGATAACTCCTTCAATTTCACTTAATTCATATGCCCACTTCTTATGGATGTCCTCACAGTATGTCCTGAACCATCTACCAAGCTCTCTCCTTACTCGTTCTATTGCATTCCCTTGTGGATGGTAGAAAGACGTCTTAACTGTTTCAATACTTAACTCTTTAAAGCATTCAGCCCAGGCTTTACTTGTGAACTGGGGTCCATTGTCTGTCAATACTTTGTCAGGTTTTCCTACATGTGGTTTATAATCATGAACTAACTTTGAACAGATTACTTTGGCTGTGGCCCTCTTCAGTAGGTACAACTTTATATATTTTGAGAAGATGTCCATGATCACACAAATTTGAGTTACTCCCCCACGGGACCTAGGCAGTGGGCCGAAGATATCTAAAGCAACTAGTTCATTCATGTGGTTTATCTGGGATCACACTCTGCATCTCCCCAGCCCTCCTGACATTATCTGCTTTAGTTTTCTGACATAACTCACAATGAGAAACTACCTGCTGTATCCGCCGAGACATATTAGGGAAATACAAGGTTTCCTTCATGATCATATGACACTTGTTTATACCATAATGGCCGTAACTAAGATGATGTTGCTTAATAAAATGGTCCACATAGTTTTCTGGCACCCATTCTTTCCACTCTAAACTAGCTTCATGGTTTCTTCTGATTAAAATTCCACTGACCTGCATGTAGTATTTGCGTAACTTTGACTGTGGGTCACTCTCAATTAACTTGTCTAATAACTCCCTTATATTCGGGTCCTTTTCTTGCTCCTCTTTCAGGCAATGTTTAACCTCCTTTTCTCCGTCCACTCCCTTAATGTAAAATATCCGAGCTTCTTTCCCTACTGACATTGCTGACTCGCTTTCTTCTAAACCTACTGGTAACCTTGACAAGGCATCTGCTAAATAATTTTCCTTTCCTGGAATATATTTAATATCAAAGTCATATTCCTGTAGTAGTAAGTTCCATCTTGCCAACCATCCATGGACTAATTTACACTTCTTCAAAAATGACAGTGCCTTGTGGTCAGTATGTACTATCACCTTCCTGCCCAAAAGGAGGTACCAAAACTTTTGGAAGGTCCAAACAATAGCCAGCGCTTTCTTCTGGGTAACACAGTAGTTGCGTTCAGACTGGTTTAGAATCTGACTAGCAAAAGCGAGAGGTTTCTTTATTATTTCATCTCCCTCTGCTATCTCTTGGAAGATCTCCACACCCAGGCCATATTCCGAACTATCCGTGGTAATACAGATAGGAAGATTCCAATCCGGGGCACTTAGATGTACTTTCTTTAATAAACTACTTTTTACTTGTAATATCTTGGTTCTCTGATGAAAGCCACAGCAAGATGGCAGAAACGTTAGGTTTTAACAAATCGACGCAGCTCCACCCGGAGAACCAAGATATTACATACAGTGACCGCGGAAGCCTTCGTAATCATACTTTTTACTTCTTGAAAATCTTCTTCACAATGCTCAGTCCAGTCCCAATGTGCATTCTTTTTCTTGAGTTTCAATGTGGGCTGTTCAGTATTTGACCTCTGATAAATTTACGATAATAATTACAAAGTCCAAGAAAACTCAACAGTTGTTCCTTGTTTTGGGGTCTTGGGAAATTCTTGATAGCATTTAAGCTTTTCCTCATTGGGAGTTATTCCTAATGAGGTGATAGTATGACCTAAAAATTCAATTTTGCTTGTCAGAAAAACACACTTCTTCACTATAATTGTCATCCCCACTTTCTTTAAAGCGGTTAATACTTCTTTTAATATACTCAAATGTTACCTCGATGGTTGAGCTTGCAATTAATATATCGTCGACGTACACATGTACTTTGCTCAATAATTCCTTACCAAGGTACTTGATCCAAAGCACGGATGAAATTCGCGACTGCATTATTCAGGCCGAATGGCAAAACTCGGAACTGGTAACTCCGGCCTTGGTACAAGAATGCAGTATATTGCCTGGATGTTTCTGCGATTGGAATTTGCCAATAGGATGCAGTTAAATCCAAGGAAGTTAGAAATTTCTTATTTTGAAAGCTTTGTAATATTTCATCAACTGGGGGCGGATGGTCCCTTTCAGTGACGAGAATTTTATTTAAAGTGCGAGCGTCTAAAACTAACCTGACAGATTGGTCTGCTTTTGTGACTATAACTAGTGGGTTGTTATAAGGACTCTTGGATCTTTCTATGATTTTCCATTGCAACATCCTGTTTATCTCATCATCGACTTGCTTCCTCTTTGAAACTGGAATGACGTAAGGTTTTACAAAGAAAGGTGTCGCACAATTGACAGTAAAATTGCACTCATAACCTTTTACGAGTCCAGGCTGGTCAGAAAATACTTCCTTAAACTCGTCTATCAGATTTCTTAGCTTTGTACGGTGTTCACTGCTAACACTGTCCACTATTCTTAACTCATTCTTCTCCACCTGTCTGCTTGGTTGCATTGACAATACACAAAACCGTATAAACTTTTGAAGGAATTGGGGTTCTTTCCCACTGGCTACTGCATTTCCCCACGATAGTACATTAACTGACGCCATTTCCTTCTCCTTCCAACATTTCTTCATACTAGTTCTTCCCTTGTACCCATTAACTTGAAAATCCAATAATCCTTGTTCAAAATACAAGATGGTTTTAAAAGCACACAACCAATCGATGCCAAAAATACAATCGATCGTAAGCCCTGGCACCACAAAAACAACAAACTCAAAGAAATAGTCTTCCAACTTTACTTCTAACAACATCTGCGTTTTCACTAATTTGCTCTTGCCCCCTGTGGCAGTGATAACTGACATCCCACTTACTGGTAAGGAAACCACTTTATAGTTTCTTTGATTTGCAACTTCCAGTAAACTCTCAAACAAATTTTCTGAGATGCATGAAATTTCGGCACCTGAATCCAACAATACTTCAATTTGTTTTCCACGACATGTCACTAAGATTATGGGAGCCTGGACCAACTGTTCTTCCTTCTGGAACTCTTCCTCTGCTAAGTCTTCACTCGGGTTGTTGTGGAAAATACTTCTAAGCTGGTTCCTCTGTTTTGATTGTATCGACCCTATAACCCATCTGCCTCAGTCGGGCCAAAAACTTCGGCAGTCTTCAGTTTTTTGTATCACTACCATTAGTTTGTTGGCTTGTACCGGGATCATTTGTGACATCATTACTACTTACTACCGTTGTTGGGCTAAAGTATTCTTTAGGACTTCCCTTTCTTCCAATTCTTCGAACATTGTTTTCACTATTTCTATGTGGTGGAGAATTCCTCCCCCCTCCATTGGTGTGGAATTGATTTCTTCCTCTTTCCTGATCATATGTCATTCGCCTTTCATGACGGAATTCCCGTTGATCTTTAAACTGGTTCCTGCTCTGGTAGCTCTCCTTGAATCTATCTCTGGCGCACTGGGTTTCATATCGGTGCACAAACTCACTCGCTGCCTCAATCGTTCTGACATCATGCATGACCAAAAGTTTTTGAATCTCCCCTGGCATCCTGTGAGCAACATCCAACACAATTTCTCTTTCAGGTGGTGGGTTATTCAGATAATAACATTTGGAAGTTTCATTTAAAAGGAAATCTTTGAGTGATTCCCTCCCAGGTTGATATTTCCTGCCATACCAGAGACCCCTCTTAACTTCATGTTGCCTTTCCTCTGACCAGAAATTATTTAGGAAACTTGCTTTGAATTCTGCATATGTTTTACAAATCTGAAGCTGCCTTCTCCCCAAATTCGAGCACTACCCCTTAAATTTTGATATACACTGTTCATTTTTTCACTGTCATCATAAACACTGAAAATCCTGTACTTCTCAAAACTATTGATAAAATTTACTGGATGGATCCCTCCCTTGTCACTAAAGTTCTCAATTTCTATTTTTTCTGGTATAGCCAGGGACATTGGGTTTGCCACACCAACTACATGTTGCACCTGTGATTTCTTTAGATGGCACTTCACTTCTTGTAATTCTTCCCCAATTTTGGTTACTTGACTCTCGAAGTTGGGAATTTTATTCATCTCCTCACTTAAATTCCCCACTCGCTTATCCAATGTTTCACAGCTTATTGCAACTTCATCTACAGCTGCTTCCAATTTAATATACTTTTCACCAACTTCATCTACTCTTTCTGCAACTCCTTCAAGTCTTATACTCAACTGAGTATTTTGCTGTTTGATATTTGCTATATTGTTTTCATTACTATCAATTCTTTGCCTGACATTTACTTCAAGACATTCAATTTGTTTCTGTGTCTCCTGTCTAACAACTTGGCATGAATTTTTACACTTTTCTATCTCACTGCAGACTTCATCAAGTTTCTGTGTCACCCCTTTTAATTCCTCCTTTATTTTACCCTCTAACTTTAACTCCAGAGCTGCTAGTCCATTACTGAACCTTTTATGGACATCTTCTGCATGACTTTTGAATTTATTTTGGATGTCAGTTGATTGTATTTCAAACTTAGTTTGGATATCAGTTGATAAATTTGATAACATTGTGAAAATCTTAACTATCAGGTTTGGATTATCCTTCTCAGGATCTGCTGGACCTTCAAATGCTTCAAATATTGATGCATTTGTAGTGAGTATGGGAGAGCAAGTTTCAGAGTTTGGTGGACTGCTTTCAGGAGCTGGTGACAAACTTTCATTGATTGGTATCTCGGTGTTTAAAAATACTAACAAAGGTTCCTGGCTTGTGGGATCTTCTTTACTAGCTTCCCCCCCATTTTCAAAACTGCTTTCCTTATTCATGGTGAAAATTTTTAAAAAAAGAAAAAAAAATCGCCTACAATGGGTTTCCCTTTAACTGTTCAATTTTATCTGCACTGCACTTATCTTTCGACGTTCTGCGCCGCTTGTGAGCCCTCCAATTCTCTTCCAATCAGTTGTTAGTTGTTATCCCGAATTATCGCTGCCGGGTCTTCCTCTGTTGTTGCAGCCGCGTAAAATATCTCCGCTCCTCGTCTTCTTTGGTTTTGGATCTTCTGGCGCACTGTTATCACTTCACAAGTTTATTGATGTACCGTTTTAACTTTTTTCTCTTCGGTTTACTTAATAAATCACTTTATTCGTAGGTCGCGAGAGTCCTGTCCATAGGTAGCCATGTTGCATTTCTCTCTCTCTTGGTAGCGCACACTAATGCTCGCGGATGGTGGGACCGTGGGATTTAGTACATTTTACGAAAATGTTTGAAGCAGCAAATTCTGCTGACGCGGTCGCCAGTGATTCAGCTTATTAACACACTTTACCGTGTCACGAAGAATCACACAAAAAAAAGAATAACAAAATTAACTTTTGTAAGTTTAATAGAGTTCAAAATCTTTACCCACACCAGTCGTGATCACATATTTCATCGGACTTATATACATATATATATGTATATATATATATACCCGAAGGTTGCAGAATTCTTAGTTAAAACGGTTCACATTAAAAATCCTTTATAAATCACACTCACATTTTCACAACTCTAACCGAAAATAGTTCAACATTAAAAAAGGGAGTTCGAGAAAAACTCTCACATGGGTGGCATGCCCGATGAGCTCGGCTGCCCCAGGAAGACTAGTGGGTGCCACATGTTGGGTTCGCGGGCATTTTTAATTGACTTCCGGTAGCCGTCATGCACTCCGGGGTCTTCCACGGTACTCCCACGTACCGGCGGGAAATTTAACATTAATTCGGCCGTATTCCAAATAGCACAGTCGGTTCTCGATCTCCCGGTCCACCGGCTTTGGAAGCAACCTCTATCATATGGCTATGCTACAAAATGCATGCACAAAAGGACAAGAATCACTTTTCTTCCAGTCGTAACTGTATCTAAAATGTCCTCTTTTTCCACACACTTCACTCTCACTGTCTGAAGTTTCAGATTCTGAAGAATGTTCACCTCTTGTGGAGACAGATGGTAGTTTTCCACTAGCTGATGTACACGGTGTAGGACTATTACTTCAAGATCCTGTAGAAGGTTCAACACTATCATCCATATCAGAGAGATCATTCTCACTATCGCTTCTAGTAAGAATCTCCATGATTTCTTCCTCTGTACAATCACGACGGCATGCCATTTTCTGAGTGAAAACAAAAATGAAAATAGCAATACAAATAAAATCGCAGCTGTAAACGCTCACGGGTCGAACGTTGGAATGCAACTAACCTCCTGGGTTGGAAATACAGCCACCTGACCTGACCGCTAAGCAGCTCGTGCATTAACATGTGCAGAGCACACAGGGACCCGAGCAGCCCAACAATTTAACGCGTCCAGAGCACAGACAGGGCGGCAAGGCGGCACATGTATACACGTCCAGAACACCTGACACAGGGAACAAGGGCACGTGTAAACACGTCTAGAGCACCTGGGCACAGTAGTAGCCATGCGCGTTAATGCGTCTAGAGCAGTCAAAGGGTTAGTAAAATCAAAGAGAGAAGCAAAGGATTGGTTTATGAAGAATATTATTGATGCAGAAGGATCACTGAACGATGCATTTAAAAATTTCTATGGCTAAATTAGAAAACTGAGAGGAAACAAAGGTATTCAGACTATTGTAGATAAGAACGGAATTGAAGTCAATATGGATTTTAAAATTGCAGAGATACTGAGTGACTGGTTTAGTGAGACAACTAGGGACAATCATCCTGAGATGGGACGGAATGAATCTTCCTAAAAGTATAAATAAGGAACCTACAAAATTTGGAATAAATTCTCAGAAAATTAAGAAGGAACTCAGAAAGCTAAAAAAATGTAAAGGGGCTGATGTAGATAATATAAGTACATATATATTAAAGATTGTGGGATAGAATATTGTACCTTACCTTGAAATTTTATTTAAAATGAGTTTGGAGTCTTGCTGATTACCAGAGGATGGGAGAAGAGCGATAGTCGTTGTAACACATCTTAGAATTTCGCATAACGAAATTAGTTGCTAAGATAGCAAGTTCAGTTGAAGTATATGATACCACCCTTTTAAAGTCATTTTTATAGTCAATTTTGATAATATTTCCCAGTAATATTTCCTATATAAGCATTTATTCAAGTATGAACAGTAAATTCAATAGTTAAATTCATTTAAACAGCTGCTAAGAAACTTTACCTTAGATTTGAATAGGTAGTATTTGACTTTCGTTTAATTTCACTAAATCAATATATTTCTTTAGTTCAAAAGATGTTTAGGTAAATAGATAGCCAGAAGATGATTAATTTTGCTGTCAAAAGATCTTACTTAGAGTCTAAATATGTTTAAAAGTGATTTGCCAGTTTAGAATTTTATCACGTAATTATTCACTCTAAACTCGAAGTATTTAGCTATCAGAAAACAGTTAAGAAGTCAAGTGATAGATAGAAAGCATCATAATTTCGGTTTAAATAACATATTAAAATTTTAGAGAGATTTATACATTCTAAAGACCATTTTTGAATATAATTTAATATACACAGACATGTGATTAATGAAAAAGTTAAAAAATTTAGGCTTTTTCGGGGATTCATGAAAAGAAATTATATTCAGAGTAAAGTTTATTCAAATATAAAGATTTCTGGAAAAGTTCTATTTCAAAATATTAAAGCATTTGATTGTAATAAAGCGAAATAGGTTTTGGCGCGAGAAAAACGCTTGGACGAAATGACGCGATCGTTCGGCATTCGTGAGGAGTGAAATTTAGAAAATTCGTAATAAATCAGGGAATAGACTTAGAGATTCCAAATTTTTACAGTAATAGTTTTTCATTAGGGAAATTTGTTTAGAGTTATTTTAAAGTCAATATTCCAAATATTTCAAGACATTAAATTTTGTTTTCGAATTTTAGACCACTTTCAAAATTAGGTAAAATTTTTTATTTGACATCAGCAAATAGATGGACAATAGGAGAGTAGAATTAAATTTGTTTCAGCTCAATAGGAGCAATATTTCGGAAGTTATGCAATCACATCTTTATGACTCTTTTCTGGCGAAATTATTAAAGTTACAAAATTTTTATAATAACTTAATTTGACGTTTGTAACAATATCTTGCTACTACCAAAATTTCAGAGAGCTAGGATGATTTTTATTGTCATGATCAAATTAGATTTCGTAACATTTGTCTGAAACTGATCAGCTATCGGATAAAGTCCCTGGGAAAATCAAGATAAGGAAGTTCCCACGATACAATCCTATATCTATCCCCTCCAGAACCTACTCTCGCCCCATTCAAGAAGCAGCAGTTAGTCGGAATAGATGCATTATGTAGTAAGGTGGCCAGCTCTGGGCTCGTGGCGCGGCAAACTGCTAAGTTGTTTAATATCGGTTGAATTTTTGTAATCATGGGTGGAGTTTTATTTTGAAGAACTCATGTAACAAAGAAATAGCAGTAGCATGGGGTTTGGTCGTGCTCGAATGGTCAGTCGAATCTGTGAAATAGTTTTGGAAAGGTTGTCTGATTGCCTATGCAGTATTGTGACTTTGTAACGATTTTTAAAGAATATATTCATCATAACAGAACTGAACAATCATCATTGAACTTTCACCTTTCCTTAGTTTCTTGGTTAAAACTACGGTGGCGACTGTGTTAAAAGCTAAGTCAGAACTGTAACACCTTAGGTATGCATGATCACAGTTGAGATTCAAGTTTATGCTCCACCCCACTGCAAGCTTGTTTTTTCTTACATAGTACCAGTTCATAAAATAGGGATTATAAATAGGGTTGAAAATTTGTAGTAAATCCAGAGGATTTACTTGTGAAATTTATAAATTTGTTTGGATTGGGATCAAGGACAAGTGAGCGAGCAAAGGTAAGCAACATTATGAGAGCTACAACCTGCAAAGTAGAACACGAGTCAGCGATTCGGCAATATTCAGGTGCTGAAAAGAGAACGCAAGCTAGCATTATGACCGCATGCAGATAGGTGATTCCAAGGTTTTTCCTCTCTAGACAGCTGGAGTGGAGGGGGATTATGATAGTAAAACCCTCAGTACAGCTAGCTAGGTCTGTCTGTCTGCCAATTGAGCTGATTGTCGCATTGTGCAGCCGGGAGTCGACGAGAGATGCTACCAGGTTCCGGCCTGGGAACAGAGCCATTGCAGTGACAAGAGTTGTTCTCCAGCAAATCAGATGGTAGGCTCTACTGATAAGGAGATGTATATGGAAACGGGTTAGTTAGGCAGAAGTTCAATGTATCACAATAGTCCTGTCGTGTTTGGGTTAGAGGTACACGTGTTGCAAAGCTCGCTCTGTCTCTCTTTCTTCCCATAATGTTGGTGGTGGTTAGCAACGGCCACTGCTCCAGTGTTATCAGTTTCAGACAGTAATAGTAATAGTAAATATTATTAACAGCTATTTCCATGTATGTGTAAATATATGTACAGTATCATGCCTTCAGAAACCTGATGTAAATGAACGTGTAAATATACAGCAATGAATAGCCCTGTTTTCCAAGTAATAATCCCATCACAAGACTCATATCTGAACAATCATTGATTTCTATGTAGATAATTATCCATGCCTCCCTAAGGCAATCTGTCCTTGTCTCACTGCTCGGATGGACAGAGTGACTTCGAGGGTCACCCCAAAGGGCCAATTAGTTTGACATCAGTGATAGGCAATATGATTGTGAGATTGATATGCAACTATATAAGAAATGTCTGTGAAGAAAGAAACTGATTTTCAGAACATGGCAATAGGCAAGGATATTCATGTGAATCTCAGGTGGTGTGCTACATGCAAGGTATTTCAGATGAATTGGACAAGGGAGGCCAAGTTGATAGTATGACATTAGAACTTTCTAAGGCATTTGACAGAGTGAGCTATACAATGGTTTTAAATAAACTTAAATCTATTGGATTGGATGAAAAAGTTACTCGCTGAGTAGAGGAATTTTTAAAAACCAGAAAGCAAAGTGTTAAGTAGGATCAAAAGAGGCGGAGTAAACATGGGAGTGCCACTGGGTAGTGTACTGGGACCATTGCTGTTCATTATTCTAATGAATGACTGTGTTGATGGGTTAAAATCTAGGTATTTTGCAGATGATATAATGGTATACAATAGGGTCAAAACAGGTGAAGACTGTGAACAACTCAAAGGTAACCTGGATAGAAAGTCTAAATGGGTAGGTCAGCATGGAATGAAGATAAATGCCATGAAGAATCAACTTATAAGGTACACAGGTTATTTATGATTACAGGGTGGGGTCAGAATTATTTGTTGAAAGATTGAAGTGTAAATATCTTGACATTACGTTTGATAACAAACTCAATTGGGCTGAGCAAAATGGGCAGATGGTAGGAAAAGGTTACGAAATCCTTCATTTACTGGAGAGGGTGAGAGTAGATATACCAGAGAAGTTAGGGAGCTGGGTTACAAAACTTTGGTAAGACCATTTGTTGAATATAGTGGTGTAGTTTGGGTCTCATATTTTGGTTATTAAATACAGGAGTTGGAAGGTGTGAAAAGAAGAGCAACTAGATTTGTTTGTGGAAATCATCGCAGGACCCAGTCAGTAACTGATATGATGAGGGATCTGGATTGGGACTCATTGGAGGAAAGGAGGACGGTGAAACGAATGTTGGGAATGTACAGGGCATATTCTGGTGAAGGAGCTTGGAGGGATATTGGTCAAAGAATTAGGAATAATGCATGGAAGGGGAAAGGTGACTATGACCACAAGCTTGCAATCGATTTAATGCATAATTTCTTTTGTTTGTAAGTGTGCCAGGGATTGGAACAAATTACCAAATGTAGTGATGAATAATTTTCCAAAACGCTTAAGGAATTAAAAATTAAAATTTGTAAATCAGAATAGTAAATGTGGGAGGAATTTAACATTCCAATTATAAAAGAAAATTTTCCATTTTGAGTATACCACTGGGATACTTTAAAACCATCCTGAATAAACGATGTATTGTGAACAGGGTGTGGAGAAGTGGGTTGGTGCTGCTCATGATGCCTTAATTCATGGTGAACTGTCATTTCTAAAATACTTTATGGTTGGGAAGTGTGAGCTCCATATCACTGTAGTATTGAAAAAAAACTGGAATACTTTTACTAGCAGAAACTTTGATCTTCCATGAATGCAAAGTGGGAGGACTATGGTACCAACACTGTAGTGCTTGAGAAAGCAGGTGTCAATAGCATTAAAGCCTCCACCAAACAGCATCATCTCAATGGACTGGACATATCCAGTATAAGAATGATACCAGTTTTCCTCATAAAATCTTTAATGGTGAACAGTCCACCAGAACTAGACTTAAACCAAACTTGAAGTTATCAAGTATAAACCAGGAAATTGGTAATAATTGAACATTGTTCACTTCGGAGCCGCTCTATATCTCTATCAATTATTTTGAGCAAGAGTGCTGAATATATAAAGAGGCCAAATGGTTAAAATTGCCACCACCAATTAGGTGAGATTAATCTGAACACATGTTTCACAAGGATTAGTATTTTACCTACCAGAAATAATTTCACAAACTGCCCTGGATGGAGCAACTGTTTTGAAGAAATATGCTTAGAACTGAGTGGCAGCCAACTAACATATGCTACGGATGATACTTGAGTTAATCAAACTTAGAGAAAGAGGAACATCTTAAAAGAAATTAATAGTTCCTGAACTATAAAATGACTGACAATCTACGTATAAAAAATGCCATAATTCTTAATAAATATACAGGATTGGTCTAATCCCATTACTTGAAGAATATGAATAAAATGTCCAGCATTTATCACTACTGTAATACTAACCTTATAACGACAATCTTCTCCTCCTGAAACAATTAGATTGTTATTCGGATTCCAAGCAGCTTTTAGTATCAGGCCTTCATGAGCTTTCCACTGAAAAGACAAAAAATCGTGTACGAGGTGTGTTCAAAAAGTAATGGGAAATTTGAAATTTTGCAGGTTATATTAGTCCAATTGGCACAATTTTTCCATTTTTGTGTTGGAAAACATGCCTTAAAAATACATATACAGTTTGAGCTATATTTGATGTTTAGTCTCATGGCAGCTGTTAAAGGATAACACCTGTTTTGACACAATTGGCGATTTTTCATTTGTATAACTTATGGATCAGAGAATTTGTATTAAATTTTGTTATAAAAATGGAATTAAATACAACAAAGTTTTAGAAATGTTAAATATTGCTTTTGGTGAATCTACTATCAGTTAAAAAAGGTTTCATGAATGGTATAAGCATTTTCAAGATGGCCGGAAGATGTTGAATTTGACAAGTGTACATGTCGTGCTAGCTCATCAATAACCGATGTTAGGCGGGTCAAGACATTCAAAATTTTAAAGAAGTCGGGTCTAAAATACTGAGATAGAAGAATACTTTATAACCTTTATAACAATCAAGTAGCTATAATAAAAGTAGAGAATCATGAGAGATACATGTCAGTTAAAAAGGGTGTCAGACAAGGTTGTAGTCTATCACCATTAATGTTAAACTTGTATGGAAAAAAAAAAACAATAAAGGAAGGGGAAAAAAAAGATTTGAATGTGGCATAAGTGTTCAAGGAGAAAAAATCAGTATGTTACAATTTTCTGATGATGTTGTCTTGTTAGCAGAACAGTGTAACATAACAGTAGCATTCCGCCGCTCCGAAGTGAGCGCCTGACTACATTGTTTAAAGTCAGTCGTTATCGAGGTATGGTAGCGGACGGCTCGCGTCGCGTAATATGAGACGCTATACTAACTGTGTGGGTGTAGCAAGAAGTAAGAAGAAGAATGAACTAGCTTAACCATTGCGGCGTATGTTTTAAATTGATTTGGACAGTGTGTTGAAATACCAGAACAGTGAAGTGTGGCATCGAAAGTAATTTAGTGTGGACTGATTTGGATTAATAACTTTCCTTTTTTTTTTTCTAAGAATCTTGCAATCGACGGATTACGAAGTTTCAATAGCCTTATCATCTAAATTCTGATAGTGGCCAACTGGTTCGATGTGTACTTTATTTCAATAAACGTGTGGAGAAACTATTTTCATTTCTTAATACTTGAAGATTTCTCTTAATTAGTTATCCTCACACTTTTATCGGACTGGTTTTGGACCCTATCTGGCGACCGGCGGCGACTACGAACTCATTTATCCGGCTTCTAGTGCTGTATGTCAGTAATTAAAACTTTAGCAAGCACGAAGTTCGGTCTACAGTAAGTAAGTATCATGTCAACCCCAAGAAAGGCAATAGTCTTACAACAGGTTGAGGATATTGAGAAGTTACTGTCATGAACAAAATACTGAAGGACCAAAGCAAGACAAAAGTGATTAAATGTAACAGAAATTATACTGATAATAGTAGATTAAATATAAAAATTGGGCTGAATGCGCTACTTAGGAAGTAAAATTAAAACGGATGGCCAAAACAGAAATGATATTAAAAGCAGCATATCACTAACAAAAAGAGCGTTCATGAAAAAAAAACAGAAATCTTTTGGTTTCAAATATTAATCTAGGAGTCAGAAAGAACTTTTTAAAAATTCTATGTGTGGAGCACAGCACTTTATCACAGCGAAGCATGCACTTTGGGAATACCAGAAAGAAGGAAAATCAAAGCATTTGAATGTGGTGATACAGAAGGATGCTGAAAATTAAGTGGACAGGAAAGACATGATGGTATGTCATATTTTAATACATTCAGGATTGGTTAACTTGTTATTGGAGGGAACAGTCAAAGGTAAGAACTGCAGAGGAAGACAGAGATTATAATATATGAAGCAGATAATTGAGGACATGGGTTGCAAAGGGATATGTTGAAACGAAAAGATTAGCACAAGATAGGAAAGGATGGAGGATAGCATCAAATCCAGATGAAAGATTGATGACAACAACAAAAAATCTGATGAAAATGTGGAAAAAGTGAAAGAAATGATTATGAGTGATCACCGAATTACAATTAGAGAAGTTGCTGATAATGTTGGCATATCAGTTGGCTCATGCCATGAAATTTTTTCACCTGTTTTGAGTATGAAACATTCTGCAGCAATTTTTTTTTTTTTTTTTGAACAAAGACAGTGGTGAATGGAAGTTGCTCAAGAATCACTAAATGAGGTCAACAATGATGTAGAACTATTGGAACATGTCATAACATATGATGAAACATAGGTCTATAGGTATGATATCAAAATTAAGGCTCAAAAGTCCCAATGGAGGCATTCTGGATCGCCAAGACCAAAAAAAATTGACACGTTCAGTCAGATATGAAGGTTATGTTCACTGTGTTCTTTGATTTTTATGGCTTAGTGCACCATGAACTCTTGCTACAAGGTCAAATGATCAATAAGGAATACTACCTTCAAGTACAATGCTGATTGTGTAAAGCAGTACAAAGAAAACACACAGTTTTGTGGCAAACAATTCATGGCTTTTGCATCACGATAATGCACCTGCTCGCACATCATTGCTAGTTCATAAATTTTTGGCAAATTTTTCCTTAAAGCTGAATGTGCAGAACGGCTGCCCACTCAGCCTGTTATCCAATGAGTACTGTGGAGGAAATCCGCAGGAAGTAAAAGAACAGCCGGAGCATGGCACTGACCCCGTCACATCCATTCTAGTGCCGAAGGTTGTACGGGGAGTGCAGAGCTCTACCTCCGTGAATCCTATGGGATGCGGCAGGAGCTGTCGGAACACTGTGACCTTTACCTTACTCTATCAGTAATGAGGTTGTTTACAAACATTCAGTACAATACGACCTCCGTAAGAAAAATTAGAGGTTTGATGAGGAGCTTGGAAGTGATGGAGGAAAGCCAACTTTCTATAGTTAGGAGTGAGGGAAGAAATGAGCTGAGAATTATCTGTGTGAAAAGAAAGGCACTAATCATAATAACAATAGTAACATAAAATGCTGTTAATTATAGCTATTATATGCTTTGTGGCATTTCTTAAACACTCTTCAACATATACAGAGGACAATCCAACTGATAAACAACAGACCTACCCATTATATCAGATTGTTTTTTATGATGCAGAATATGTTAATACAGGGCGTTTCATTTATGACGTGTTTGCGTGCACGGCAATAATCGCCCAGCGCAGCAGTGGCTCGCTTGCCGCCAACTCAAACCGCACAGCGCCCGTGCTTGGAAATGCCTCTTGCCTGCATTGATGTCTTGCCTTATAGCACGTGCTGGAAATGTTGGCCATCGGCTTCAATACACGCTTGACATCTTCTAAGGATGTTTTGGCTAGCTCTCTGCAGTGTTTGTGAAAAAATATTATTAATTTTACTGCTTATGTTTTCTCTAAGTTCCACTTCCCACAATGCTTCTGTGCTCTGACAATGTGTGGGCCGCCCCTTGGATGATATCGAGCCCTTCGCAACACAGCAAATGTGCTGTTGCAACTCAGTTCTCAGTTAGATTTTGTGAAGTGAAGATCAAGTATACCGTGAAGTCAAGATTAAGTATACTTTGGAGCAATGAGTTTATTGCGTGCTACAGGTTCCCTAACGGACCTGCCTAAGAAACGTAAGCTCTCCGTTCTTACTGAAAGAAAAGTCGAAGAAATCAAATCTCGTTTGGAAAACTCTCCCAGAAAATCCCTCAGACGACTCTCCCAAGCAGTCAATGTTTCCAAAGTAAGTGCATTTAGGGCTACAAAAATTCTGAAAATGTATCCTTATCGAACAACTGCAGTGCACGAATTAAAACAAGCAGATTACACCGCACGAATGAAGTTTGCAGACTGGTTTATGCAAAGTGTGCATGATGGCGAGCTTGATCCACAATTGACATTTTTGACCGATGAGGTGCATTTTTATTGAAGTGGACGCGTAAGTAGTCAAAACAGTCGGTACTGGAGTACAGAAAATCCACGTCTTATCCACGACACGATATGAAAGTTGGAGTTTGGTGTGCAATTAGTGCGAGGCGAATTATTGGACCAGTGATTTTTACTGAAACAATTACATCTTCTTGCTATGTAGACAATAATTTAAATACCTTTTTTGAACAGCTGACAGAAGATGAAAGAAATTACGGTCATTTTCAACAAGATATTGTAATTCCCCATACAGCCGAAAATTCTATGCGTGCTTTAAAGCGTGTTTACAATGAAAATCAAATTATCAGTCATGGATTATGGCCTCTGCGTTATCCAGACATGACACCTTGTGATTTCTTTTTGTGGGTTTACCTAAAAGAGTGTGTTTATGATTCAAATCCCCGTACGGAAGAGGAACTTACGGAAAACATAAGAACTAAAATTAATAATATGTCTTCACAAACACTGCACAGAGTTAGCCAAAACATCCTTAGAAGATGTCAAGCGTGTGTTGAAGCCGACGGCCAACATTTCCAGCACGTGCTATAAGGTAAGACATCGACGCAGGCAAGAGGCGTTTCTGAGCACGGGCGCTGCGCAGTATGAGTTACCGGCAAGCGAGCCGCCTCTGGGCCACACGATTATTGCCGTGCACGCGGACACCTCATAAATGAAATGCCCTGTACATCACTAGAAAGGCCCATGGAAAGCTTCACTGTGTAGCAAATGTTAAGACTGTTTAATTTCATGGATGGTATTATAGATTTTGACAGAGTAATCAAATCTCTATGTAAGCTTTGTCTGTTTGCAATTACAAATAATGGTTGCTTTCATGACTGTAAGACTAAAATAAGATAACATGTAAGCTTGTGAGTGAGTGGCTGGTGGACTGCATTAGATGGCTTTTTGATTTGTATTTCCAGGCAATCAATAATGGAAACAACATTCCTATATCTCACCCTAATGACACAGGCAAATTTTTAAATATCTCTGTTGGAGTTGGCCATACAATCAGCTCTTTCATTTTCTCTGCTATGACTGGTATATTTTTTGAAAAAGATCTACTCAATGTAGGCTATGTGTTACCAAAGTGTAATGCCAACACACTGAAAGATTAATTTAATTTAATTTTCTCAAGGTTATGAAAATATCAATATTAGGAAGGGGTATATCTTCACTTAATTTTATTAAATAGAAAGACCTATTTCTTAAACCTAACAACATTTTGGGCTCCCTTTCTATTGCCAACATACATTAAATTTTTAGATTGTTTCTCAGTTTCTGAATCATCCTCAATAAGCCAGCTTGAATTGGATGAACTGGTATCTGGTTCAAAATCTGATGCCACTGGTGGTTCAAAAGTGATTGATACAATATCAGCAGGGTTGTCGAGGAACAATTTTGTCTTTGCAGTACGAGATGATTTTAAAGGAGAAGTCGATATATTTTTAGATGGAGCAGGAAGAGGAGATAGTGCTATACTACACGTCATAACACTAAAATTCATATTGATACCCCTACTTCTTTACTGCACTTTACTCGTAACTTGAACAGCCGTGTCAACCTGTAATACATGTTGACTAGTAACATTTGAGGAAATGCTGGGACCTGCTTGACAATCCATTTTATTTTCCATTACTACTATGTACAAACGTTTTTGTGATAACACTGTAGTGGAACCTACTTCACAATAATTGGTTTGTCAACATTCACATATTTCCTAAAGATACACACTTTATTTGAGGGCAGACTCAGATATAGCTTCTACATGTAAAGCTTATCTTTTTATCTTTAAAGCACCCATTCTCTCCAGAGGGAGCTCCTGCTTACTAACATCCTGGCAATTGAATATGTGTGGCTCGACACCTTTCCTTAAACATAAAGTGAATTTTTACACTTCTTACAAAGCCACGATTTTATATTGTACATACTTCTCTGTATCATATTCAGTCTGAAAACAAGCAACATTTATTTCTTTATTATCAATACTAATGAAAGTAGTTTTGGTTGAAATGCATCCCTGACCAGGATGGCAACTGAAAGTTTTTGTAACAGCGTTAAACAGAAGAAATTACTTTTTTTATGTTTTCATTTCCTTTCTGAAGCATCAATTTATTAAAGTGATTACTGCTTGCAGCTGAAAGTAATTCCACATTTATTGTAATCCGAACGAGGACTAAAACAAATATTATGATGTGTCACATAGGTTTTAAAAATTGCTTCTAATTTTCTTTGTTTTTAATAATGCAATATCATTTATATTATTTCAACTTCTTGTACATTGTTCCAATGGATCAAGTTTTGACAGCGATTCAGTGAACATATCAATGCGTGTGTGATAGAAGATATGATTTTCAAATGGCAATATTAGCGATCGTTGTGGTTAGGCTGAAATTTTACCTAGACTATCTGACACACTTTGTTAACACATAAATTAGGGTCTTAGGATTCATAATTAATTTTAAATTTCATTGTTTTAATATTGCTGTGATTGTTAATTCAGTTGAATTTAAGAAACTGCAACTTTATTGCCACATAAACTACAACCTATACTAAAGTACATTACAAAATGAAGGAAGATGTGAGAACCCATGAAGATGTTGGTCAAGTTTAAATTGTGAAGTATTAAGCACTAACAAGTAATGCAGATAATGTATATTTTCTGGCTTCAATATTAGTGGAGTTTGTGGTAAGGTTAAAATGTGGAACAGCATATGGTGCAGTTTGCTCTAAAATGTTGGAGACTACAAGCTATTTTGGACCAGTGAGTGAGACAAGTTGGATGATGTTGTACAAGAGTGGCCTTTGTAGGTTTTGGTAACAACTGATATTGTTGAATGTGTTTTAGTTTAAAAAGAGTTTATTTAGTGATCTTCTTCAAAAGCTATTAATCAGATAATAGAGAAATGATGTACCTGCATTTTAATTTGAAAATACTTGAAATGGTAAACAGTTCTATTCGGAAGGATAAAGTATAAAGTGCCGTGAGTTAGCTTATAGGAAGGAAAGATAACAAGAAAATATAAACTTAAGTCATAATTAGTTCATCCAATAAAAGGGATAGCAATCATCATCATCAATAATTAAAATAAGTTTTGAGCTGACTGATTGAGAAAAGAAGTTTTTTAAAAGTTAGTAAAGGTTGAAAGAAGGCAGTGGATGATAGTTTTATACCACAGACACAAGTGAAGTAATTAGTTTCGGATGATAAAAGTACATGATTTTGAGGGAAGCTATAAATTTAAGTATTTTCATGAGTGGTTTACAATAGAGAAACAGCTTGTAAGTCTTTGGAAAAGATGAGTAGCATAATGCCTTAACATAATTTGGTCAATTAGTTAAAGGTTTGAGTTTATATTTACACATGGCAAAGTGTAAACTTTGGGAAATTATTACAGGGAAATAAAGCTATAGTTTGGAATCTTTTTATTACTATTATTTTATTCCAAAGAACAATCAACAATTTTAATATGGTTTAGAGTATATAAGGCTATATTGTGAATACTACATAAGGTAAAATTTGTGCATGGGATTCAAATTGTAACTAGCTTGATTCTTATATTATGGATATTTACAGTAACCTAAAATCTATTGGACAATCCATAAATGATTATGTGTAAACAATAATCAACAGATTATATGAGGAATATAAAATCACAAGTGATACAATCTTTATAAAGATTAGTTCCATATACATGGACATTGTAAAAAATATTAGTAATAAAGCACATATTAAGACCTACATATAAGCATATTGTTTATACCAAGTGATGAAAGTTTATTAGTCTATTTAACAACTCATAGTTATCTAAAAGCCAAGTGGATATATAGTTCTTCATGGTATGTATTGGTTTATTGATAACATCTGCAGGTAATCTTATATATATATAAAAATAGACGTGTTTTTTCCTATATATCACTTTTCAGCCACCACTACCTAGCACAGATCACTGATGTTTGTGGGTGGAAGTAGCATGGAGTTTCCTGTCGTGCACAATGTTGGCCGAATGCCGATAGCTGTGGGGATGTGGGAGATATAATGATTAAAGTTGGTCAGTGCAGGGCGTTTTCATATTTCAACCAAAAATTCGTATCTCCGTATACTTCTCTTTCCGCCCACAACTACATAACATAGTCTTTGGTGTTTATGTGTGGTAGTAGAATCGTCTTTCCTGTCGTGGACTATGGTTGTTAGATGTCGGTAGCTATGGGGATGTGGGAGATATGGGGGTTGAAAGTGGTAGACCTGTGGCAGTTTCATACTTCTGCCAAAGACAAAAGTGTCATGGTGTATCACTTTTCAGCGAAAACTACAGATCACAGATAACTGGCGTTTGTGTGTAGTAGTAGCACTGAGCCACCTTTCGATCACAACAGCGGCCGAATTTCAGAAACTGTGGTACTGTGGTAGATATGGTGGTTGTTAGTTGCCGACCAAGTATATTTTCGTATTTCGACTGTCTCCGCATATGTCACTTTTCTGCCACAACTACATAGCATAGAGCATTGGCGTTTGTGTTTGGTAGTAGAATCGTATCTCATGTAGTGCACTATGGTTGTTAGATGTCTGCAGCTATGGGGGTGTGGGAGAAATGAGGGTTGAAAATGGTCGACCTGTGGCAGTTTCATACTTCTGCCAAATACAAAAGTGTCATGGTGTATCACTTTTCAGCGGAAACTATAGATCACAGATAACTGGCGTTTGTGTGTAGTAGTAGCACAGAGTCAACTTTCGATCACAACAGCGGCCGAATTTCAGAGACTGTGTTACTGTGGTAGATATGTTGGTTGTAAGTGGCCGACCAAGGATATTTTCGTATTTCGACTGTCTCCGCATATGTCACTTTTCTGCCACAACTACATAGCATAGAGCATTGGTGTTTGTGTTTGGTAGTAGAATCATATCTCATGTAGTGCACTATGGTTGTTACATGTCTGTAGCTATGGGGGTGTGGGAGAAATGAGGATTGAAAATGGTCGACCTGTGGCAATTTCATACTTCTGCCAAAGACAAAAGTGTCATGGTGTATCACTTTTCAGCGAAAACTACAGATCACAGATAACTGGAGTTTGTGTGTAGTAGTAGCACAGAGTCACCTTTCGATCACAACAGCGGCCGAATTTCAGAAACTGTGGTACTGTGGTAGATATGGTGATTGTAAGTGGCCGACCAAGGATATTTTCGTATTTCGACTGTCTCCGCCTATGTCACTTTCCTGCCACAACTACATAGCATAGAGCATTGGTGTTTGTGTTTGGTAGTAGAATCGTATCTCATGTAGTGCACTATGGTTGTTAGATGTCGGTAGCTATTGGGGTGTGGGAGATATGGGGGTTGAAAGTGATCGACCTGTGGCAATTTCATACTTCTGCCAAAGACAAAAGTGTCATGGTGTATCAGTTTTCAGCGAAAACTATAGATCACAGATAACTGGCGTTTGTGTGCAGTAGTAGCACAGAGTCACCTTTCGATCACAACACCGGCCGAATTTCAGAAATTGTGGTACTGTGGTAGATATGGTGGTTGTAAGTGGCCGACCAAGGATATTTTCGTATTTCGACTGTCTCCCCATATGTCACTTTTCTGCCACAACTACATAGCATAGAGCATTGGTGTTTGTGTTTGGTAGTAGAATCGTATCTCATGTAGTGCACTATGGTTGTTAGATGTCGGTAGCTATGGGGATGTGGGAGATATGGGGGTTGAAAGTGATCGACCTGTGGCTATTTCATACTTCTGCCAAAGACAAAAGTGTCATGGTGTATCACTTTTCAGCGAAAACTATAGATCACAGATAACTGGCGTTTGTGTGCAGTAGTAGCACAGAGTCACCTTTCGATCACAACAGCGGCCGAATTTCAGAAACTGTGGTACTGTGGTAGATATGGTGATTGTAAGTGGCCGACCAAGGATATTTTCGTATTTCGACTGTCTCCGCCTATGTCACTTTCCTGCCACAACTACATAGCATAGAGCATTGGTGTTTTGTGTTTGGTAGTAGAATCATATCTCATGTAGTGCACTATGGTTGTTAGATGTCTGTAGCTATGGGGGTGTGGGAGAAATGAGGGTTGAAAATGGTCGACCTGTGGCAAGTTTCATACTTCTGCCAAAGACAAAAGTGTCATGGTGTATCAGTTTTCAGCGAAAACTATAGATCACAGATAACTGGCGTTTGTGTGTAGTAGTAGCACAGAGTCACCTTTCGATCACAAAAGCGGCCGAATTTCAGAAACTGTGTTACTGTGGTAGATATGGTGGTTGTCAGTGGCCGACCAAGGATATTATCATATTTCGACTGTCTCCGCATATGTCACTTTTCTGCCACAACTACATAGCATAGAGCATTGGTGTTTGTGTTTGGTAGTAGAATCGTATCTCATGTAGTTCACTATGGTTGTTAGATGTCTGTAGCTATAGGGGTGTGGGAAAAATGAGGGTTGAAAATGGTCGACCTGTGGCAGTTTCATACTTGTGCCAAATACAAAAGTGTCATGGTGTATCAGTTTTCAGCGAAAACTATAGATCACAGATAACTGGCGTTTGTGTGCAGTAGTAGCACAGAGTCACCTTTCGATCACAACAGCGGCTGAATTTCAGAAACTGTGGTACTGTGATAGATATGTTGGTTATAAGTGGCCGACCAAGGATACTTTCGTATTTCGACTGTCTCCCCATATGTCACTTTTCTGCCACAACTACATAGCATAGAGCATTGGTGTTTGTGTTTGGTAGTAGAATCGTATCTCATGTAGTGCACTATGGTTTGTTAGATGTCGGTAGCTATGGGGATGTGGGAGATATGGGGGTTGAAAGTGATCGACCTGTGGCAATTTCATACTTCTGCCAAAGACAAAAGTGTCATGGTGTATCACTTTTCAGCGAAAACTATAGATCACAGATAACTGGCGTTTGTGTGTAGTAGTAGCACAGAGTCACCTTTCGATCACAACAGCAGCCGAATTTCAGAAACTGTGGTACTGTGGTAGATATGGTGGTTGTTAGTTGCCGACCAAGTATATTTTCGTATTTCGACTGTCTCCGCATATGTCACTTTTCTGCCACAACTACATAGCATAGAGCATTGGTGTTTGTGTTTGGTAGTAGAATCGTATCTCATGTAGTGCACTATGGTTGTTAGATGTCTGCAGCTATGGGGGTGTGGGAGAAATGAGGGTTGAAAATGGTCGACCTGTGGCAGTTTCATACTTCTGCCAAATACAAAAGTGTCATGGTGTATCACTTTTCAGCGGAAAACTATAGATCACAGATAACTGGCGTTTGTGTGTAGTAGTAGCACAGAGTCACCTTTCGATCACAACAGCGGCCGAATTTCAGAGACTGTGTTACTGTGGTAGATATGGTGGTTGTTAAGTGGCCGACCAAGGATATTTTTCGTATTTCGACTGTCTCCGCATATGTCACTTTTCTGCCACAACTACATAGCATAGAGCATTGGTGTTTGTGTTTGGTAGTAGAATCATATCTCATGTAGTGCACTATGGTTGTTACATGTCTGTAGCTATGGGGGTGTGGGAGAAATGAGGGTTGAAAATGGTCGACCTGTGGCAGTTTCATACTTCTGCCAAAGACAAAAGTGTCATGGTGTATCACTTTTCAGCGAAAACTACAGATCACAGATAACTGGAGTTTGTGTGTAGTAGTAGCACAGAGTCACCTTTCGATCACAACAGCGGGCCGAATTTCAGAAACTGTGGTACTGTGGTAGATATGGTGATTGTAAGTGGCCGACCAAGGATATTTTCGTATTTCGACTGTGTCCGCCTATGTCACTTTCCTGCCACAACTACATAGCATAGAGCATTGGTGTTTTGTGTTTGGTAGTAGAATCGTATCTCATGTAGTGCACTATGGTTGTTAGATGTCGGTAGCTATTGGGGGTGTGGGAGATATGGGGTTGAAAGTGATCGACCTGTGGCAATTTCATACTTCTGCCAAAGACAAAAGTGTCATGGTGTATCACTTTTCAGCGAAAACTATAGATCACAGATAACTGGCGTTTGTGTGTAGTAGTAGCACAGAGTCACCTTTCGATCACAACAGCAGCCGAATTTCAGAAACTGTGGTACTGTGGTAGATATGGTGGTTGTTAGTGGCCGACCAAGTATATTTTCGAATTTCGACTGTCTCCGCATATGTCACTTTTCTGCCACAACTACATAGCATAGAGCATTGGTGTTTGTGTTTGGTAGTAGAATCGTATCTCATGTAGTGCACAATGGTTGTTAGATGTCTGTAGCTATGGGGGTGTGGGAGAAATGAGGGTTGAAAATGGTCGACCTGTGGCAGTTTCATACTTCTGCCAAAGACAAAAGTGTCATGGTGTATCACTTGTTCAGCGAAAAACTACAGATCACAGATAACTGGCGTTTGTGTGCAGTAGTAGCACAGAGTCACCTTTCGATCACAACAGCGGCTGAATTTCAGAAACTTGTGGTACTGTGATAGATATGGTTGGTTGTAAGTGGCCCGACCAAGGATACTTTCGTATTTCGACTGTCTCCCCATATGTCACTTTTCTGCCACAACTACATAGCATAGAGCATTGGTGTTTGTGTTTGGTAGTAGAATCGTATCTCATGTAGTGCACTATGGTTTGTTAGATGTCGGTAGCTATGGGGATGTGGGAGATATGGGGGTTGAAAGTGATCGACCTGTGGCAATTTCATACTTCTGCCAAAGACAAAAGTGTCATGGTGTATCACTTTTCAGCGAAAACTATAGATCACAGATAACTGGCGTTTGTGTGTAGTAGTAGCACAGAGTCACCTTTCGATCACAACAGCAGCCGAACTTTCAGAAACTGTGGTACTGTGGTAGATATGGTGGTTGTTAGTGGCCGACCAAGTATATTTTCGTATTTCGACTGTCTCCGCATATGTCACTTTTTCTGCCACAACTAAATAGCATAGAGCATTGGTGTTTGTGTTTGGTAGTAGAATCGTATCTCATGTAGTGCACTATGGTTGTTAGATGTCTGTAGCTGTGGGGGTGTGGGAGAAATGAGGGTTGAAAATGGTCGACCTGTGGCAATTTCATACTTCTGCCAAAGACAAAAGTGTCATGGTGTATCACTTTTCAGCGAAAACTAAAGATCACAGATAACTGGCGTTTGTGTGTAGTAGTAGCACAGAGTCACCTTTCGATCACAACAGCGGCTGAATTTCAGAAACTGTGGTACTGTGGTAGATATGGTGGTTGTAAGTGGCCGACCAAGGATATTTTCGTATTTCCACTGTCTCCGCCTATGTCACTTTTCTGCCACAACTACATAGCATAGAGCATTGGTGTTGTGTTTGGTAGTAGAATCGTATCTCATGTAGTGCACTATGGTTGTTAGATGTCGGTAGCTATGGGGGTGTTGGAGATATGGGGGTTGAAAGTGATCGACCTGTGGCAATTTCATACTTCTGCCAAAGACAAAAGTGTCATGGTGTATCACTTTTCAGCGAAAACTATAGATCACAGATAACTGGCGTTTGTGTGTAGTAGTAGCACAGAGTCACCTTTCGATCACAACAGCAGCCGAATTTCAGAAACTGTGTTACTGTGGTAGATATGGTGGTAGTAAGTGGCCGACCAAGGATATTTTCGTATTTCGACTGGCTCCGCATATGTCACTTTTCTGCCACAACTACATAGCATAGAGCATTGGTGTTTGTGTTTGGTAGTAGAATCCTATCTCATGTAGTGCACTATGGTTGTTAGATGTCTGTAGCTATGGGGGTGTGGGAGAAATGGAGGTTGAATGTGGTCGACCTGTGGCAATTTCATACTTCTGCCAAAGACAAATGTGTCATGGTGTATCACTTTTCAGCGAAAACTACAGATCACAGATAACTGGCGTTTGTGTGTAGTAGTAGCACAGAGTCACCTTTCGATCACAACAGCGGCCCGAATTTAAAAAAAACTGTGGTACTGTGGTAGATATGGTGGTTGTAATTGGCCGACCAAGGATATTTTCGTATTTCGACTGTCTCCGCATATGTCACTTTTCTGCCACAACTACATAGCATAGGGCATTGGTGTTTGTGTTTGGTAGTAGAATCATATCTCATGTAGTGCTCTATGGTTTTTAGATTTTGGTAGCTATGGGGGGTGTGGGAGAAATGGGGGTTGAAAGTGGTCGACCTGTGGCAATTTCATACTTCTGCCAAAGACAAAAGTGTCATGGTGTATCACTTTTCAGCGAAAACTATAGATCACAGATAACTGGCGTTTGTGTGTAGTAGTAGCACAGAGTCACCTTTCGATCACAACAGTGGCCGAATTTCTGAAATTGTAGTACTGTGGTAGATATGGTGGTTGTAAGTGGCCGACCAAGGATATTTTCGTATTTCGACGAAAGGCATGTGTCGCCGTAGATTTCACTTTTCTACCACGACTACATAGTATAGAGCATTGGTGTTTATGTGTGGTAGCAGAATCGTGTCTGTTGTCGTGCACAATGGTTGTTAGATGTCTGTAGCTATGGGGGTGTGGAAGATATGGGGGATGAAAATGGTCGACCTGCGGCAATTTCATATTTCTGCCAAAGACGCATGTGTCACGGTGTATCACTTTTAAGTGAAAACTATCAATCGCAGTTCACTGGCGTTTTTGTGTGGTAGTAACACAGAGTCTTCCATCGATCACAACGTTGGCCGAAATTCGGTAACTGTGGTAGTGTGTGAGATATGGTTTTTTGAAATTGGTAGATCATGAATATTTTTGTGTTTCATCCAAAGACTTGTGTGTATCCGTAAATTTTACCTTGCTGCCGGAACTACATAGCGCAGAAGACTGGTACTTGTGTGTGGTAATAGTATCGAGTCTCCCATCGTGCACTAGGGTGGTTAGATGTCTATAGCTGTCAATATGAATTCTTTACAATCACGAACGAAGTCGTGGGTACCAACTAGTTTATAATAAATTCGTGGACCAAGGCAGCTTGGATGTCTATGTGCTAGTAGAGTGTTCCGGTGAGGGATGTATGCTCCATTTCTTTTTTGTGTTCTAGTATTTAAGTATGGTAGGTCACTAGCATTGAAGACTTTTTATACTGCCATTTATGTTTATGACCATTGTTTGAATAAATAGCTGACAGACATTGAGCAACATGCTTTTTTTTTGTACAGCTCATAGGTCGGAAAAGTGTATGGCTTTTTATGCAGAACATTCATAATGCAATTCTGTTATCTGTTTGACCTAAGCCAAAAATGTTTAAAAATCAACTTCAACTACCTCATTTATAAAACTGAAATATCAATAAATAAATCAATAAATTACTTTTTATAAATATAATTTTTTTAATATATTTTCAATTGAGTAATTTGTAATAAAATGTACATTAAATTTTTTTATGTTTGTTTGTCCTTCATTTCAACTCTCTGAAACTCTTTACCAATTACTTTTTTTATCTTTATTAGTGAATATTAATTTGACTACATTAGGAATTTTAGAATAACATTGATCCAACGTAGGACTATAACTACTGAGTCACAGCAATGTGTGACCGGGTCAGCTAGTTACAGGTCTATTTCTATGCATAGATAAATAATGTTTTTTGGTTTCTATATTTTGATACAGTTACATTTTGTATGACTATTGCTTATGAGTTTGTGGAGTATCAGAGTTTGATGGTCCAGTGGTTGTGTTGTTACATTAGGTGAAAAACAAACGAATTTGGTTTTGTTTTCATTTATATGAGGGGCATTTGAAAAGTCCATGCAAAGTCCACCACCGGCGCGCGTATTGAGGTCATGTTTAGTTAATAGCAACTCTTGAATGAATGCACACCAAGTTTCAGCCATACTTGTCTATTTCTTTGTGTTTGGCATTCATGTGAATCAAGGAAGTTGAGTGATTTTCAAGAGATGGACGAAAAGAATTTCATGTGGTGATTAAACATTACTTTATGAAAGGCAAAATGCCTCAGGAGACTAAAGAAAAGGTTGATAAACATTATGGTAACTCTGCACCTTTGATTAGAACAGTTTAAAAGTGGTTTTAAAATTTTTGGATTGGCCATATGGGCACAAGTGATGCTGAAAGTTCTGGACAGCCTGTGAAGGTTACGACTCCAGAAATCATTGATCAAACCCATGATATGGTGATGGATGACAAAAGAGTTAAGGTGTGTGAGATTGCTAGTGCTGTGGGCCTCTAGAATGAATGGGTACATAATATTTCGCATAAACATTTGGACATGAGAAAATTATCGCAAGATGGGTGCCGATTGCTGACGCTTGACCAAAAACGGAATCGTGTGAAGTGTTGTATGGATGGTTTGCAAGCTGTTCCAGAAGAATCCGGAGGACATTAAGCGTCGTTTCATCACTGGGGATGAAACATGGATAAATTACTATACTCTGAGACCAAACAACAATGGGTTACCAAGGAAGAATCTGCACCAAAAAGGCGAAGACCGTTCCTTCGGCCGAAAGGTTATGGCGACTGTCTTTTGGGATTTGCAAGGGATAATCCTCATTGACTATCTGGAAAAGGGTAAAACTATTACATGATCATATTATTCATTGTTATTGGACCGTTTGAAAACCGAGCTATAAGAAAAATGCCCGCGATTGGCCCACAAGAAAGTCCTTTTCCATCACAACAACACACCAGCACACGCCTCAGCAGTTGTGGTCGCAAAATTAATGGAAATAGGATTCCAACTCGTTTCATATCCCCCCTATTCTCCAGAGTTGGCTTCCTCAGACTACTATTTGTTCCACAATTTGAAGAAATGGCTGGCGGGACAAAGATTTTATTCAAACGAGGAGGTGATTGCACACACTAATATATATTTTGCAGACTTGGACAAATCCTATTATTTGGAAGGGATCAACAAACTAGAACATCATTGGATGAAGTGTATAATCCTAAAGGAAACTATGTCGAAAAATAAAAAAGGTTGACCCCAAACACGTAAGTAGTTTTTTTTTTTGCACGGACTTTTCAAACGACCCTTGTTGTTAGAAGATTTTTGGTTAACCAATGCTGAACAGTGTTTAGAACTTCCTGAGTTACATTGAAGCTGTCTTCCCAAGTGTTACCCATAACAGTTACAACTTTGTCATCAGCATATGAAGTGATTTTTGCACTAAGATATAGTTCACAGAGGTCATTTATGTAGTACTGTTCCTTGTGGAAAACCTACTTTGACTTCTGCAACTTTACTTATGGTGTCTTCAATCACCAGTAACAGTCTTAGAAATAAATAAACACATGAAACAATTAAAACCTAAAAATTCTTCCAGCTATGACAATATTTCAAACAAATTACTGAAAAGATGTTCAGATTGTATCAGTCGTTTACTTGCCCACATTTGTAATGAATCCTAAATGCAAGGCGTGTTTCCAAATAGACTAAAATATGCAGTTGTAAAACCGTTGTTTAAAAAAGGAGAAGCAACATGTGTATATAACTATCGTCCCAATTCGTTACTTTCAGGATTCTCAAAGATTTTTGAAAAAATCATGTACTGTAGAGTAATAAAACATGTTAAAAAAATAATATCCTCAGTAAATCACAATTTGGGTTTCAAAAAGGATCATCTATATAAATGACTATATATTCATTTTTAAATAACACATTTGAGGAACTGAATAATAAAATAGCCCTGTAGGAATATTTCGTGATCTTGCAAAAGCATTTGACTGTGTAAATCATGAATAACTTTTGAAGAAAATGGAATACTGTGGTATTTATGGAACCGCAGGTAAATGGTTTAAATCATACATGGAAAGTCGAATGCAAAAAGTTTCCATTTTTGATCCTAAAATAAGTAAAGATGCTTCATCGGACTGGGAGAAAATAAAACATGGAATTCCACAAGGTTCTGTCCTAGGACCCCTCCTCTTCTTGTTGTACATCAATGACCTTCCTGGAAACTTATCTGACAAAGTTAAGAGTGTTTTATTTGCAGATGACACTAACCTGACTGTGACAAAAACACCACACAGCAAGCAAGAATTTAATGTAAGTGAAGTACTTAGTGAAGTGGCAAATTGGTTTAAGGCAAATTCATTAAAATTAAATTTTGAAAAAACACATTATATTAGGTTTAAAACAAAAAATTATGCACAGCCAGATATTCAAGTAAGCTATAAAGGAACACAATATTAGAAACAAAGAATATAAAATTCCTTGGTATTAAAATAGATGAGAAACTCTGTTGGCACGAACGTATCACTTCACTACTGAAGAAGTTAAGTCGTGCTACCTTGCAATACGAACACTTTCTCTAACAGCAGATCTAGAATTAACGAAACAGGTGTACTCCTCATATTTTCATTCAGTGATGTCATTTGGCATAATCTTTTGTGGAAACTCTTCACAAAGTAAAAAAGTTTTCATAGCACAGAAAAGAGCTATTAGGATGTTGTGTAGGTACAACCAAAAACTTCTTGCAGACAACATTTTAAAAAACTCAATATTCTTACAATGACTTCTCGGTATATATATTCTCTCATGTGCTTTGTCATAGATCATTTTTAACTGTTTACTTCTAATTCACAGGTACACAACTTCAATACAAGAAACAGAAATAACTTGCACAAAACACAAACATCTCTGTCATTAGTACAAAGAGGAGTTAATTATTCTGGTATACATCTGTTTAATAAACTTTCCCAAGAGTATAAAACAGTCTGCAGATAATAAAGATATATTAAAGGACTGGGTACACAGAACGCGACTAGCGACAGCAACACGCGATGTTGTGTCACAGCACAACGTCGCCACTGATGTAATTCACAGTTTTGAATTAGGGCAGTCACACACAAAGCGATCCGTCGCCGGACCGCAGTCTTTGTTGCCGCGACGAGCGACATAGTTGTACAAAATTACAGAATTGTCGCGCGACATAGCGACGTGGCCGATGAAGAAAAATTTTTAAGCTCATGAAAAATTATTTTTTGCTTTCAGAATTGTATTTTTTCTTGTTAGTTTCTCACTTCCTGTTTCGTTGTTTACACTGTAATTATTTAAAGTCGTTAATACTTGTATTTGAGCCATCTTTATTTCTTTTGATGGTGAAATAAATTGTATTTTTTATTGTGAGTATTTCACTTTGTGATGATAAGCCTGGTTTCAGGGGTATTTCTTAATATTGACCGCCATGCAAGGGGAAAGTGATAACATTGTAAATCGCTTAGAGGTCAGGGGTTTGGGCAGCGTCATTGTTTCTGTTTTGTTTTAAAGAATATTCATTAAATGAACAGAACTTAACTCATACAAATGGCTAATCCTTCTGTTATAACAATTGCTTTTCTCCAGTTTGTGGTGCACTTCGATATAGTTGATTTTAACAGATTGTGTAATTTCTCTCTCTCTGTTTTTTTTTTTTTGCCTGGGCTTTACGCCTTGTCGACAGCGAAGTCATTAGAGGCGGGAAGGGACTTGAGCAAGAAATGGGAAGGAATTCAGCCATAGCCCATTTGAAAGAAATCATCCTGGCATTCGACTGGAGTTGATTTTAGGGAAACAATGGAAAACCCAAATCTGGATGCCCGGACGGGAATTCGAACCAGTGTCCTCCCAAATGCGATGCCAGAATGTTAATAGCTTACCCAACATGCTCGGTGTATAATTTCTCGAAGCATTCTCGAGACATACGAAAATACACTCCTGGAAATTGAAATAAGAACACATTGACGCCGGTGTGTAAGACCAACCATACTTGTTCTGGACACTACGAGAGGGCTGTACAAGCAATGATCAAACGCACGGCACAGATGACACACCAGGAACAGCAGTGTTGTCCGTCGAAGGGCGCTAGCTGCGCAGCGGTTGGGCACCGCCGCATGTCAGTGTCAGGCCAGTTTGCCCATGGCATACGGAGCTCAATCTCAGTCATTAACACTGGTAGCATGCCGCGGACAGCGTGTACGTAAACCGTAATGTGCAGTTGACGGACTTTTGAGCGAGGGCGTATAGTGGGCATGCGGGAGGCCGGGTGGACGTACCACCGAATTGCCTTCAACATGTGGGGGCGCGAGGGTCTCCACAGTACATCGATGTTGTCGCCAGTGGTCGGCGGAAGGTGCACGTGCCCGTCGACCTGGGTACAGACAGCAGCGACGCAACGGGACGCACGCCAAGGACCGTCGCATCCTACGCAGTGCCGTAGGGGACCGCACCGCCACTTCCCGGCAAATTAGGGACACTGTTGCTCCTGGGGTATCAGAGAGGACCATTCGCAACCGTCTCCATGAAGCTGGGCTACGGTCCCGCGCACCGTTAGGTCGTCTTCCGCTCACGCCCCAACATCGGGCAGGCCTGCCTCCAGTGGCTGTCGCAGACAGGCGTGTATGGAGGGACGAATGGAGACGTGTCGTCTTCAGTGATGAGAGTCGCTTCTGCCTTGGTGCCAATGATGGTCGTATGCGTGTTTGGCGCCGTGCAGGTGAGCGCCACAATCAGGACTGCATACGACCGAGGCACACAGGGCCAACACCCGGCATCATGGTGTGGGGAGCGATCTCCTACACTGGCCGTACACCTCTGGTGATCGTCGAGGGGACACTGAACAGTGCACGGTACATTCAAACCGTCATCGAACCCATCGTTCTACCATTCCTAGACCGGCAAGGGGAACATGCTTGCCAACAGGACAATGCACGTCCACATGTATCCCGTGCCACCCAACGTGCTCTAGAAGGTGTAAGTCAACTACCCTGACCAGCAAGATCTCCGGATCTGTCCCCATTGAGCATGTTTGGGACTGGATGAAACGTCATCTCACGCGGTCGGCACGTGCAGCACGAACGCTGGTCCAGCTGAGGCGCCAGGTGGAAATGGCTTGGCATGCCGTTCCACAGGACTACATCCAGCACCTCTACGATCGTCTCCATGGGAGAATTGCATCTGCATTGCTGCGAAAGGAGGATATACATGGTAGTAGTGCCGATATTGTGCATGCTCTGTTGCCTGTGTCTATGTGCCTATGGTTCTGTCTGTGTGATCATGTGTTGTATCTGACCCCAGGAATGTGTATATAAAAGTTTCCCATTCCTGGGACAATGAATTCACGGTGTTCTTATTTCAATTTCCAGGAGTGTATGTATAAAATCTATCTTCATGTGATACCAGTTCCCAGCAAAGGCAGTGGTATTCACCAAGGCATTCTCTCTTTTTATTGATGTCATGAACCCAGAACCGCCTTTTTTTCTGCTTAGTGCAAACAAAAGAAGTAGAGTCTCCTCATCACTTGACATGTTTAATAAGAATTTACTAGCCCAAGAAAACTTATTAAGAAAGAAATATAGAAGTACAGATCTCTTCACGAGAGAGGGTCTCACTATACTGGCATTTGTCACTATGGAGTTGTCGCGTC
Source organism: Vandiemenella viatica (assembly GCA_031002005.1). NCBI lineage: Eukaryota > Metazoa > Arthropoda > Insecta > Orthoptera > Morabidae > Vandiemenella > Vandiemenella viatica. The sequence goes on along the minus strand of JARYHS010008074.1, from coordinate 386,735,822 downwards.
CTGTGTGACATGCCAAAATCGCGTGTCGCCGCGATGAGAGAACGACAACTTGCTGTTTTCGCTTGTCGCGTTCTGTGTGGCCGGGCCTTTAAAGAAAAACTGAGAAATTATCTTATTGGCAACTGCTTCTACAACATTCAAGATTTTTAACAAATTAATTAACTATATTCAATATGACTTTTGCAAAATTCAGTTGTAAAAATTAATGTTTATTATTATTCTCTTTATTTGTCTTTGGACATATACTTGTTTCTGCTATGATTATGACTCATATTGTATGTATGTGTATTAACCATAACATGCTTCACCTCCCAGAGGTCCTTCCTCAGCAGTGATCCATGAAACAAGATTGATAAATAAAATAAATAAATAAATAATTCAGTACAATTTGTGTTCTGTTACACAGAAAACTATTAAATATTTTCAGAGCAGTTCCTTGCATACTAATCTTCTTGAGTTTTGTGAGTAGTATAGTATGGTCAACAGTGTCAAATGCTTTAAAAAAAAATCTAGAAATACTTAAACTTTTGGAACTATTAATCATCTTGCATAAGTGATTTGTCTATGAGTATATAGCATCTTGTATACTTATATTTGGTCTGAAACTGAAATGATTTTCTCCCAAGTAGATCAGTAATCCACTTTTAATAGATTTTTCTGGCAATTTTGAAAGATGAGTAGTGAGGGAAATTGGCATATAGTTGCATACTTCTTTTCTATCACCTTGCTTATTCACTGGTATAATAATAGCTATTATAAATGGATCTGGAAACTGTAATTCTGTTAAAGATAGGTTAAATATGTGTTTTAGTGGCAGCATATAAATTTATTCAGTCTTCAAAGTTTTTTACTACTTATATTATCATACCCACTTGCAGAGTCGTTCTTCATTGTGATTATGCGGCTTGCTTCTGATATGGGATGGAAGAATGCAGACTGTGTCTGGGATTTTGAGATATTATTGTACTTGACTCTGTTTGTGGCTTCATCAGTTGCACTTTTAATTTTTTCAGCAAGTTCTAGACTTATATTAGTGAAATATCCCATAATTTTTTTTGCTTTTGTGATGGGTTCTGAAGTCTGCTGTGGGTCATTAATGTAGATTGTTTCAATAGTTAGTTTCTTATTTTTCTGTCTACCTTTTATTTCATTGACTTTTTTCATAAAGTTTTTGTATTGCTAGAATTCATCATAACTGTTTTGGTGTAATATTTTTCTTTTGTGATTCTGATAAGCCTGTTTATCCAATTTCTGTATAATTTATATCTCTTTGTAAACCTTTCTAAGTCTGCTGTGGAATGGTTTTGCGGACTTTTTCTTCACCAGTGTTTGGTGCAATTTGTCTCTAATTCTTATAGAGGTTATCAGATCTGTAGTAATCCATGTAGCAATTTTTAAATTTTTTTGAAATAGTCTGATTTGTATAAGAGGTGTTGTGTCAGTATCTTGATGAAAGAGTATGCTGCTTTATAAGCATCCTGTTGTATTAAAACAGATTCCCCCCCACCCCCACCCTTTTTTTTGTCAAGGAATTTGTGTTTCATAATTAATCCTGGAATTAATGCTTTGTTCTCGTTTCATTTTTTGGTATTTGTTGGACCACTTTTGCATAAGAAATATATGACTGTGGTCAGCGATACTTGCATACGTAATGGCTGAAGCAAATTCTGCATTTCATTGAGATTTTATATGAATGTCATCAATACAGGTTTCCAAGTTGGAGGCTATTCTTGTAGCTGGTTTTATATATCAAAGGAACCCATTTCCACTAAGTCATAACAAAAAAGTTTTAAAGTAATCAGGGTTAACCACAATAGAAATTTGAGAGAAATCAAATGACTTTTTGATATTTATGATCATGGAAAAATTAAACTGGTAGTCAACTGAGAGTGTCATGTCACCAACTTTATTACCCAGCAATGAAAAATGTCATACTTTTAGGTGAAGGTATTAATCGTAAATGATGAAGTTACTCAGTGTAGTTCAATTTTTATAAGCTTTTATCATTGCTGCAAGTCACAGAGTACGTATTTCGTGTGGCGGTTGTTGAGTGTGATACAGAAGGGTTGGCCAGCATTGAAGTACTTGAAAATTCAGTGCCTGTAAGACGTTAGACTGTGAAAGTGTAGATGCATGTAAGTCAACAACAGTAGTTTGCCTATATTTGTTCACACGTAATTATTAATCTCTTGCACATACAACATATTTCTTTAGCAATATATTTGTTATTCACAGCCGCCAGGTGGTAAACTCCGTTTCTGAGGAGGATATGATAGTGTATAAGGTGTATTACCAGTGCCCCCGGAAGAACAACCACAGTTCAGGTTAAACACTAGATTTATTTTTCATTGCCAAGAAAACATTCCCTCACAGGAGTTACCAACCAAAATTAATCAGACTTCTTCACCAGAAGATTGCAGTGTTCGTGGAAGAGAAACAAACACTTGTCACTCTGAAAGAGATTATAATTCGCATGACTACAACAATGGATGATTACAATTCAACTGTCATTTCACAACTGGCACCATTTCATTCCCATCAGTCACTGCACAACTCCACAGGACCATCTATAGTTACCTTTGGTACTACCGCAGCAATATGCGGTCTATATGTCATGAAATGTGGTGTTCCCTCACAGGGAAAATTGGGTATAGCATGACCTCATGTACAGTGTATCAATCACAGTAGTGTGAATGTTTCAGGTGCTCCCCAAACTACAAGTTCGGTATTTTTTTCTTACATGAGACATTGTCTTCCTGTGCCGAATTGACATGACATCTCCCCATGAAGCTATCTGTATTTCTTTTTCCATGCATACTTCCCTCCTCATCAGGTCCATCTCCATATGTTTGACATGGTTTGTTAACTCTGGCATACTCCATTTTTTGCCAACTTCACTCCCGCCAATATGAGCCAATCACTGCACACCATGAAATCCACATTGAGCCCTAGATTTACATAAGATTCCATTTCCACATCCAAAACATGTTTGTCTGTTTTGGTTTTGTTGTTCCTAGCAGTAGCAATTGCCTCACCCTTGAGAGAACACCCAACTATCTTCTTTTCCTCGTCTATTGCTGGCATTATTTTACATAAGATTGTTTCTTCTCGCACTACCTCAACTTGTTCTTTCCCCTTGATTACCCCCAAGCACACTCTCACTTCCGTTTCTCCCCCGTTCTTCACATACTGAGGCAAGTGGCTTGTCTTTTCTTCTAAATCTTGCTGCTACTGGTAATATTAATAAGAAACTTTCACCGTCTGTATGGTGCAAAGTTCCTGATAATGCCCTGACTCTTCCTTAATCTGAACCAACTGGGATCCATTACTGACTATATTATCCTGCAATTCCCATAGCTGACTCTTGACCTTTCCAAATTTAGAATAGAATGACAAATTTAATGAGTCTACCAATTTACTATTTTCAGCCCTGATCTTTACATTAAGGGAAAGTTTGTCTTCCTTTAGTTAGTGAATTTCAGCCTTAGATTCTGCCTGGAGGACTGAGAAACTATGAAGGTATGAAGTATGAAGGGCAAGATTGTCTTCATTTAGTGAGTGAATGCCAGGCTTAAATTCTGCCTGAAGGTCTGAGTAACTTTCTCCTATTTTAGTATGAAAGGCAGAGCTATTTTCCTCTAATCCTTTTTTTTTTTTTTTTTTTTTTTTTTTTTTTTTTTTTTTTTTTTGCAAATGAATGAGGTTGAATAAATCACTTATAGTTATCTCACTCTCTTTCAAGATATCCTCCATTCTCACTCTGAAGAAAAACAGTTGAGAAAATATTTCGGCTCAAATGTGCTAAGAATTGAAAGTAAACAAACCTGAGATACTGACTTAATAAAACTACTGGACATGCAAAAATTCAAAATTACTCAAAAGCACATAGTTCAACTTTACTAACTGTCTGAGAGGTTTCCTTGTCTATTCTGACAAGAAGAATTTTGTCATCACTGATGACAGAATGGGATAATTAGCCTTTCTTAAAGAAATTTCGAGATATTATTCAGGAAGAATTGTTATTGAAATGCTAGGTTAGTATATGGGTTATAGTTCCTATATTTTCATGTCTTCTTTCACCTGGCTGCTTCCTGCAACACGTGTCTTCGCTTATGTTGCTGTTCATCAAAACATGTTGCCCCTTGCAGTGCATTTCCTTGACTGGATAGTTGTATCTCCGTCCGCCTGTCGCACTGCTATTGCTGGCCTGTGATGCTCTTACTGTTAGTACTTTCTTCTTGTTGTCTTTGCCCAGACCTTTGCTAACATTTGGTGTAAACTCTCCGTTGAGCTCTTGTCTTTGATCTGCTTCCCACTTCTATCTCCAATATAAACAAACTTTTCACTTCTCTTCCAGCGTGTTTTCACAGAAATGGAAAACAATTTTGCTATATCGATTTCTGCATAATAATTTATTCACACGTCAGTGCCACTTTCGCCATGTGAGCTAACAACAGTAGTTTTTCTAAATTTCTTTACACTTTAATCTCTTGTACCTACAATATATTTCCATAGCAATGTATTTGCTATTTATGGCCGCCAGATGGTAAACTCTGTTTGCAAGGAGGATAGGATAGTGTATAAGGTTTATTACCAGCGCCCCCGAAAGTACTACCACAGTTGAGGTTAAACACTAGATTTATTTTGCATTGCTGAAAAACATTTCCTCACAGGAGTTACCAATCAAAATTATTTTGTATAAGCCTTCTTCATCAGAAGATTGCAGTTTTTGTGGAAGGAAAACCCAAAGTCATCACTCTGACTGAGATTATAATTCACGCGACTACAACAACGGACCATCACCAATCAACTGCCATTTCACGACTGACACCATTTCTCTCCCATCAACCACTGCACAACTCATCAGAGCCTCTATAGTTACCTTTGGCAATACACGGTCTATACAAATGTACCTATAAACATTTGCAATACCACACATTACAGCACAATACCTGCTGTACCGTTACATGAGTCAAAATTTTAGAGTGCAGGACTAAAACTGAGTGAAATTTAATAATGGAACCTTTTGGCTATTGTTAGAGTTTTGGAGACAATGTTAGTGAATCATAGAGAATAAATCTTTGGACCTACGTATAGTGGTGTGATTTAAAGAAATAACTGAAGAGGAATCTGCAATCAAAATTAGGGACATACAAAGTTTGATAGCAGTAAACTTTGAATAAAGTGTAAGAGGTCATTTTGAAGACCATTACTATTTGGGGAATTATAGGAATATTCAATCATCGAGCTATTGGCAATCGGCGATCATTGACAATGCTGAGCGCGGTCGAGCATTGACCAGACAGGAATCTGCATGCTTGCAGTCAGCACCTTGGAGTGCAGTCCCCTTCGTAATTGTAGGTCAGCCGAGGCGGCTTCGGAAGTACTAGCTAACAAGTAGGGGCTTTTACTGTCGATCGGTCGGCGAGAGTAGTCGAGCATACTTCGATAGCCACCTGTTAGGAGCCTGCCACCCTCCCATGCATCTCGTATCCGGGGCGACCATCTGTCTAACAATTAACTATTACAGTTCAGGGCTTAGATAAGTTGGTGATAGTTGGAATCCACTTTGCGCACGCTATAAACTGTACTACTCCGTGTTAGAATCCAATAAACTGTTCCATTGCAAGTCTCGCATTATTTCATGTAGTAAGAACTTAACTCAGTTTCTAACCTACGGTCTGTGGCCATCAATCCACAGTGGTGTCAATCATTAGCCCAAACAGCCCAACGGTAAGATTCTAGTGTAGCTGCCAGAAGAACAGAGGAGACGCTTCAAGCAGAACTGTAATTCCCTAAGGTTAGTTCGTCAGCACACCTATCCACACACACGCCCACTAGCCTTGGCCAATCAGCCCCTGACAAATTGGCGTCATCGTGGGATTTCGTCATGGTACAGATGTTTTGGGAACATCAGTGTGGATAGAGTCTGACGAATTAGCAAGAAGAAAACGATCACCGTCTGAAGGAGACGGGGAGTGGCAGGAAGACAGGTGGCTGGATCAACACATGGCTTGGAAGATGAACGTGGAAGGCGCGGCGTCAGCACTTGGCTGGAGACTTCGGACGGCGGGTTCAACGCACGAGCGACGGCGGAGCGCAGCGTGGATCAACACGCGGAGCGGATCGCGACGGCGCAAGTCAACACGTTGCGGCAGGTGCCATGGCACGGTCTTCAGACGTCGACAGCGACGGTGGCTGTGGCGGCGACGAGAACAATAGGGGTGAGTGGACCTCAATTTTTATTGTAACTATGGCAGCGACTAAATCTTCAACAGTTATCAGACATTGAATGCGAGGATCTTGGATTTGGAGACGCGGGTGAGCGGAGTTATAATGGTGAGTTAAGCGGGGTTGCTTTTGCTTGTAAAGGCACGATTTCTGCCAGATATATCTTTAAGTGAGACAAAAATATTTTCAGAGGCCATAGCAGCGGCGGTGTTTATGAATAGATCGAAATGAGTTCTCCCGGTAAGTCCAAAATTAAGTGTATAAGGCAGATATAAATGTTAAGAAACATCCAGATGCTACTGAACAGAATAGGAATTTTCGAAAGAGGGTGCTAGGCAAATACTAGTCAAATTAGTAATGGATGAATTTAAGAATTATGAGAATGACTATTACCGGGGAAAAGTGAAACCGTTTGGGTGTCGTGTCAATGTAAGTGTGGCAGGAATGCCAATATGTTAAAGTGAAGCGGAATATTTTGCGGTAAAAGGCGGCAAGGGACCGACCGATCCAGACCCAATGTATAAATGTTTGGCGAGTTGCGTCATTTTGGGGGCCAACATTTCTGATAACTCACAGGTACAGCCCAAGAAGTTAACCTGGTGAGGATGTAGGCGCTCCATTCCACCCATTTGCATTTAAGTAATGCCGGTAACTTGAAGCCGGGACAAGCAGAATGGGGTGGGTTGTTATGGCTAAAAGCCCGGATTAATGATAAATATTGGGGAAAAGAGAGAGTGATATCTCTTAGTGGGTTCTGGTGCGCAATTCTTCATTGTTGTAAAGTTGTTTGAAGAGTGGAAAAATTAGAGCCACTAATCTGTAAGTTACCGGTCTAGGCCGGGGAAATGTTAAGGTGTTAGGGGTATCTACTGCTGGACTAGTATAAGCTCCTTGGTGTTCAAAGCAACCGTTCAGGTGGTTCCTTACATGAACAGAGCTTACAGTATGATATAGGATTAAATTTTACACAGAAATATGGTGCAGTCGTGGACCTGCGAAACGTACAGTTGTTAATAGGATCCACGCGAGTGGACACTTTCAGCTGACGTTCTAAGACTTCTCACGTGTTCAGGTTGAGGAGCAGACGTGTTCCCACCGCTATACGAATACCCATAAGTCAATCGTACGTGCTAACATTGCATAGTATATTCTAAAATCATTCGTGAGATCATCCAAATACCTCTAACGAGAATGTTTGCAGAAGATTTATTTGTGTTAAGTGATACGCGCAATGACACGGGACGGGTAGACGCAAGTAGAGTGTAAATAAAACGGAAGTATTTGCCATAGCAAATTAAAACATAATACATGAGATGGATGAACTAAAAAGAGTAAATGTATATCGACGTATCTGCTACATCAAATTTAACATTTATCGGAATGCACGGAATGGTTGAACTCGACAGGAATGAATAATAATAATAATAATAATATGAAGTTAGTAAACGGCTTGTAATCGAACGCGAGTCTGAAGATATGCTAGGACAAAATCCTAAAGTACAGTAACTACAACGGAATCAGCGTTCATAATTTTGAAGAATAAGAATGATTTTAAATGATTAGTAATACTGTACAACTCTTGTGTTTCAGTTAGGGAAAATATAGCCTCAGTGGCTTGTCTTTCATGTGTCCACAATAATAATACGTACTCACTTAATGTAAGGAGTCAAACTGTGTGCCACATGTTAGAAATATCTGGAGCACCAAGTGTATTAAAAAATGGGTGATGTAAAAAAAAAAAAAAAATCCAGACAGCGTTGGAAATTGGCGAACTCTGATTGCCTGGGCAACATCACGGTGTACACTCGTCAATCGAGTTAAAAAGGCAAAATACGAGTGCAGTCCTTGGGAAAAGGAGTCATGAACCTTTTCTTACGACACAATACGTACTAAAAAGCCTACCGTCAACTCCGTACGCTTATGGAAACAAACTTACATTCGTCCCCTACCAACAGATCCAAGTTACAGACATAACCATTTTGTGAACCTCATTACTCATAAATGCAATCGGTTTGCAAACCTAATCATTTTGCCAAACCTACATCCATGTTGTATGTCTTTTAAAATCTGTACATTCAAAATAGTTTGGTGAATCAGTCATATTCGATGTGTAATAGCAGATAAGATTGTAGTATTGGGAAGTCATCACTGGAGTTTGGTTAGTTAAGAATTAGAAAATTGAGAACTACATATAACGAACAGAAAGAAAATGAAATTTCAATCTGAGAGAGACTGGTGAGTTAGGAGCCAGTAATACGATGTGCAATTCCAAATTAATAATTCATCGGAAGCGGAGAACGTAGGTAATCTATAACAAGATATCGGTAAATCAAACAATACTTATCTAACATAACAACAACAAAAAAGGGGTCTGGAGCAAAAAACACTCTTGGTTTGGTTTTAAGTCGATAAGTTTTTCGTAAATAACATTTCTTGAAGTATGTCACTGAATAGAAAAGCTAATCACTTTCTATATAAAGACTACGTACATGTGCTAACTCCACAAATAATTCTTGGAGCATGTTTCCTCATTTAAATACCTTTTGTACTTGTGAGGAGTTTCACCAAAATGAGATGCCATAAGTGAATCATAAATCAAAATATGCAAAATATATCAACTTCTTGTCTCTATAACAGCTGTTATATGCAGTGCAAATGTTTCAGAATTAAGTTTTGACTATTGGTAATTGTTGTATGATATAAGAGCGCGTAAGAGTAACATAACTGTAACGTAAGTAAATCAAACAGCTAATAAAAATAAGTCTATAAATAGGAGATAGTGTTAGGAAGTACGGAACTCCACAAAAACTATAACGGAATAATATTTAAAGGAAAATATCATGGGTTGTGTGAATATTCTTCTCATTTTAAAATTGTCACTAATCGGGGTGATTAAACACACAGAGCGTAATCACAGCATAAGTATTGTACTAAGTAAGTCTGATTAGTTGTTAGATAATAAGCAGATTGCACTACTAAGGAGAATTCATCTATTTGTTTCAGAGATAAATTGTAGTATTTACCTTGCATGAACAACCTAAGTTTGAAAATTTGTTGCTAACTATTGGAAATTATTTGTACATTATCAAGTTTTGCAGTGATAAATACTGTCAAACCTAGACTATTGACAGGTAGTTCACCAATCTAAGGGAAAAATCGTGTAAATTCTGCATTATCAATAGTAGTTGCATGACATTAGTAACGGACAGACTCACGAAAATGCTAACTAATATTTTTCAAGTTTTACTGGTGAATCAAAAAATTGCTGTTTCCAGTTAAAGAAATTATTATATGCAACAATCAAGAAGAGGGTAAACTCAGTAAATTAGAACTTAAAGGGAATTCAAACGTCAAAAGAAATAAACATACGTAATTCACATTATAATCTCCGCAGCCCAGCAACGGCCAAAACCGTTAATAAATTCATTCATATCATTTGCGAGGAAGTATATGTGCTCATAAATTGCACACAGAGACATGGGTATTAATTCAATTGTGATATTTGAGAAAATACCTTCAGCAGGAGACGAACTGTTTTCTTCACGTTTAAAGGTCAAAGTGGACCCCATGTTAACCGTATTTGCAGTTTGTCCGGTTAATTCGCTGTTGTAGATTCCCCATTGAGGCCACCTATCCCCTTTGTCAAAATTATGTATAGTTTAGTTTTAAGGCAAGGTACTGTCGGAAGTGTAATTTTGCAGATAGCTGTCACGGCGAGCGGCAAAGCATGGCCAGTGACGCGCAGCGTAACTTGATATGCCGAGTCGACTGGTGCAACGCAGCAAGATTGGCGCAACGCTTCGAACACATAAGTATCGTAAACAGAACTGTTAATAATTTTAGTGTAGAACCAATTTAGTAATAAGAATGGGAATCAATCAGTTTGTCACTAAAATTTATCAGCAGCATATAACAAATAGTAATTTACATGTAATGTATTTCTTTTGCACAAAACATATTTCTGTTCATGGGACTTAGAACTACCATACAATCACAGTCACGGCAGACTAAGCAGTTTAAGAATGGAGTTATCTTTACTAAGAAGTGTATATTATCGTAGTAGATTCATTACAAAATTATGATTTCCCGAAATTAAAAGAGAAGAAATATCAAATCAGGAAATCGACAATTTTTACACTTGTAACGTATTGTCAACATAAATTCATTTCTTGATGAATAGCTAATGCAACAAACGAGATTCAAGCCTTAATATAGGAATAAGGTTGGAGCAATAGTGACTAGTAAAAATAATTAACTGATGTTTTACAAAGTCCTAGAGTACATTTATTGTATTACGACTAATTATAAGCAGGCGGATGAGAGAACTATCTGTTAATTTAACGTTCACACGAGACCTATCTAAGTTTTATCATACTACTGACGTAAGCGTTGTCTGGTAGACCAAAATCTTTAAAATTGTTAACGTAATCATAGACTCATCTAATTCAGGGTAGAGCAATATGTCAATTATGGAATACTTTGAATCATACTACTCAGTAGGAAACATAGGTCTTAAGAGTTAAATTAAACGTAGTAATTTAAGCAACTGTAAACAATTTGCGGTAATCACTTGATCTTTTCATCTACTTCTCTAACAATCATGTGTTACAGAAACTTTGCTGGACACTTGTCAAGAGAAATAGTAAGCATATATATAGGAGAATCCGTAATAATTAACTTATTACTTTGTTGCATCCCACCATAGAGACAATTACCTGTCTTACAATTCATGCAAGACTTCATGCAAGAAACATAATTCTTTCAAATTGAGGCACCCTGAAGAATGCGATAATGTGTAAAATAGTAAACAAAGATTTTATCGATCGTTCCTAAGCTGAATAATTACTTTAATCTATCAGAAGCAGTATACCATAGTTCATAATTAGAATACCTTAGAAAGCAGGAAAAAATATTTGCAAACTGAGCAAGATGTGATTAAATTTAACCAAGTATCGAATCATTATGACGATCTTAGTTTTAAGTATGACCTATTGTAATCAGTTTGTACCGGAAATAATAAGCCAGACTCGCACAAAACACTGCTAATATCATGATACCAAAAGTTACGCAGATAGTAGTAACTATGCCGAACTCAAATTAAATGGTACATGTTGAGAATGACCATACCCCATCTACTCCATAAATTATATTTATTTAATGTCATTTGTATGGCTGTTTTATTGTTTTTATGTAATACAATTCTAATTGACTTTGTTTATCTTCAGGCTTGCCGACCACCTACACCAAAATTGAAAAATAAATATTTAAAATTGTTGCGAATATTTTTGTGAGCTACAAAGTGGAAATCCAACTATGTCGCATATTTCACTTTTCGGCATTGTGGAAAATGCCTTTTTTCTAAAGGGGGAGGTATATGTAAGAGGTCATTTTGAAGACCATTACTATTTGGGGAATTATAGGAATATTCAATCGTCGAGCTATTGGCAATCGGCGATCATTGACAATGCTGAGCGCGGTCGAGCATTGACCAGACAGGAATCTGCATGCTTGCAGTCAGCACCTTGGAGTGCAGTCCCTTTCGTAATTGTAGGTCAGCCGAGGTGGCTTCGGAAGTACTAGCTAACAAGTAGGGGCTTTTACTGTCGATCAGTCGGCGAGAGTAGTCGAGCATACTTCGATAGACACCTGTTAGGAGCCTGCCACCCTCCCATGCATCTCATATCCGGGGCGACCATCTGTCTAACAATTAACTATTACAGTTCAGGGCTTAGATAAGTGGTGATAGTTGGAATCCACTTTGCGGCACGCTATAAACTGTACTACTAGAATCCAATAAACTGTTCCATTGCAAGTCTCGCATTATTTCATGTAGTAAGAACTTAACTCAGTTTCTAACCTACGGTCTGTGGCCATCAATCCACAGTGGTGTCAATCATTAGCCCAAACAGCCCAACGGTAAGATTCTAGTGTAGCTGCCAGAAGAACAGAGGAGACGCTTCAAGCAGAACTGTAATTCCCTAAGGTTAGTTTGTCAGCTCACCTATCCACACACACGCCCACTAGCCTTGGCCAATCAGCCCCTGACAACAGAATGTGTAAACAGGTGATGAGACATATTGTGTTTTTATGAGTTAATAAACTGCAGTAAATTTCATTTGTTGACTTACATTTGATAATATCTGGCATTTCGAATTTTCTCCAGTTAACCTGGAGTGGCGACCAAAACTGTATTCCAAACAGAAGGACAATTCTATTGTGACAAGAGTGATAACTGAAAGTTTTTGTAACAGGTAAGATATGAGGAATTACATTGAGCATTGTTTTATGACAACTTTACTAAGTTAATCAATTGAAAAGAAATGACTTTCCAGAATACTCACTTGAAACTGTCATTTTTAAAGGGCTTTGAAGCTAGTAAAACAATAAAGTAGTATAGAAGCAAAAGATCTTGAGTGAGCTTTGGATTAAGCTTGAATAAGAAATTATTGATTCTATGAGTGGCTGTGTTGAACACAAGTCTTGTGCAAGCCCAGCCACTTATATCTGTTAACTTGAAAAAGGGTTTTAACCCGAAATATTGTATTTTCTATGTTTGTGTTTTGTTTTTTGTTGCTGCTGCCCTCCTCCCTTCAACTTTTGTGAGTGTTTGGTGTATTTCATCTGTCCCTTCCATATAAATTATTTGAAAAATATTCCTACGAATCTTTTGTAAATTAAGTTATTATTAGAGTTTGCATAGGTAAAGAATTGTTGTGTATTTTAACAGATGTAACGTAACAACATTAAACACTATGTACCTACATTAATATGATCTTAACAACAATGTAAACAACTAGTTGAAGATACTTTATGTAGTTATAAAATTTTTGAAATAAAACAATCCACGATATACAGATGCCAAAGTGATTCACAGACGCTGGTGTCACAGTGACAGCATGACAAAATGGTGGTGATTAAATCACCCGAATTTGATTGCAATTTAAAACATTTATTTTGATGTTAAATTTTAATATTGTCATCAAAATTAAATTTTTATGGTTATGTACCAATGTAAATTATTGTTTAAAAACCCAACTGCAGGTCAGCTGTCTAAGCGAAGGTACTGTTGTTTGTTGGCTGGCTTCATGTGGACCAAGGTACTGAGGAAACAAATTCATAACCAGTATGGTTACTTGGATGTGGTAACAGAACCTCCTAAAGCTAGGATATGATAAGAGCTTCAAGCAAATTTGGAATGTCACAGGTCATCAATATATCATTCATAAGCCTGAACCAACAATGGTTAATAATGGAAAGCCTTCACTATGTACCGGGTAGAAAACAATGTTCTGAATGATGGACTATAAAAAATGACTTTCCCCAAGTACTACATCTCAAGTGCAGTTTTTAATTCATACATGCGACTTTTTGCCTTATTAGGACCATTAACAACCATGTGAACTCGAGCTGCCTGCTTTATTACGCAGTCAGCTTAGCATGAATCATGTGACTAGAGGGTTAGAAGCCCCACCATGGCTAGAATCAGGTTTGTTACATCTGAAGCATATAACCCTAGGGGAAAAATGTTTGTGTTGGTACCTGAATGCTGTACAGTAAGTAGTTTACAAGGAAGATGTTGTGAATAGGTCAGGTGTGCACTACACATGTGCACGCTCAAGAAGGAAGGGTGTCGCAGCGATTTAGAAACCTTAGCTAAGGTAAGAGGACGTATTAAGAATGTAATGCGCGAGGCCTTCAATGATTTTCATTTCAACTCCCTGTCTAAGAGTCTCACAGAAAACCCAAAGAAATTTTGGTCATATGTACGAAAAGTCAATTGTACCAATAGCAATATTCCGGCACTAATTCGTGAAGGTTCTGAGGTTAATGAAAGCTGCGATAAAGCTAAAGTACTAAATACTGTATTCAAAAATTCATTTACTGATGAAAATAAGGATAGTATTCCCGTTTTCCCATGTCGTGTCGAGTTGGTGATGGAATCATTACGAATAGATACTGCAGGTATCATAAAGCAATTAGAGCTCCTGAAGTGGGGGAAACCACCGGGCCCGGATGGAATTCCAGTAAGAGTATTTTCAGAGTATGTGACGGAAATCGGGCCATTTCTGTCTGATATATTCAGTAAATCATTAGAAGAGCGAAAAGTACCTTCAGACTGGAAAATCGCGCAAGTAACTCCGATTTTCAAAAAAGGTGATCGAAGTGATCCTGGGAACTATCGTCCCATATCTATAACATCTGTTTGTAGTAGAGTTATGGAGCATATTATATGCTCGAACATTATGAATTTTCTAGATTATAATAATTTGCTTACAACAAATCAACATGGATTTCGGAAGAAAAGATCATGTGAAACACAGCTGGCCCTATTTACACACGACGTAATGAAAGATATTGATGCAGGTTCACAAGTAGATGCAATTTTTTTAGATTTTTAGAAAACCTTTGACTCTGTGCCACACAACCGCCTTTTGGCGAAGCTTCGAGCATACGGTATATCGGATCAGCTTTGTGAATGGATCAAGGATTTTCTAACTGTCGCAGTATGTCGTCGTTGAAGGAGAAAGTTCTTCCAATCTAGATGTTACATTGGGGGTACCTCAAGGATGTGTAATAAGACCACTTCTTTTCTTAATTTTTATAAACGATCTCGGAAACAAAGTGATAAGCCTTTTTAGATTGTGTGCTGATGATGCGGTTATTTATAGGGAATTAAGGAATTTGGCCGATTGCTTAGAAATTCAGCGTGATCTGGATATTATTTTGGCATGGTGCGCTGAGTGGCAACTTACGCTAAATTGTAAAAAGTGCAAGACAATGAGCATAACTAACAAAAGAATGCAATTGTTCAAAAATACGAGTTAAACAATTCAGTTATTGATATGGTTGATTCTATGAAATATTTGAGAGTAACAGTACAAAGGAACATGAAATGGGACTTACACATTAATTCGTTAGTAGGTAGAGCTAATTCTAGGCTGCGATTCATAGGTCGAATCTTGAAAAATTGCAATGAACAAACAAAGGAGATAGCGTACAAATCTCTTGTGCGTCCACATTTGGACTATTGTTGTGCTATTTGGGATCCATTTCGTAAGGGGTTGATCGAAAGTATAGAGAAAGTACAGAGAAGAGCCACTCGATTCGTGACCGCTTGCTACAGTCCTTATGAAAGCGTCACAGAACTGATTAGTAGACTAGGCTGGGAGTCTCTTGTAGATAGGACGATGCACGTCTCATTTAAACTTATTGGTAAACATGTGTACTCCCACTTTCGCTCACGAGTGTAGTGAAATACTTCGTCCACCAAGATTAAAAAAATAAGGTGCCACAATGATTCTTATATGAATTCTTTTTTCCCTCACACCATTAGGCATTGGAATGCACAACAAAGAGATTAGCTTTGGTGCTGAGCACCCTTTGCCACCCACAATTTTGTGAATCGCAGAGTATATATGTTGATGTAGATGTAGTTGAACCATCCCTGCATTCATCTAGATCAGGGGTGGCCAACCTGAGGGCCAACTTGAACATTTTTCCAGCCTGCAAGATTCATCACAATTTTACAAAATATATTTATTTTATAATGGCCAAAGTAGTGAAAACCAATGTTTAAAAAAAATACATTATTTGTGCATCCATATATCCAAAAATTAACTCTGGAAATTATGAGTAAAAATTAATTTTGATTTTAAAATAATATTCTTGCAAATATATAATTTTATATGTGGCCCACGGAATTATGATGTATTTCCAAAGTGGCCCACAAGATCAATTAGGTTGGCCACCCCTGATCTAGATGATTACAGAAAATTGCCTAGGAACCATAACAAAGATGATCAGTACACAGAGTCCCATTCTACCTCCTTAATCCAGTGAGGTGGTGCCTAAATGTGCGCAGGCATATTGGCATTTTATACATGATTTACCACATTCCGAAATGCTATGTTTTCCTTCTGGATATACTAGGTAGGCATAATGTTTCAGTAGTAACAAAAATAAAAAGACCAGATCATTTCTCTGCATGTTTATTACATCTTGAATTTAATATTTCAATACCCTTGAAATGTTGCATATAGTTTTATCTGTAAAATGCTTATGAACTACATACAACAATTCTTCTTTTAAATTTCCTATAGCAAAGGTTTTGTTGAGTTACAGACAATAGTCAATGTAGACTACATCCAAGTTGAAAGGTTGGTGGGGAAGCTCCTTGAATTCAACCTTCCTACAACAGCCATAGGAACTGTGGCTTTGTGAACTGGCAAATTTTCAAGAACGAAGATGGCATTGTAGCTGTGGTAGGCAAAACCTGCGAGGAAAAAAAAATCCTTCAAGACGCAAATCAGTTCATTAAAGTTTCAGAAACGCATGGATAAAAAACAAAGGAAAAAACCTGGTATTGTCTTGCTTGCTTCCAGCCATGGGAGAGGCATCGCTGAAATAATCGCAGAAAAGGATCAAGATTTCGATGTAACTGCAATAGTTAAACCTGGTGCTCCGTTGAATGTGGTAGTAAAAAACTATGATAAAATGTGGAACTTTAAAACGGGAGACAGTTGCGTAATTATGGGTGGCGAAAACGACGTCTACAAGAATGAAGCAAAATCCGCAACAAGAACTTTAGTAGAAACGTTAAAAAAAATGAACAACATAAATGTTTATGTTGTCAGCATTCCCCACAGACATGATCTGATACCTTCTTCATGCGTGAACAAAGAAATCGATGCTACAAATCGAAAGTACGAAAAAATCTGCAAAGCATTTCCAAATGTCCAGTTTTTGAAAGTAGATTGCCCTAAGGACAACTTTACAAGACATGGTATGCATAGAAATTACAAGGGAAAGTAGCATTAGCAAAACAGATATTGCATTATATAGCAACAAAAAACGAAACCGTAAGACACTCTAAATTGGAAATGAAAGTTCAAAGCCTACCAGAAATATGTCAAAAACCATACGAGTATGCAAATAACAAAAATCCTGTACTGGACACTACAGAAACATCTGTTACAACAACAACAGGAGCAATGTCAACAGAAGCTGTACTGGACACTACAGAAACATCTGTTACTACAACAACAGGAGAAAGGCCAACAGAAGCGGAATCCTCAAATGCAGCAGAAGCAAATAACTTCACAAGGCCAGTGACAAGATTATCAACCAGGACAAAAAAGCAACCAATTAGAGATGCTGATTTTTTATGGGATCGCCGTGTAGACAAAGGGACTCTCAGGTAAGCAACCTCGCTCTGCAACAGCAAAGCAGACATCACCAGGTAACCTCAAAGAAAAAGTGGAAAAAACATAGACAAACTACTCTGATATCTGTTCTCCATCAAAATATTCAATGTGTTCGAAACAAAATCAATGAACTAAATGTATTGGTAAACTCAATAAAGCCACTAGTATTATGTATAACAGAACACTGGTGTAAACTAGATGAAATAAATTATGTTGATCTAGGTGACTATGAAATAGCGAGTTGCTACTGCCGAGAAAAGATAAAATGTGGTGGTTCTAGCATATATGTAAAATCTGGTGTAAATTACAAAAACAGATCAGACCTTGTGTTACTAAGTGAGGAAAAAAATTTTGAAGCTTGTGGAATAGAGATCACCGTGGAGGACAGAGCTACTAAATTTCTAATCATATGTATATATAGGTCACCAAACTCTGATATTGATGTATTCTTTTCAAAATTAAGACTGATCCTAGATAAAGTACATACTAGAAAAAGTAAAATTTTAATATGTGGTGATTTAAACATAAACACAAAAATCAAAGATAAGACTACTATAGATTTGTTAAATATTCTATACTCATATGGTATCTCCTCTCTAGTAAAAGGAGCAACAAGAATTACACAAAATTGTGAAACTATAATTGATCATGTCCTGACAAACGTTGGTGTAAACTCTTGTAATGTATGTGTAGAAAACTTTGGTCTATCTGACCATCATTGTCAAATTATAAACTTAAATTTTGCAGCTCATGAACAACATGAACCAAAAATGTTCACTCGTAGATTTACAAAAGCCAAAGTAAATGAATTTTTAAATGATCTACTATGTCAACCATGGGAAGAGATTTACACCAAGCCAAACGTAAATGAAAAATTCAAAAAATTTGCTACATTTTTTAAATTCAATTTTGAAGAAAAATTCCCTAAAGTACTCTCCACTTCTAACCAAAGTAAAAACAAGTGGATTACAAATGGGATGAAAACCTCTTCCCAAAATCTGAAAAGAATGTATATGAGAAAAGATGAGCATATCAGCCAGTCATTCTTAGCTTATCGTAAAAAATACAAAAATGTGTATCGAAAAGTTCTAACAGAGGCCAAGAAAAACTACAACAACAGGAATATTTTAAATTCGAGCAATAGATCAAAAGCTGTTTGGGATGTAGTAAAAAGGGAAACAGGGAAAACAAACAAAGCCATAAATACTTGTCCAATAAGAATCAGTGACACTACTCCAGATAGCGACCCAACTGAATTAGCAAACTATGTTAACAATTATTTCTGTAGTATAGCTGCAAAACTTCAGGAAAATTTTCCCGATAAACAAACATATCGCCACTGTCATGTCTCAGTAAATTCTATGGTCCTAAACCCCGTAACAGAGGAAGAGGTGGAAAAAACTGTTCTCAGATTAAAAAATAAAAAATCTACAGGCTTGGATGAGGTGCCCATGTCTCTAATTAAGCAGTGTATACATATCCTCCGGGCCCCATTAGCACATATAATAAATGAATCTTTCAAAACTGGTGTTTTCCCTGATTATCTAAAATTAGCAAAGGTTCTGCCTATCCATAAAAATGGGAGTACAGAAGAGGTAGAAAACTACCGCCCAATTTCTATATTGTCATCTTTCTCCAAAATATTTGAATTACTCATGAAAGATAGGTTAAGCAGTTTTCTAAGCAAATATAATCTCCTAAGCAAATCGCAGTTTGGATTCCAAGCAGGGAAAGGTACAACATCAGCAATAGCACAGTTTACAAAAAATGTACTGGAAGCTCTTGATAGAGGTGATCATGCAGCAGGTCTATTCCTAGACTACTCAAAAGCTTTTGATACCGTAGACCACAGTATTCTCCTGCAAAAACTAGAAGCAATAGGAATAAGGGGTAGTGTAAAATCCTGGTTTCATTCTTACCTAACAAACAGAATACAAAAGTTGAAATCCCTGCAATTCCAGTAAACTCAAATATTCTAAGTAAGTTCCTGTCAGAACCAAGACATGTAAACATCGGTGTCCCACAGGGCAGCATTTTAGGTCCCATTCTATTTCTAATTTACATAAATGATTTTACATCCAGCATCAGCCACGGTGATAAAATTTTATTTGCTGATGACAGCAACATCATCATTAGTGACCCCTCGATAAGCAAACTTCAGACTATAGGAAACACAGCTCTTGCAGAGGTCTTAAACTGGTCACAAAGAAACAAATTGACACTCAATATAAAAAAAACAAACACCATTAAATTCAGTTCTGTTAGTAGATCTCAACAGATAGACTTAAAACTAAATGAAGAAAATATTGAGTGTGTTGTTAGTACAAAGTTTCTAGGAATGATTGTTGATCATGAGCTAAAGTGGAAACAACATGTACAGTCATTGGGTAAGAAAATATCTACTGCATGTTTTGCACTCAGAATTATAGCTCCTGTATGTAATGAAAATTGCCTCAAGACAGTATACTTTGCAAATATTCATTCAATAATATCCTATGGAATCATCTTTTGGGCCTCAAGCAAAACAAATATAGACTCTATTTTCAAATTACAAAAATGGTCAGTAAGAATAATAGCAAAAACTTCAAAAAGAACCCATTGTAAAGATATATTCAGAAAACTAGGCATCCAAACAGTTCCATCTTGTTATATCTACAATTGTATCATGCACATAAAAAACAACTTACAAGAATTTACCACAAACAACTCCATCCATAAATATTCCACTAGATTAGAAAATGAATTCCATATACAGCGGAAATTAAAAAGTAAAAGTCTAAATAGTTTTTTCTACAAGGGAGTTAAATTGTATAATAAACTGCCAGTGGATATTAAGGGAGAAAAAAACCCAGAAGTTTTTAAGGGAAAGCTAAAGATGTATTTAATAGAAAATGCTTACTATTCTGTTGAAAATTACCTAAATTAAGGCAATATGTATATTTATCTGACCTGTTAAACCAGAAATTACAGAAAAATTGTACAAAAATTTATGTATATATCTATGTAACCACACATTGTAGATTACCTTGCAAATTGTATAGTTTATACATTAAAATGACGAAGCCAATGTACAATAAATGTATCACATGGTGAATTAAATAAATAAATAATAAATAAAATAAATAAGCTTACAAGTACTACACGTGGGAAAAAATTCTAGACATAGTTACGAAAATTAGTAGAGTGTTTAAGTTTTTTTTAAAAAAAAAGAGAGAGAGAAAGGAAAAAAAGGGAATTGTATCACATTTTTTCGAAATTAGTGATTTTAGTTAATTACACTAAAGAAAATTAAAAAGGACAAAATAAAAATAAATCAAATAATTTAAGCAAGGAAAACATCTGAAAGTAAGGGGTTTTAGGTATAAAACATGTTAATAAAGGGTAATTAACACTAAAATAAAATAGAGGTAAAAGGAAATATACTTGTGGTATTGGTGTTTTTGGATGGAGTAAAGACATGTTCCAGCTTTTGGACAAAAGAAAATTCAGAAATAAAAAAAGGGTTTTAATTCATTTAGGTAGAAATTAGAACAGTTTGGAATATGAAAATAGTCAAAAAGAATAATAATGGTGTTTTTTTTTATATCGGAAAATAAAGGTAATCGTTTAGTATTCCATTGTGAACACGTGCATGATGTGGAAAAGATATGAAAATAATGAAAGTGCTTGTATTTAATAATTACAGTCTTAGTCAGTAAACAAAACTAAAAGGGATAAGGAACATCAGCATAAAAAGGGTTTATTGTTTACATGTGATTTTAAGGCTACCTGTAGGATTTAATATAATTTTATTTATGTTGTAGAGTTGACGGCTTTATGGCATCTAAGAAATTTTTTAAAGATTAAAAAAGTGTTTGGAGAATTTGGGCTACCTTCTGAAAAAGTTTGGAAAAGAAATCTCTCAAAATTTGAATATCATATTCAGCACTAGTAAGATGGCAGAACTAAGCCTTGAAGAGAGAATTCACACATTTCAGAGAGAAATAGTCGGTAAGTGCTCGATTTTTGGCAATGTAAGATTAGTCTCCTCAAACATTGTTTGGATAGCATTCGATTGGTAAAGGTCATTGTGTTGATCAGTTAAAGAAGGCATAATGAGTCTAGACTTTGGAAGACAGACTTTAAATTCTAGATATAAGTAAATTTGACATAAATCTTGGGAAAATTCTTACTTTAACTTTTGAAGAAGTAATATTTTTTACAACTGGGAGCATGTAAACTTTGTTAGGTACCTCAGAATTTGTTAAATTCGAATCTTTTGCTATGAGAAATGGGGAACGGACATGTTACAGAAGCCGATACAACAGCCGGTAGCCACATACAAGACAATTTTAAATCCAAAAACTAACCAAACACCTAATATAGATCGTAAATAAACTATAAAGAATAAAAAGTAATCTTCAAACTCACCTAACGCACTGCAATAGAGAATAATCCATCATAGAAGACACTAAAATTTGTTACGAAATAATATCACTAATTACCAACACTTTTCGACGCACTAAAAAGCGGTTACAATAATAATCAATGATAATTTTGCAATAAATAACATATGATCAATAGTCACAGACTGTTTAAAACAAGAAAACACAAGTTTTAGACCCAGTTCCACAAACTGGTATTTTCAAACACTGATAACAACACTTTTAAAGCAGCTTCTGATACCAGCTGATAATGAAATAAAAACTTAATTTCTTCCTGTACATTTCAAGCAGTTCTGTACAATCAATCAAGCTTAAGATGATCTTCTAAATTAAATGTGTCTATATTGACATGCTGGCTGCTTACATTAATTATCACAGACAAACTAAATAAAGTCAATGATTAAAAAAACTTTTAAAATGTGTAATAGAAACAGCAGTAACATATGCCAAAAGCCAATTTTCGAGATAGGCTTTACTGTCTCAATAATTCAACGAAAACTTTTTGGAAATTGAAAATTATAAATGGTGCAGGACTAGAAAACACCGGTATTTCAGAAAATTAATTAAACACCAACGAGAGCAGCTTAAGATAAGATAGGCACATAATTGAAAAGCAGAGAAACTTGAGAATAAAAGGAAATACTTTTTTAAACCCAAAACAAAGTGTCAGCGCACTTAGTTTCGACAGTGGAAACTGACTGAGGTTGCATCACACTTACAAAATACAGTATCACTATGCGACAACATGTTTTTTTACGAATAATTGAGTAAGTTTACAGCAAAAGTCATAATGAACTAAACTAATTATTAGCAAATTCTCTAACTACTGTAAAATTCTGGAAGCCCTACGTTACAACTTTTATCCGAACTATGTTCTGGGCCTCACATGACCTGGAAGATTATATTAGGGATTTCTCCTGCATTTTGTCAGTGGGACTAAGATTTCAGTAACGAGCGGCCCAGATATCGGATGCCGCGTGAGTTATGCCGGTTCCACCTGGTAAATAGTTCCTTGAGTCATGTGCTCGGGCAAACATGACAGTTTTCGAGTGTCGGTTGGATCACCTCCAATATTTATTTATTTTCAAATAGCCTATGGCTAATATATACATATATATATATATATATATATATACCATTCATACATCATAATAAACATAAAAGAGAAAATACAAATACAAGCAAGGTGTTAATTTCAATGAACTCCTTGATATGAAAATATTACAATCTCTTTCCTCTAACCATTTACCCAGCTTTTCTCTAAAACTTGCAACAGTTCTGGTCCTATTTATTTCATCAGGTAATTTGTTAAATATTTTTAAACCTTTGTGCAACACCGTTTTCTGTGCTTTACTACTTTTATCATAAGTCAAATGGAAATGATTTGCCTGCCTTGTCTTATAATTATGTACATCATTATTCTGTTGTACTAATCTAGTCACATATCTTGGTAATAATCTACTTTCCAACCTATATACAAAAGTCAGTACATATCTAATTATTTCCTTTTCAATATGTAAATATCCTAAGTCCTGACATTTTCAGTTCATCTTTTATTTAGAACAGCCCTCATTCCCTTATTAAAATTATTTTGCAATTTCATAATTTCTCTTTTGCTTGCCATGATTAATACTGTGGAGCAGTATCTTATATGAGGCAGAACAATTGCTTTAAACAACAGCTGTAATATGAATTAAGAAAATCTTTTAGGGAACTTCGGCAGTTTGTTTTCCTCTATAACAAGCAGTCTTTTGGAAATGTATGGCTGATAGCCTTCTTCAACTATAATTTGGAACTTTAAATTGGAAGAATATAGTGATGTGTTAAAATGTGAACAGCGCTTTTATTCATAGTTAGAAACCAACCTTTCCTTTCCCGAGGTTAATTGTGGAAAGTGGTGACCACGTTTATATTACAGTTGATTCATCCAAGGTACTTTTTATGGTATAGTAATTTTGAACAGTTTGAATGATGACAGAAGTTTCAAACAAGTAAGTTGTTAGTTAAGGTGAAGGCATACTACTACCCCTAGTAGGGCTTGCACAAGCCCAGCCACTTACATCTGTTAACTTGAAAAAGGGTTTTACCCGAAATATTGTATTTTCTTTGATTTGTGTTGTTTTATGTTGCTGCTGCCCTCCTCCTTTCAACTTTGGTGAGTGTTGGGTGTATTTCATCTGTCCTTTCCATATAATTATTTGGTCTATCTTTTTTTGGCAAATGTACTGGACCCTTGTAAATCTTTAATGGCTTCCTATAACATGACCAATATAAGGAAATATTATTTTGGCTGATAATTTTCTGTATATCATCAGATTATGGCATTTACATCAGTTGTTTTACTTATAACAACAGCTGGACATGTATGAAGCGGACATCGATGGTAGATCGCATTGCATTTATGCTGTTGCTGGGTGGCTGGCAAGCTGTATGAGAGTATAGCCCCAGTCACTCAAAGGTAGTGCTGGAATACTTACTAACAGTTGCCACATACCACTGCATTTTTATTATAAGAAAAGTTGCAGTCAGAGATTACTAGGCTGTATGTCCTGTTCGATATTAAGTTAACTGTTCATTACCACTATAACAGTGAATTTTCTTTATGACACTATCCCAGTAGGATAAAGAATAGATCACGAAAATTGAACTGCCACATTCCAAGCCGTGTCCTCTGGCAAGGAAATATTCCTTAATTCTAGATTTCTCTGAATACAGAAAGCATGAATGGTGATGGTGTTGTTCACAACAGTTCTTATAGGTAGGGGTACACTGTAAGCACCTTAGAATTTGTTAAATTCTTCATTTCTTAGCTACAGGGCATAGGGGACGGTGTAAGCACATCAGAATTTGTAAAATTGTTCGTGTCGTCACTACAGGATATGGGGGACGGGAATCATACAGAAGCCGATACTGCAGCTCATTGTCGAAAGTAGAACGATTTAAAATCAGAAAAGTAAATCAACTTATAATACAAGTTCTAAACAGACAGTTAACTATAGGAAACAACTTTTAAACTCACCTAAATCATTGAAATCCTCAGTAGTTCAACTTGTAAAACAATCGATTTTGGTTGCATGACCATATCGCTATTTTCAACACTTTTTGATGCAGTAAAGTACACTTACAATAATAACAATCCGAGAGAAAGTAAAATTCACTATAAATAAATTGTTTCGGGCAGAATAAAGGAAGTAAAAACAATTTTAAAACTTCATCAAACACACTCGCATTTTCAACACCACATAACAACAATTTTTCGGTAATTTTCGAAGCTAACAAGTAATTTTTATATAAGAATAAATAACACTGCATAACATATAAAAGTTTCGAAGCATTCCACACAGTTAAACAAACATTAAATCAGTTTTTAATGTAACTATGCCATAAAGGGAAACGTGGGAGCTTTTAAAGTTGAATTGTGAACTACTAAGACCACTTCAGCAAATAGTATCACTTTTCAAATGGGTAATAAAATTAGAGAAAAATTCTGATGAAACACTTTTTCGGAATAAGCAGCACATTAATAGTAATTAACAAAATATCAGATTTTCAAATATGTCTGCGTCGTGTTCATTACTTCGATTTTTGTAAGGTCGATAAATTTTGGAGTTCTCCACATATAGAAAAACCAAATAGCTCCCTGAAGAGTGGAGAAAGAATAGAATAACATGATATGGGTTTAAACACAACATCTTATACTTCAGCAGAAAATTGCAGGTTTAAGCTAATGCCAGTGGAAGTACCTTTTTCTTACACGAAGACAGTATCATTCCGCAAACACACTCAAATTTTTTACAATAAACTGAGTAAGTTTAGAGCAAAAGTCATCATAGACTTAACCAATCAACAGGCTGCATACTATACACTGTAAATGAATTGTTCAATAGCCAACTTTAACTGTAATTGTGACTTTTAGATGTGACAGAATTTTTTTTTTTTTTTTTTTTTTTTTTTTTTTTTTTTTTTTTTATTTTTTTTTTTTTTTTTTATTTTTTGGTACTTGAACAGTGCATATTTCTCATAGTAAATAGTAACCTTTTCATTCCTAAAGGATAATGAGGAAAGTGGCGGCTGAAATTTCTTACAGTTGATTTATCCAGGCTCACACAAGGTTTAACAGTTTGATTAGTGAATATTTTAACAGTACTGAAAGCGAGTTGGAGGTTAGTTAAGGTGATCAAACCAATACTTCTACCCCGGTATGTGGTTTAGAATCTTACAACACATACCAGCAATGGACCCACAGGATGGATCAGAAATTTTGCATTTTATTATTGCATACATTGATTCCAATGACTTTGCAATCACCTGTCTGCATAATACATAGCAGAAATTAGCAAAGCCGATAAATTTTATCAAGTGTACATTCAATCCAATTTGGCATTATAGGGTGGATGATGTCGTTGGAATCAACTGAGAGGTATGTACACTCACCACTCATTATTTTAACAAAAGTTCTATTCTCATCCATTCAGTAATTTCATAACATGTTTATTTTTAGAGCTGTTCATCTTGGATTCAGCACAGTTGATAGTCAAGATTCTATAATACGAAGAACTGTAGAATTTCAGATACCATGCAAATTCTAATAATATTGAATCAACCAAATATTTCTTAAATTTATTTAGTATGTATACAGAAGATTCAGCATCCAAAATTTGAAGAAATGCCACTATCAGAAGAGAACCTTTATGAACACCATACCAAAATCAACTATAACATCAGTTCTCTACAAACATGTTATGTCTAAGAAAACAAATCCAGCTATGACAAACCCACATACTTTTAATCTTTGATGAAGTTCAGGTGCAAGGTTGGGATTAATGTTTTGCTTTATTAAACATTGTGTGAAAATGTTTACAAGTTCTCATAATCTGCACAATCCTACATTTTATGGATTTTCTGAACCAAAATATTTTGTTTTGTGCCCAATTGTGTTCCTCATGTTATGGTAGATAGCTGCTGGTTGTTGTGTCTGGCTTCAAAATATCAAAAACTGTTTGCAGTAAATAATTAAACAAACAAAAAAACAGAATTCTCAGCAATGAAGAATTTAATTGAATGATGCAACAATGACCATTGTTTGTGCAGATCCCATCCCATGTTGTATACTGTTAAAGGATCCGATTTGTGCAAGACTGGAACAGTTAACTTTGTTTTCATGGGTAAGTAGTAATTTTTTGTTTGTTATGTGCATTTCCTTCCATTTATTTCAATTTCATTCACTCAGTTTACTTTGTACTCATGAGTAGGTGGTATCTTTTAATTTGTTATATGCATTTCCATGAATTTAATGAAATTTCATTTAAGTTGTCCTTTTCCCACCATGCTGAATTTGTAAATAATCTGTAGAACACTTTACTTCTCTTTAAACACACCACATTATCAGTAAACAATGTCAAATGGCCAATCATTTTATGTCATTTGTTGTTTATGAATATAATGAATCGAAGTGATTCTATTAAACTTCCCTACGGGATGTCTGATTTAGCTTCAGGATAAGTAGACATTTTGCTCCCTATGATGACATTTTGCAACCATCCAGTTAAGAAATCATGTAATCACTGACAAATGTGATGCAGTAGTCAATATGTTTGGAACTTCAAGTAGTTTGGTGTTCAAAGCTTTATATAAATCAAGAAAAGCTGATACAGCTTATGATCCTACATCACATCATGAAAATGAAAAGAGAAAACTATGTTTTACAAGACCTATTCTTCTGAAATCCTTGCTGGTTCAGTAGAATCAATTCGTATTGTCTTAAAATTTCATTGTGTTCGAGCATATATGCTCCAGACCTCTATTGCCTCAGCATAAAATTGCCTCCACCATAGATCTTCCTTCTCTGAAACCAAACTGCTCATCTCTAGCTGTATTCTCTAGTCTTTGCTTGATTTTTTTTTAAAATATATGAATCAGATAATTGAGGACGTGGGTTGTATGGTGTAACTTGAGATAAAAAGGCTAGCCCAAGATAGGAAGAGATGGAGGATTGCATCAAATCAGCCGAGAGACTAATGACAGCAAAAAGAAAAAGAAAAATGCATATAGAGTGGAGCCATTAGAAGATATGAAGTTCAGTATCTCTTTATAACGAGGAAAGCGACCAACAATACGAATCTTACAAACGAAAGATGGCTCACTCAGGCAGAAATGTAAAGCGCACCTGTTCCCATTTTTATTGGCTCAATATGCAATCTTCCGAACATGAGCAAGTATGTGCAAGCCAAGGCGACCTTCGGTGGAGAAAGGGATCTTGCCTGAATGGGCATAAACATTCATGTAACTTGCATAAACTTCTGTGTTCCACGGATACAGCGGTAGCGCCGACAACTTTTCCAGACTCTCCGGATCCTCTGCCACCAAGCAGCGCAGGAAACGTACTTGACCCTGCTATAGAAAAGGGGCCAGTACTATCTATTCAAGCACTTCACAGTCACCTGCTGGACCTGCTGTACCGAGCAGTCGTTTTTCGCTGGCTGGTAAGGGGGCATCTATTAATTACGTGTGTTGAAATAGGGGGGTCTCACCAAAGGAGGGGATGGCCAGAAATCTCATGTCAGCATAAGGGGCAGGAGGGGGGGAGGGTCCCACAGATCTCACCACAAAGGGATGATCAGATTTTCGAAAAAAAAAAAACACCCCAACAGGTGAACTGGAACAGGAACTGCCTCATTTGAAGGTGGTAAACTGCAAGAGGAAGAGATTCCTTTCAGCGAACTGCTTCCACATGTTGAAAAACCAAGACCCATGGAACCAATCACTGAAAAGAAGAACAAGCATTCAACAAGAACTGCTTAATGATTCAGGTGCCAGAAGTTTGACCACAATCCCTGGTGTTGCTCATGGAGATGCGTTCGACGACCAAAAGAAGAAGACACATATTTATACTGCGGGTGTCATCATGCAGCCTGTTTTCGAGGCTGTCCAGCACACAAACAACAAGAAGCAGTGGCCGAGCGTGATGTCGTCGTATGTGGTCCCCAACGACCGTACAAAGTGAGGCACCTGCTCCACCAGCTCCTGTCATCAGAGGACTCTACAGCCATGAACGAGTTTGCCTATATCAAGAGAGTCACCAAGCTGAGCAGTAACCAGCGATACCACTACAAAACCAATCCAACACACCAAGACACTTTCAAAACACCTCCAGCTTCACTCGCCCAGGACTACCAGGCAGGACGGCTGTTGTCAGCACCCAGTACTGGCAGAAGTACAGTGGGATTGAAGTTACCAGCAATATCTAGCTTGTGATCATTTCTCTTAAATAGTCTGGATAATTAACTGACGATAATCACCTAGTCAGAGGAGTGTCAGAAAGAATGGTCGATAGTTGCTGGATTCTCTTAGAGATGGGTGTACCATGCATGATTTTCCAGGCAGAAATGGTATTGAATACAATCGCATGCTCTGGAATCACTCTAAATAGACTACCTTCAGGACCCAATGCTTTTCCCTTTTCAGAATCTTCAGCTGGTTTATGATACCTGTAGAGTCTGTATAAAATGATTTCATGTGTAACTCTACACAACATGATAAAACCAGTATGGCATCTGTATTTTATTTAGTAAAAGTATTTTTAAATTCAGTATTAAGAATGTTAGTGTTGCTGTAGCTTTTACTAATATCACAGCCATTTTGAAAAACATTGAAATATTTTTAAATATGAGGTTTTTTAAAATCAAATTGTGACTGGAATTGTTAAATGCCTCACTCACCATATTTTCCACTTGTTCGTTAACTCACTTAAGATTTCTCCATCCTGCAACTCCCTATTGTTCTCAATTTTAAGCAAGCATTTCAGTTCACATATATACCATGGTGATTCTTTCCTCCTGTTACTGTCCTCATAGGCATACTTTTGTCAACACATTCCCTATGCATTTTTTATGCATTTTAAACCCTATCAGAGTCATTGAAATGAATGGCGCTTATCCCCAAGGTTCATTCTGAAAGATTACTTTGACTTTTTTCAAGATCTGTACATAATCCTTTCTTTTTTCCTTTCACTTATAGTTAATTATTTTTACAGACACAATTAAAGCCTTTCTGATCACTTACTCCTGTATTTATTACCGTACATATGAATGTGAATAGCTTGCTTGCAGCAAGTAGAACTACAATATTTTAATTTAAGACACCATTTTGATTCTATGTCCAGCTATTCAAGATGATAATCACAGAAAAAATTGAGAACAATTTTCCAAGTTGACTTAGCCCTCCTTCCAGTTTTGTCTACATAATTAACCTAATTGGAATTGGGAAAACTGAAGTCACTGTCTAGTATAACTGCAAAATCTGGAAATCATGAAATTACATAATTTACAATGTTCATCAGCGCATCAAGAGCATTAATATCAGTATTTGGGAATGGTAGAAGAAGCTTATCACTATTTTTGTGTTAGCTAGTTTGATTTTAATACTGAATCAACTTAAACTTCATTACACATGAGGTTTTTATTAATGGATACAAATGCACCACTCCAGGAGAATGCAAACCATCCTTTCACCAAATGTTCACAATGTTGACAAAAATTATGGTTAAATCTGCACCCCATCTGTTGCAAATATAATATCCACTTCTGTAGTAATAATTACACATTCTAGTTCCTATTGTTTGTTACAAACACTTCTGCAATTAATTAGAAGAACTTTTACTTTCTAAGATCCAATTCCCTTACAAATTAATATGTGGTGGCAAAATTATTTACCATATACCTTGTCTGGAATCTTTCACTTTTTTTATTGAAAAAATGAAATCCACAAAGCCCCTGCCACCAAAGTGGCTAATTCTCACAGGTAGTGCACATGTAACTTATTCAACACATTGTTCTTTTGCTCTGCAGGAATCTGGTGGCCACCATTCTCAGATTCCATCCAGTTGCTTGAAGGAAGAGAGGATAACATCAGATCCAAGATAAAAAAATGTCAATGGTGCTAATATGTGCCATGATCTAGATCCTGTCTGCTCTATGGCATTCACAATTAACCTGTCTTGGATCAGACATTCCAAAATACACACACACAGGATGTTGAACTTCTTATGCTAATGGTCTGATGACCTTATCTTTGATTTTATAAGGGCATGTAATGCTGTCCTTGTTGCCCTTTTGAGAGAGTACGCAATAGCATTCTTATCAAATTTCTTGCTGCATGGCTTGGCAGAGTAAAAATGACATTTCCCATGGCATATAGAAACTCCCCAATCAGCAACACCAACATTGTAGATAAGAAATTCAACCCTCTATTCTGTACAGGCACAGCTCCACCATCTAGTGATCTTCCCATGGGACAACAGAACTGAAATCTTGGGGTAGAGATGACATGAAATGGTAGTAAACACAGAACACCTATTTGTCACTACACAGAAATAAATATTTGAAATAAATAATGGATAACAATATGAATTACAATCTGGATAGGAGAAAAATATGATAATGGAAGCCAGTATTGTGTTCACCCAGAGAAGTTACAGCAGTAACTGCAAACTTCACAGCAGTACACTGCAAACTTAATGCTGTCCACTGTTTGTCTTCATATTTTGCCTGTTATATGTTACTTAAAAATTAAAGTCTACAAATTAATAATTCATGTAATTTAAAAACAGTTGGTTTGCTTTCAAATTATTCAACTGCAGATCATTTCTTACCTTGTGTGATTTGCTGTTGGGCATTAAAGGTTTAATAACCAAACTTTTGCCCAATGTATGAAGAATATGATTTGAGTCAGGGCTCCATAAAGCACAATAAATTGGATTATCTGTGTGAACAACAGTAGAGCGAAGCATTCCACTTCGGGACCATATTTTTACTTCTCCATCTTCACCAGCTGTAAAAAAAAGAAGCAAATATATGATAAGAAATGTGAAGTGCATTATTACCCAAGATGCAGGAATCAAATATAGAAAAGTAAACACAGGATGAATAACACACTTGAAAACATCTCAGTACATTTGGTAATATTTAGGAATAAATCAAAACCTTTTGTTTTAAATCCTTCTTTTCTACAGCCAGTTATATCACATTTATTTCCTGAATTTCTTTTGTAATTCACAAAAATAGCAACAAATATGATTAGCAGTAATATCACCCCACACTAGAATCAAAATGGAATTAATTATTTACAGATACTCCCATGCATTTAAGGTTACAGTAATATTATTGGTATCACAGAGTAAACTTCAGTGTCTGCACACCGCCCTTACCAAATGGCTTGTTTCCTACTGAATGAATAAGGTTTTAAACTGAACTATTGTATCTTGTGTTCATCTCATGTGATGGACACTCATCACAGCCCTCAACTTTGTTGAGTGATGGGGTATTTTTTCTATACTTTGTTACTAAATATATTTCCTCTTTTTCGGCATATAAAACTTGTATTTGCTAAAGTCAAGCAAAAAATCAGTGTATTAACAATAAGAAGTGTCACAAGTGGCATAAATTCATTATTCTGCCAATTTAGAGAATACAGCATTCTCATTGTTTTATAAAATTTGGGATATGAGAAGACACATACATATCTATATGCAACATGATAATAAACATACAACTTTGGAAATTCATTGAGCACAATTGTTAAAGAAAGTAATAATTACAAATATATAACTGAATAACATGAAAAATGTAAGGACGAAACCAACAAAATTGAAGCATAAGCTATGATTTCTAACAGATATAATATTACAAAAACTTAATCAACTCAATGGTTAGAAGAAACAGATTCCAAATAATAAACTGTAAGAAAAACTACATTAAGGAAAGATGTAGCACCACTGTTTTCATATTTCTTTAAATTATCTTAATACTAATAACTGTAATTAATTTAATTTCATTGCTATGGAGTGCATTCTCAGGTGGCAATTTCCCTACACACCCATCTTCTCCATTACCTGCACCCGTCTACATTTTCCCTCTATAAATTTCAACTTTAAACTCTTTCAATATTTTTGGTAAATTATTCATCATTTCTCTTGGTGACTTAGTCTAATCCCTGACACCCTTACCTAAAAAAAGAGGATATTTCAGCAACTTTGTGCCTGAAATCAAGTTCCAGCTTGTGGTCACGGTCATCATTTCCCTTCCATGCATTATTTTTAGCTCTTAAACCAATATCTTTCCATGCCTCACCTCCAATATACGTCTTGTACACTCCAATCACCCTCTTCACCCTCCTGCTGTCTTCCAAAGAATCAGATTCCAGCTGTTTTATCATATCTGTCACTGAATGCATTGTCTGGCAAATTCCAGAAACAAATCTAGCAACCCTTTTTTGCACATTCTCCAACTCCTCCATTTGATATTCAAAATGTGGGTCCCACAGTACACTACCATACTTAAGCAATGATCTGACCAAAGTTTTGTAAACCATTCTCTTTACCACTTCTCTCGTACATCCCCTCATCACTCCAACCAGTAAAGGATTTTCAAACCTTTTCCAACTACTCGTACCTGTCCAATGTGTCCTGCCCAGTTAAGCTTACTATCAAATTTAATGCCAACATATTTACATTTCCAGTCTTCAACAAGCAATTCTTTCCCCACCTTATAATCTTAATCAACCTTTAGTTTTTTATTTGTATATTTAATAAGCTGAGTGTTCTTTGCATTTGTCTTCATCCCATGTTTATCAACCCAATTAGATTTCCTGTCCAGGTCACCCTGCAGCTGTTTACAGTCCTCTACCATTATGACATCTACAAACAATGTAATTTTTGACAGTAAACAATCAACGCAATAATTCATTAGATAAATAAAGAGCAATGGTCCCAATATGCTACCCTGTGGCATTCCCATTTTTACTTCCACTGCTTTTGATACTGCATTTCCTACCCTAACTTTTTGTTTTCTACCTTCTACCCAGCAAATCACTTTCTCAACCACTTAAATAGTCTTTAACTTCTTTACTATCAGTTTATGGCTAATTCAACCAAAATCCTTTGAAAAATCTAGTGCTCCACAATCAATTTGTCCTCCCTTGTCCATTTCATCCAAAATATCTTGCATATATCCCACCAACTGAGATTCACATGAATATCCTTGCCTAAAGCCATGGGTCCTACTTAAAACCATTTACGTTCCACACATATACTTCTGATATGGTTGCACAACAATCTCTCCATTAATTTACCTACCACTGATGTCAAACTAATTTTCGACTCTATTTCTCAACCCTCCTTTATGTACTGGCACTACTATCGCACTTTTCCAGTCCTCTGGTAAGCAGCAAGTATCCAGAGTCATTTAAATAAAATTTCAAGATAAGATACAATGTCACATCCTGCTATCTTTACAACATCTGTACTAATATTATCAACACCAGCCCCTTCATGTTTTTCAGCTTTCTTAGTTCCTTCATGATATCCTCAGGATGAATTTCAAACTTTTTGTCTAGCTCATTTCTAATTGTGTTGTCAAGCTTGTTCTCTAGTTCAGACACTCCTGTTCGCGATTCGTTGTCCCTAATGGTCTCACTAAAACCAGTTACTTAAAATCTCTGCCTTTTTCAAATACTCAGAACTTCTCCTCCATCCTTATCTATAAGCATCTCAACACTCTCCCTTCCCCTATGTTTTCTAACATAGCCATAGAAATTTCTCGATGCATCAGTTAATGGTCCCCCTGCACTGACAAAACTCTTTGTAAACCCATCTTTAGCCACCATGTTAGTTATTACTAAATCCTTGTCCAGTTGTTTTATTCCCTGCAACCCTGCTGTCTCTCAGCTCTGTTATGTTCTCTTCTTACTGACCTCTTTAACCTCCTCACCTCCCTAATATATGAGGCGTATTTTTTAAGTAAGAACCGTTTTGTCACACCGTGGCTGCAGCACTACGGTCGGCGTTTCGTGCATGCGCACTGGGTACCTGCATCTCTTCCCTACGCACTGACGCCATTAGAGTCTAATTCTTCCATGTTTACATTGTTCACTGAGTGTTTAAGATGCCTCCGATAATCGTGAGTCCCATCGACTGTGAAGTACGGGCTGTTATAAGATTTCTTTGTGCTAAAGGCCTAAAACCGATCGATATTCATCGTGAGATCTGTGCAGTTTATGGACAAAACATTATGAGTGATGGAATGGTGAGAAAGTGGGTGAGAGCATTTAAAGATGGCTGCACAAATGTGTATGATGAACAACGGAGTGGGCGTCCTTCGGTCGTTAATGAAAGTTTGGTGCAGAAAGTGGACAATAAGGTGAAAGAAAACAGACTCTTTACGATTTCCTCCTTGTGTGATGACTTTCCTAATGTTTCTTGTAGTGTTTTGTAAGGCATTGTGACTGAGCACTTGAATTACCAAAAATTGTGCTCACGTTGGGTACCAAAAATGTTAACGGATGTACACAAAATCAAACGTTTAGGCAGTGCATTGACTTTCCTTGAGCGGTACCACAGCGATTGTGATGATTTCTTAAGCCACATTGTTACGGACGATGAGACATGGGTGGCCTACGTCACACCTGAATCAAAGCAACAGTCGATGGAATGGCGGCATTCAGATTCACCCAAAAAAGTGAAGTTCAAGCAAACAATTTCTGCCCAGAAAATCATGTGCACAGTTTTTTGGGATAGAAAAGGAGTATTGTTTATGGAATTTCTGCCTCGTAATGAGACAATCAATGCAGCAGCTTATTGTGAGACATTGAACAATCTGCGCCGTTCAATCCAGAACAAAAGACATGGCAAGTTGAGCAAGGGCATCGTTTTGCTGCATGACAATGCCCGTCCACATGTGGCTAATCAGACCAAAGATCTCATCACATCTTTTCGATGGTAAACTCTAGATCATCATCCTCAAGGCAGCCCTGATATCACATCCAGTGACTACCATCTGTTCCTGCACTTGAAGAAACACCTGGGCGGTCAACGTCTTGAAGACAATAACGAAGTCAAAAAAGTTGTGATGCAGTGGTTAACAAGTCAGGCAGCATACTTCTATGAGGAGGGTTTTCAAAAACTGGTACTACGTTATGACAAGTGCCTCAATATTGAAGGGAATTATGTAGAAAAGTAGAGTAAGGTACAGGCTTTCATGTAAAAATAAAATATTTGCACGTCTTTTTTTTTTAATTTCAAAACGGTACTTACTTAAAAAACATGCCTCGTAGTACTCAGGTTCTCTACTTCTCTTTATTTTCTGTTTTGGAATAAATATTTCTTCACCCTTTCCTATTATCTCCTTGAACTCTTACCACCTTCACTCCACAGCACTTGTGTCTTCCTTCCATGTGCTGAAACGTTCTCTGAAATATCTCTTCAAGTTTGAAACTTGCGCCTTTTTATAATTGTACTTATTTCCCCCTTCAATTTAGGCTACTGGTTCACGAATCCTCTAATATCCATCAGAACTGCTTCATGATCCCTTATTCTTACAGTTACTTGATACCCCACAATGATATCACTGAGTTTCATTAGGAACGTAGACTAGCCTCCTCGTGGTACACCCTGGGCAACGTGCTTGCATGGCTAAATAGTCTACACAGTCGGCCTGCCAAACAATCCTACAGGATCTCCTGGCAACCAGAGCACAGTAATCCTCATGTCACCTAACGGTTCTTATCAGAACCAAAAGGCAAGAACCCTTGGACCTTCACTAAGGGTTTGCCAACTTAACATGGAAGGAATAAGCCGATCAAAAAGCGATTGCCTTTCAAAGTTATTACTTGACCATAACGTCGATATAGCCTGCGTTCAAGAAACCCACACCAAGGATGATTTGCACCTGAGTCTGAGAGGAAAAGTACAAGGCTACAAAATTTTAGGTGCCACTCATCATCAAAATTACGGGTGCGCAACATATGTGCGAAATACTGTTATCAATGCCTACCTCGTCTCAGCATGCAGCGAAAATAACATCCACATTATTACCACGGTGGTGAACAACATTAAAATTATTAATGTGTATAAATCCCCTTCCGTTTCATGGCCAAGTGAAGTTCTACCGAGTCTCTACATCCTGTAATGTATATTGACGACATCAACAGCCACCATACAGATTGGAAGTATACAGAAAACAACTAGGATGGAATCAGGCTAGAGGAATGGGTGGCAGCAAATAACCCGAAAGACGCAGGTACTTTTAAATCGGGAAGATGGAACACCGAAACCAACCCAGATCTATGTTTTGTCTCACGTGACGATCAAAGCCACCCTTTACCAACTACAAGACGAGTCCTACAAGCCTTTCCACATAGTCAACACCGACCAGTCTTGCTAGAAGTTGGTCTAACAATTCCCATAATTAGATCCTCTCCTTCACCTAGATGGAATTTTGGGAAAGCAAAGTGGGAAGAATTAGCCGGTAACCTGGATAAAAATCTAAGATGGATACCTCCATTATTAAAAAATTATAATAGATTTGTCAGAGTAACCATAGCGACAGCTAAAAAGTCTATTCCTACAGGCTTTAGAAAAGAATATATCCCGTGTTGGAACGAAACATGCGAAATGCTATATGATGATTTCCAACAGAACGGACATACAGAAGCAGCCGACGAACTGCTGGAGAGCCTGGACAATGCCCGAAAACAAAAATGGAATGATACGGTGCAAACCTTGAATTTCAAGAAGTCCAGCCGGAAAGCATGGAGCCTCCTTAAAAAGCAAGGTGGAACCCCACACAACCCTCAAGCAAAGCATCAGGTCACTCCAGACCAAATAGCAAGTCGACTTGCCAACATGTCTAGAGTGAGCGTCGATAAAGATCATACTCGGAAAGTGAAAAAACTATTGTTCCATCTAAAAAGATTGTACTCTGCTCCTACAAACCTCTCATCCCCTTTCACCGATGTAGAGGTGGCAAGGGCCATCAAACAAATGAAGAATGGGAAGGCTCCAGGTTTTGACGAAGTTCACCCAGAGTTCCTTACACACTGTGGAAAACATACCAAACAATGCTTCTTTACTAACATACTACAGACAAGTGTCATTCCTGCAGAGTTTAAATGGGCAAAGATCATAGCCATTCTGTAGCCTGGAAAAAACCCTGAAGTTTCAGAGAATTTTAGACCTATTTCACTGCTAAGTACTACTTACAAGTTATTTGTAAGGATCATCTGAATCAGTCCAATTATTTTCGCAAACCTCACAGTTGAACAGGCAGGTTTTAGACCTGCAAGAAACTGCGAGGATCAGGTCCTGGCATTAGCAACTCACATAGAACCAGGATTCGAGAGACGATTGAAGATTGGTGCTGTATTTGTTGACCTTACCGCAGCCTACGATACAGTGTGGCGAGAGGGCCTGGTATATAAACTGCTGAACATTTTGAAGTGCAAAAAAATCACTTGTCTGATCAATACCATGCTAGCTAACCGAACATTCCAGGTTGTCTCAGACAATAAGATAAGCAAAGTAAGAAGAGTGAATAATGGTCTGCCTCAAGGCTCAGTTCTTGCCCCACTTCTTTTTAATGTTTATATTTCTGACATTCCTCAACAGAATCCAGACAGTTCTCTTATGCTGACGATCTGGCAGTAGTACAACAATCTGATAACATTCAGCAAATTTAAAATAGTTTAACAGCAGACCTCAAAACCCTGAGCAACTCTTTTCGGAAATGGCGTCTCGTACCCAGTTCCAGCAAGACGGAAACTAGTGTCTTCCATCTTAACAATCGGGCAGTGAATCTGTCACTTGACGTTCTTCTTGATGACTCTCCCATCCGACACAACCCCTTCCCCAAGTATTTGGGAGTCGTAATGGATCGCACCTTGTCGTATAATAAACATCTAAACAACCTTTCAGCAAAACTAAGAACCAGGAATAATATGCTGCATTAGTTAACTGGCACCTCCTGGGGAGCATCCGCCTATACATTCCGCACATCAGCACTGAGCCTAGTGTATTCTGCAGCTGAGTTTTGCTCATCTGTCTGGATAAATAGCGCCCACATCAAAAAGATTGACACAGTTTTAAACCAGACAATGCGGATAATTAGTGGATGTATTAAGACCACTTCACTGTACTGGCTACCCGTTCTGTGTAACATCAAACTACCTACAATAAGATCACACACTCTCCTAATTGCCCAATACAATAAAAATCTGTCATAACTTGGATCTGCCCATCCATGACGACATGGATAATATGTTTGTGAGACTTAAATCAAGAAATCCAAGTGTAAAAACTGTAAAACAGATTATATCTGATAATTTTAATGTGAGAGAAGCTTGGAAATTGGAGTGGAAAGCCTCAGCCCCACCACTCCCTTGTTACAGCCCTCATACCTGAATTTTGAATAGTATTGTACTGTATGAAGTATTTGTAGTGGACTAAAGTTTGCTTGAATATGAACTGGTATGTTTGTTTTGTAATTTCTTGTAAATCAGTGTATATAGACTTTGTTTTATGAAAGAAAATTATTTAAAGTCCATTTAATATGTTTAAGAACCGAATGGTGCAAGAGAATTTCTTAATTGTTTGTAATTCCATGTATTAATGCAAGATATGATATCTACAGGACAATTTTCTACATTTTGAGATGATTTCTGCAAATAATTTTGTATTTAAGTATCTCTAATTACCCTTTCTGATCATTTTTTAATGTTGTTAAGTAATTTCGTATTAATTCCGATTGTTTTTAATATGTTTGATTGTTTGAGTGATTGTTAATGTTCGAGAAATATCGGGCAGATGCCTTTGAAGAATTATCGTAATTTCGATAGAGACTTCATAAACAGATCGGCTGGACAGAGGAGTTAGTTGACTTCATTCATTCAGTATTCAGTTTTACAGAGAGATTCATCCAGTTAGTTTTTCAAGTTGAATTCACAGAGATTTTATTTGTGACGGCTCAGAAGTGCATCTCTGTATTGTATCTATGCTTGTGAATATCGCTGACTTCGTTTTGAGCAAATAAACAAATCTTCAACATAACCTTTGGTGGACTTTTTAATTAATCAATATATCTAAATTAAACCACTGAAGAACCTAATACCCTGTTCGACATTCAACAGGCACTAAAGGGACTCGACCTGCCTCGCAAGACCTGGGCAGCTCTTAACAGAGTTAAGACTGGTGATGGAAGATCTGCTTCATCTTTGTATACATGGGGAATGAGAGATTCACCGAGATGCGACTGTGGTAAGGAAAAACAAACCATCCATCACGTGACATTTGACTGCCCACTTCGAGCCTTCAGGGGATCACCGATAGATTTTATTAACATCTCAAATGAAGCTTTAGATTGGCTACACCATGTTAATTTTGAATTTTAATTGTAATTAATGTTAAATTGTATTTTTTTGTGCAATGGCCATAAGCTAAATAAATAAATTAGGAAGATATCAAGAATACTTTTTCCTCTAGTGTTCTGCTAAGCTAACTGTGCAAATCCTCCTTCCATTATTTGCAAATCTCTGTTATCGTGTGTTATTAATCTTATTTTCCACCCAGTTTATACCTGGTAAATTTAAATCCCCACCAATAATGAACCACCTCTGAAATGTGAGTATGAATTTAATTTCTCCCCAAGAGCCTCATCTTCATCTGTCATTCTTCTACTGCAATAAGTAACCAAAGCCCTGATTTTTTTTTTTTTTTTGATTTTTTACTACCCCAGAAATCTACCCCAAGTGACTCATCGTCCTGATCTATGAACACTAGTGAACTGTGGTAGTTTTTGCTAACTAGTACGAAAACTTCTCCACCTCTTCTATATCTGAGGCACACTCATTGTCTATTACTTCTTCCTCTAATCAAGACTCTACCCCTATTATTACTTGAGGTTCATGAATCTCAATTAACTTTGCAAATTATATTACTTTGTTCATTACACTCCTACAGTTCACCAGTAACACCCTTATTATTGGCTTTATATTTTCTGCACTAACCTCCTCCTCCTCCTCCCCAATACTGCCCCAGTCAATTATCGTTTCAGCAACTTCATCTATTTCTTTAACAACTGTGATTTTTCCCATCATGGATCTACAATCAATATCACTTTGATCATCTATTTCCACCCCTTCACAAGTAGCCCCTAATCTAAAAAAGGCATAGTTCTGACTCCAACATCACTGAAAATGGGCTCCCTTCAGTTTAAGCTAACAACTCTGAAAGTGGTCCCTTGGCCTTCAATATAGGTCTAGGCCATGCCTAACGAAACCCCACCTACCAATGGTGTTTACAGGCACAACCCCCAAGACAGACCTAATACCTTTCCCAAGTATCTCTTCCGTTTCCACATTTACCCGCCCCACAGCATAGTTCAATTGTGACTGGTCATGGTGACTTAGGAGCTGCATGAGCTCAACCTTGATATGCTGCACCTCCTTCATCACCTTCCACAGGTCACTCTCTATAATACAACTCACATTTCTATCAATACTATTCCCCACACCTCCCATTATCAACACTCTATCGTCCTTATTGAAACTTCAACAAAGTGAATCTATATCCTCTATTACCTGACCTAATGTTGCACAGTTTGAAAAAAAATTGTCACCTGGTAACCTGTGCCTACCTGATCCTGCAGAAGAGGTCCTACACATCTCCCATGGTTACTACCTGCCAGCAGAATCCTTCCCCCCCCCCCCCTATTCTTGCCTTGCACGCCCTTATTCCTAAAGACCTGCTGCATCTTACCTACTGCTACATCTAGATGAGGCTCTTCTCCTCCTGACTCTGGCAACAGGTCAACCTATTTTTCTCCACAAATTCTGAAGTGTCTGGCTTCATTATCCTATTAACCAAATTTCTCCTACCACCTGTTATCAGCACCTATCCATCCTTCTCAACCTCCTCCAATCCACTACCTCTACTTTCTGCATCATGAGTAGTGTCAGGCTCAGCCTCCACAGGTGGAGCGCCTGCAAGCTTCACATCCACTTGCTGAGCCTCCACAAGATGAGCTTCAAGAACCCTGACCCTTTCACGCTACTCCTTGATTGTTTCACCCATCTCCCTTCACCTTTCATCGCTAAGAAAAAGTTGACAAAACCACAGGGGAGCCTCATTTATTTCCCACGTTTCCTCTTTCCTACATGCCCAATGAAAGCACGTCTTTCTCCAACTACCACCAACCCCTTTCACCACTACCTGCAACAGGCGGCACACTTTGAAATCCATTTAAGCACTGCAATTATCATTCAAGTAGCAGTTACCCGCGACTTCGTCCGCATTGAAGAGTGTTGTAATATAAGATTTTCTTGAGAGGTCTGGTTGTTACGTGGTTAGGGCGTCAACTGGAGATAGAAAAGTCCCCAGCTTGAATCACAGTCTCGGAGAGGATTTTCAGAGGTCCTTAGCTCGACCTTCACCTGTGGCACAGGTTGTTGTGTGATGTGAATTACACCAGAATGCTCACTTAGTTCTGATTCCGTGTTGAACTGTGGGTCCTATATGTCCGGTAGGTTTACTGGGTTATGTTAAGAGGCTACTAAAGGGGCTGATTGCGGAGACGTAAAGAAGCCTTGTCACCAGCTCAGTACGACCATACAATGTATTTTTGAGCTATTTTTATTAGTAATAGTAGTAATAAATATTGCAATAAAATACAAAAATTTATTCATGTTCCACAACTACCTCTCTGAATTTTTAAAACAATAAAAATATTCTGTTTGTTAGGAGTATTTTCAGTTTAATATCTCTGTATATAAATATTGGGGATATGTCTCCTAGGTTTTGGCTATTTTCATAGCCCTAGTTTTCTTACATTTCTTTGAAAGATTTGAATTTCGTTTACCCAGCATCTCCTAAAATTACTAATTTCATCTCGCGAATAAAAATTAATTTAGTTTTAATTAATGGAAGCTCAAAACGTCAAAATATTAGCAATACATTGACGGAATCGACTAAATATCAACAACAAAAAATATTAACATCTAAACAGCAAATAAATACATAAGCGGCCCAAGAACGTTCATTTCTGTTAAAAAAAATTGCAATACTAAAAATGAATATTTTGATTTGTATTTAATACCTGGAAAAAAAATCTTTTAAAAAAGAGAACTTAACTCTTTGAATATTGATTTTGTTTTGAGGATATAGTGGTTCCATGAACAGGAATTTAGATATTATAGCAGTATGTACAGTAGTAATTGATCCTTTTATCCATAATGATCAGTGGTATTGTGGTAATGGCTTCTTTATCTTTGGAAACAGTTGAATTGCCTGTGGACCAGTTTAGTTCATTCGTGTGGATCCATTAATTCTGCGCTAAAATATAAATTTCAGTGTTAAAATAGTAATTGATTCTTTCTTCATAATTGGTTTCTCAATCTGCCAACAGAATTGAATGTCTGCCGGCAAATTACCAATCCACTTGTCTGCCATTCCACTACCTGAATAAACATTTATAAAATTCAAAAATTTACTTCGGCCATCGCCGCATGTTCTGCTAAATAATCTAAGTTTATTACAAATCTTTTGATACAATATCGGAACAAAACAATACACGACGTCACAAAAATGGCGCTCATAAAATAACTAATAATGTTTCAGTTATTCTGGCCCAGGCTGCACAACTCTTCTAATATTACAGCTAGAAAATCAAAGCTTCTATCACTCGCACATTAATGCATTAACTATTCCATGTTAGTGACATTACGAATGGCAAAAAAAAACTTGACTCATT
This sequence comes from Vandiemenella viatica, assembly GCA_031002005.1. NCBI lineage: Eukaryota > Metazoa > Arthropoda > Insecta > Orthoptera > Morabidae > Vandiemenella > Vandiemenella viatica. The sequence goes on along the minus strand of JARYHS010008074.1, from coordinate 386,692,391 downwards.
TCAGATCGCGATAGTAAATGAACCGTGAAAGCGCAGTAAATTAAATACTGAATACATCTGAAACTACAATCAGCCGCATGAAGTATGTCATCAGTATCATGACAGTTATTGGAGTAACGTAATTAAAAAAAATTATACTGAAATGCTTGTAACTTACAGTGTACAACGGAAAGGCCATAAGTCTTTACAACTCTAAGACAACTTTCGTTAATATTGTTGGTCAAGTTAACATCTCGATAAAGTGACTGTTACTGCTCGTGATTTAGTAAGGTGTATAATTACATTCTATATGATTCTATGAGTGGCTGCGTCCTGCGCAAGTCTTGCGCAAGACCAGCCACCTCTCTATTAACTTGAAAAAGGGGATTTTCCCCCGAAATATTGTTTTTTCTTTGTTTGTGTGTTGTGCTGTGTTGCTGCTGCCCTCCTCCCTTCAACTTTGGTGAGTGTTGGGTGTATTTTCCCTTTCTTTTCCATGTAAATATTGACTCACAGCAATTCTTTCCTTTCATTATTACCTATATTCTATATGTTGAGGTGTGTTCGTATAGTTTGACTTTGTAGCAGCAATATTAACAGAGGTAGTGGTTTGGTTGAAATGATGCCTGGACCAGACTGATTTTTGTTACAGCATAAGGCAGAAGGAACTTAGTTATTATTAGTAATAAGTAAGCAGCTTTCATATGCTCCGTGTAAATTGTGTATTGTGTTGTAAACAACTTCCACTGCTACTTCATGAAACAATAAGTTTCTACATTAGCCCATTGAATATATTCGTTTTAAGTAAAGCATTTGATAGATATTTGCAGAATATTGAACAGTAAGTAAAAAGCAGTTTCGTGAATCATAGTCTCTATTATTTGTACAAAAATTCTGAACAAAAAATAAAAAGGGTTAGTTAAGTTTTAAATTTCGGCAAAAATAATTTGTAATACAGTGACTGTAGGTTCAAGTTTACGTCGCGATACACATCAATAACTTAAGATAAAATTATTGTATCAATGCGCCTGTGATTGAGGCTTTGATTTTGTAGCAACAATATTAACAGAGATTGTGGTTAGATTGACATTCTGCCTGGACCAGAATGAAAACAAAACCTTCTTGTCACAGCAAAAGGCAAGAGGAATTTAGTTATCAGTTATTTAAGAAACTTTAATAAGCACTATGTAACGGTGTGACGTGATGTATCATGACGTAAACTACTCGCAGACTGTTTAGTAAGAAAGAAGAAAGAGGAAATAAATTAAACCGAGATAGAACTACGACATTTTGCACTTTTAGTGAACTGACTTTCATGCTGGTATACTCATAGCATTTTACGTTGCTTTTTTTCAATTATGGTGTATTATTTGATATGTCATACTGTTTTATGTATGCAAATGAATACATCTCTTTGCGAACTTAACAACAGTACCTACCTTTTTTAAATTTAAGGTTAAGTACATATGTATAATTCCTGCTTCCAAACTATTGTTTGTCAAGTGCATCGGTTTTATGGCTTTTAAACTAAACACAAACTTGCATATGTAAGAAGGATTTCACTTTTATTTCTGAAAAGTAGTGTTTGCGATTTATGTAAAAAGCAAAGAGTAAACGTTGCACGGCTGTCTACGAAGCAGGAAACTCTTTGTTGTTTGCGAATTGATATTAATGGCAATTTCTAAAAGAACTATGCATTTCTGTGGGATAAAATTTATCCTATGTCACTTCACACGCAATTAACTGACTTCATGCCAAATTTCATTTAAATATGTTGAGTTATTATGACGTTATAGATTCCAGATGTACATCCAAACACACATCCGAACTTTCTCGTTTTCTCATTTATAGATATATAGATTTACTGTTTTGAAAATGTATACTCCCACATCAAAAATGATTCTGAAAATAATTAAAATTACCTTGTGTGGCTTCAAAATATGGTATTTTTTTTACCTTCGAAACAAGAACTTTGTGTGGTCATAAAATCTTAATAAACTGGATCTACTGCATAAATATTTCATGCTTGGGTTGTGGGTCAAGGACAAGATATTTTGCAACATCAGTCTTCAAAAACATTTGTAGTTAAGAATGCATTGAATGATCCTCGTTCCTTCCAAAACACTTCTTTTGTATAACTTTTTTGTTTTGTGAAGTCATTCTTTGTTAATCTGTATTTCTCCATTCTTTAAGCGTTTCTTTAAAATTTTGATCGTTCTTTCTTTATATATAAGTCTTCACTTTCCTCTCTGTCAAAATGTTAACTTATCCTTTCCTTTGTCTTCAGTTCTTCCAGTTTCTTGTATCATAATAATGCTTTCAACCATGGGTCTAAGCCTAGGAAGTTAGTTTTAGTATTGGGTTCTAAAGTGGAGGAAGTTCAACGGGTATCGTGTGTAGTATTTAGCCAACAAGGTCATGCCTTTTGCACATAACATTATCACAGCTTCCTTGGGTGGCTACAGTCAGTTTAATATATAGCTTATAAACGGAAGGAATCTTTAAGAAAAGTTATTAAAGAGAATTCAAGTATATTACATGTTTAGATGAGTTAACCCTTTGACTGCTAGAGATTGCCAAGCGGAGCCATCACTTAGTGCTCCTTAGTTGTCGCCTAAGCTGTCTATCTGTGCTGAGTGGCCGCGGTCAGCCATACCTGCGCTGCTGAGTTCAGCATGCGGCCCGATCTGCTGTGTGCTGAATATTTCTGGAGCGCTGTGTGTGACGGCCTTCAGCTGTCGCTTTGCGTTTTGTAACCCCAAATACAAAATAAATGCAGTTACTCTGACATCTAAAGTTTTTCAAGTTAAAGCTCCTCTAATAGTGAATTTCTGCGTAGACAAACATACAGGTACATATAGTAAATAGATATTACAGCAACTGAAGTTTGTTTGGTTTTTTTTGTTTGTGAGGGCAGTACTTCATCTGGAGAGAATACCTTTCACAAACTCTGCATATATTTTGCATCCTTCTTTTCGATCCGGGCTATGGACTGGACTGGCGAAGTTAAAAATATGTTTTTATTTTATTTTTTTATTTATTTTTATTCACTTAGTTTTAGAAGCATATAAATGTAACGTAATTATTATTGTGCAGTTACCCGTGGTTAATAATTCTTTTTTGTGTGATAAGCCTCGAAACATGGCACAACACTTTGCATGTTCTGCATTCATTCGTGGTTTCTCAACGCACTTTCTGTTTCGAACATACAGCACATATATGCTTTGGCATGTTTTCTTTGAATTTTCAATATGAACAATATTTTGAAAATCTCTCCCAGTAAATCGTAGAGGATTTTTGTCATTAGAGCATCTTCCTTTGCCAGGTTTCCTCTGTGCTGTGGCATATGCTTCAACAAGTTCTCTTACCAGAGACATATTAAAATCTACAATTGATATTTTTCATCCTGTTACTACGCAGTGAAGAGCCTGAGCATTTAAAATGCCTTGATCGAGAACGTGGAAAAAGAAATTTTTATACTACTTCATAGTGAAAATCTAGACTGAACTGATTCTGGTGTATTTGTCTTGTTATGTAAATGAAATCTATGGGTTTCATCAGTAATAGATTTCATAAGATCTTTTGTTAAATGTTTCAGGAAAAATGACAGAATGCTGGAATTTTAACGTACTCCACACTTGTGTCCTGCAGCTAAATCATCAAAAGCATGCACAAAAGGACAAGAATCGCTTTTCTGCCAGTCAAATGTGTCACTAAATCATTCTCTTTTTTCCACACATTTTGCTCTCACTATCTGAAGCTTCAAAATCTGAAGAATTTTTACCTCTTGTGGAGACAGATGGCTGTTTTCCACTAGCTGATGTACAAGGCTTAGGATTATTATTTCAAGATCCTACTGACGTGTCATCACTATCATCCATATCAAAGAGATTATTCTCACTGTCACTTCTATTAAGAATCTCCATGATTTCTTCCTCTGTACTAACACGACGGCGTGCCATTTTCTCAGTGAAAACTAAAATGAAAGTAGCAACACAAATAAGATCGGAGCTGCAAACCCTCATGGACCGAATGTTCGAAAGCATGGCTCCTGAACTGGCCACAAAGTGGATAGCGCGTTAACACGTGCAGAGGACCCGAGCGGCCGGATGTCTTAACGCATCCAGAGCACAGGCGGTCGGCAAGGAGGCGCATCTAGAGTACATGGGCGCAGTAGTAGCCACGCGTGTTAACGCGTCTAGAGCAGTCAAAGGGTTAATCAGCAATGTCAAAAATATTTTTTTAAAAAAAAATATGAGCAAACAGCTATCACATAATTTAAACATTAAAAGAGCCTCAAATATGAAGTTTCAGCTTAAAAGATTAAGAAATAATACAGATTTTCATAATAAAAGTGTTTCACGCCTAACAATCTATACTATTATAAATTTGTAAGCAGGTTGCATGTGTATCATTATTTGAATGGGAGCCACGCAACAACTACCGCAGCAATTTGGAAGGTGTTTTCAAATCTTTAGAGCTAACGGTCATAATTGAAATCTGCATAAATAGCAAATGACTTATATGAACCAAGGTATGGAGGGAATAATTAAATACAATTCTAGAGATAAAATTATGAGATACAGATCACGCTGTAATTGACATGTTCACTCCTTGCACAAAAAAATTTGAGAAAAAAAATATAGCACAACTTAATTCTGTTTGATATTTTGATTTATTAGTTTTATTTAGTTTTCCAGTTTTTCTTGAATGCAGTACATAAATGGAATACCTGAGTCAGACCTACTAAGGATTACTATTACCATTGTTTAATTTACTGAAAAATGATGCATTTAACCAAAGATGAATATCTTTGGATTATATATATTTGTCTTTAGTTATAATTTACCGGTTTTATCAATTTTGATAAATATAATTATACAGAGTTCGTTACTCAAACCACTACATAATATTTTAATTCTTCAATAAGAGTAACAAGAAGAGTAATATTTACAGTAAGTAATTTTGTGTTTAGTATTGACAATAAAGGGGTTTCAAGATACTGGGTCGCCAATATTTTTTAGTGAATAGTGTTAATGAATTTCGAAAGTAAATAATAATTTTTTGTGACATATAGCATACTCATAGTTCTCGAGATAAGTAAAAAATCAGTTATATGTATAGTTCCTTGTGGCTTTAGTAGCATTTTTTAGCTGTTCCGGGCTGCATTTCAACCTAACCACAACCTCTAGATAAAAGAAAAGAATAAACTTTACATTGCAATAAAGTCAATATATTATTGCAGGTGTTTTAGTCCCCTGAAGTTGTATTATGAAAGTAATTGTTATAATTTATTTTACATGTAATTTGGATCTTGAAATAGACAATGTTGTCATTACCAAAAGTGTATTTATCGATGTATTTAATGTGTTTAGGTGTATCTGAATCTTTTTATTTTAAAGTGGCATTATCAGTATAGATTGTGGTTCGGTTGAAATGCAGCGTGGACCAGAACAACATAAGGCATGAAGAATTCAATTATTGTTGGTAATTAATAAGCTGCTTGCTTTAATAAGTGCCATGTCAGTGATGACTTGTACTCCCGGAAACAAAACAAACGTTGTGCATGTCCTGCCTATATTTCTGTGTTGGTTTGTAAACTTTTTTTTTCTGTTTCAGGCCGCATTTCAATCTAACCACTTCAGTTTTGGGATTAAAATGAAGTAACATGGCTCAAAATTTGGGTAGATGCATAGAAGTTATGAAGCAAGAAATACATTTTACTACCCAAGGAATAAGAATGTACACATATAGTATTATGATTTCAGATTCCTTGTAGCAAATGCCATCGTTGGCAACAGATATATTTTTAGAAATGACCGTCGCCTGCCAAAACTACCTCAGCCAGTAACATTCGTGATGCCATATGTGGAAGATATATTTCTTTTGTTTTAATATTTACTTTTTATACCCAGGAAAGTGTGTTCCAAAATTTTGTCAAAAATATCAACAGATTCTCGAAATGTCCTTATACGGACTGTTAGAGATAAAGTTTCAAATAGCTTCAATTTATTATTTTAAAAATACTATATTGTGTTAAAATATAACATAAAATAACTTTTGAGCTATAGTATGAAAACCGAATCTAAGGTAATAACTAAAGAAAAGGAATGTATTTAAATGAAATTTATATTTTTTGCTTCTACAAGTTAATATTTGGTATTAAACCAGATAAAGGGTAGAGTATTTCCATACACGTCAAGACCACGCATGCGGAGCAGAGGGTAAATGCTAGTTGGAACATAAAATTGTACATAACTCACTAATCATAGTACTAAACAAGTAAAGTTTTGGGTTAAAATGTAGGAAATTATGTAACAAATAATAACACATCAACAGTGAAATGCTTTTCAAACATTTTCATAGTAAAAAGGTGAATTTAATAATCAGTGATGATATGATACCATACCGATTTCAGAATTAATGGTTCTTGGTTAGAAAGTTTCAATGAGGGACACTTGCACTAAAAGAAAGAGCAAATTTAAATAAAAAGAATGGTATTAATCTCATTTAATAATGTAAAAGGGAAGTAATAAATACAGTTAAAGCACTTTATTCGCAGTTTAAGTATTCGCAGATAAAATAATTGTGACAATTTCCTGTATTCATGGTTTCAGTATTCACAGATAAAATAATTGTGACAACTTCTTGTATTCGCCACTAGAATTTTTTTTTTATTCACAGATCCATTTGGTACATCCAGCAGATTCGGTATCCTTTACTAATGTGTCGGCATCATTTGAGTATTGCTGGTATGTGCTGAGTGTCATTAAAACTAAAGTTCATTGTCAAGAGCCATTGCTGCCACTGTGTTACATGTTCCACTATGATCTTTGATAAAAGGCACTTCACCACGATCAGCTCTAAATCTATTATTACTTTAACTAGTCAGTCGTTGCAATAATTCTGAGTGAATAACACGTGTCTCCTCTGGTTTGTTCGCAATTTTTAATGTCTGACAAAAGTAAAGAAAAATTATTTCCTCTGAGGAAAAATGTTGTGTTGCCACTTAAGAGTAAAAATAGAAATGCTTGACCGTTTACACCTTGGCGATTCGTTTGCATCCATATCACATTCTTTCAATGTTAATGAATCAACTGAACAATTCAACAAGAAATCTGAAGATAAAATAGGGAATTCTATAGCTTCAACCTCAGCAAAAGTTGTTCATGAACCAGCAATTGAAAAAGTGGAAGCTGCACTATCATTATGGATTGAAGACCTTAACCAGAAAAGAGTACCCTTAAATGGTCCTATGATCCATGAGAAGGCAAAGCATCTCTACATGCATTTTAAAGAACCTGGTGATGAACATACAAGCAGAGGATTTCAAGCATCGGTAGGTTGGTTCAATAAATTCAAGGTGCAACAATCATTGCATAGCATTAAAATTGTTGGAGAAGCTGCATCTGCAGACACTGCCGCAGTGTAAAAATATCCAAAAGAATTTTTAAACATAATTGATGGAGGTGGATACAAATCTGAACAAGTTAACAATGCAAACAAAACTGCCCTGTTTTGGAAAAGAATGCCAAACAAAACTTTCACATCCAAAAATGAAAAGTGCGCCTCTGGTTTCAAATCAGCAAAAGATATTGTTACACTGCTGCTGTGTTCTAACACATCAGGTGATTGTGTTATTAAGCCACTAATGCTTTACAGGTCTTTAAATCCCTGTGCTTTCAAAATCAAAACAAGGACAGCCTGCCGGTGTTTTGGCATCGAACTAAGAAAGCATGGGTTACAAGAGTTATTTTCTGTGACTGGTTCCAGAATTGTGAAACTTAAATAATTTAGAATTTAAGGCCATTTTAGTTTTGGATAATGCACCAGGAGACCCTCATGAGATTGAAATTATGCATTTAAAAAACAAGGTGATATTCTTGCCTCCTAACATGACAGTTTTACTTCAACCTAAGGACCAAGGAATAATCCATGCCTTTAAGCTGTATTACATTAGACAAACCTTCAAAATCATACAGGACACTATGGAATGCAATCCTGATATGAATGTTAAGCAATGCTGGAAAAAATTTTGACATAGCAAAATGCATTGTAACAATAAAAGAATCGTCGCAAGAGCTAAACCCATACACTTTGAAATCATGCAAGAATAAACTGTGGTCTGATCGTGCTGTTGGAAATGATGGAGATTCTATGCAAATTCAAACTTTAACTGCAAGTTTCAAATGGAATAGGGCGAGATGGTTTTGAACAGATATAATCAAGTGACATTCAAGAGTTGCTAGAAACACAGAATCTCTGAAATACCATGGAAGCACCTATTGCTCGAACATGTGCATTTAAATAATTAATAGTTAGTTTTTGTTGTAATAGTAATTTGAAACTCTAAATTTTAATACATTTTACCACTGTGAGTGTTAGTGAGTGTTTATTTGTGATTTAGTCCTGTAGACTGTTCCGTGATTATTTTCTGTGTTTGTTTACATTTTTGAACGCTAGGCTTAAGTTCAGATTTTTGTTATAGAGCAATAATATCTTTAGATAAGGCTTACTTGTAAATTAATTTAGCAGTTTTTTGTAAGGTTAAGTTCAACAAATTTTCTCCCTCGCATTGTTGTTGTTGTAGCTGTAGGTGTAGGAAATAAGCAGCAGACTTGTAGGAAAAGCTGTGTAGTTAAGTCTGGTAGGCAGGGGTTATAGTCATGGACGAGGTGTTGGCCCTTTGGTGCAGGAAAAATTAGGATCAGGTTTCCAGGTCATGAGTTTTATCACACCTAGTGCTAGTCTTGCTCAAGTAGTAGAAGATATAAGTTCTTTGTGTAAAGATTTCACAGATCAGGATCATGTAGTGATAGTGGGAGGATGGGAAATAGTTTGGGCAGGAATGATAGGTATAGTATCAAAGATGACCTGGAGAAAATAGCAGAAGCAATGTGCCACACTCAGGTCAGTGTGATGTCAGTCTTAAGATGCTACAATCGGCCACAGATGAACTCTGCTGTGAGGTGAGTGAATTGAGAACTGAAACAGTTTCTTATGTCTGATATTGGCTCTGGCATGGGCTTGGTACCTGTAGATGCTATGGATAGGTGGGGTTATACTAGACACGGCCCAGACCTCTATAGTAGAGGGAAGAGGGTTCTTTCAGATCTGATAGCAAAACAATTAGTTGGGACCACAAATTCACATGAAAAGATTCCTGTTGTTAATGGTGTTAGGGAAGCTCCTTTTTTTAGATTAGGATCATGTATTAGGCAGAGAGTTTTAACAGAAATCAGTTTAAATAATAATGAGTTTTCAGATACCAAAATTAAAAATAGTGAGGGATTAATTTATTACATGAGGATGTTAGAGGATTATCAAACAAAGTGGATGAATTGCTAGTCCACATAAATGAATTAAATACTATCAATAAAATTGATGTTTTATGCTTGTCTGAACACCATATAACTACAGGAATGGGTATGTCAAATGTAACTGACTTTAATTCAGCATCTCATTATTGTAGAACAAACTTGGAGAAAGGAGGAATTGTCACTTATGTTAGAAATTTTTATAGTTTTGAGAATATAAATATTAGCAAGTATTGTCTTGATCAACAGTTTGAAGCCTGTGCTACACGGCTAAATTTCAATAATGAAACTTTCATAATAGTAACTGTATACAGAGCACCATCAGGAAACTTTTCTATTTTTCTGAACCATTTTGAACTCTTATTAACATTTTTAAGCAGAAATGAAGTTAACATAGTCTTATGTGGTGATTTTAATGTAGATTTTCTAAATAAATTACCCTGTAAAGTCATGTAGGAATCATTTGTCAGTTCATTCAATTTAACTCACGTAGTTAATTTTCCAACTAGAATAATGAATAACAGTCACTCAGCTATAGACAATGTTTTCCGAGATACCTCAAAATTCAATTATACCATCAAACCATCCATCAATGGACTTTTGCATCACGATGCCCAGTATTAACCATCATCACTTCAATAGGAACTAGCTCTAACAGTAATGTTTTTAAACTTCAGCTTGTAATAAAGGATGAGTCAGTTACTTGTTTTAGAAAGTGCCTCAATACCACAAACTGGGAACATGTTTACAGTGCACAAGGTATGTATAAAAAATACAACATTTTTAGTTGCATGGTATTAAATTACTTTGAAAGTTGCTTCCCCTTGAAAAAGTGTCGTACTTCTCGAAAAGAACAAAAACCATGTATAACTATAGGCATTAGAACATCATGCATTAATATATTGCCTCTAGGAACAGTCAGAATGCTAACGTTAAAACATATTACAAATATTACTGCAAAATACTGAAAAAGATTATTAAAGAATCTAAAAGTAATTACTACAAACAAAAAATTCATGATTCTGAAAATAAAAAAATATGGAACATTGTAAAAAAGAAAATAGGAAAAAGGAATCAAACAAATAATGATACTTTTATCAAAGAAAATTCAGTAGAATCTAATTTTTCAATTACTGATATACAGAAGTAAAATTGATCTTCACAAGGATTACAAGTCACTGTCATTTGTTCAAAAAGGGGTCTGATATTCAGGGATACATATCTTCAATAAGCTCCCAACACATACTAAATGTCTAGCAGATGATAAGAATAAATTAAGGAAAAAAAATTGAAAGAATTTTTAATTGACAACTCCTTCTACTCTGTCGAAAAATTTATTTCTAAGTTATCTACTAAATAACAGCCAGTAGCTTGTGTAAATGTAGTTTACATAATGAATTTACCATGTATACTATGACTGTATATCTTCTGGTGTATGTATTATTTTGTTATTCAATTGTTTACTGTACCATGTATGCAATGACTGTTCATCTTCTGGTGTATGTATTATTTTGTTATGAATTGTTTAATTTACCATGTAAGATATGAATGTACATCTACTGGTGTATGTATTATTTTGTTATGCAATTGTTTATCTGTAAATTTACAACTTTCCACATCCCACAGAGCCAGTCTCTTATATTGGGATCAATGGAAAACGAATGTATTGTATTGCAAGACGAAGATTTGACTGAAATTGACTTGGAGGAAATGTTAAATCCCCATCCCAATGAAGAAGAGGATTCAACAAGCACTGAAATGGTAACATTTAATTTAAAAAACTTGAGTGGATGTCTATGGATGGCAAATGAGCTTTGTGATTTCTTCAAGAAAATTGACCCATCTATGGAAAGAAGTCTTGTATTTAAAAGACTAAATGTTAATGCCGAATTGAAAAATCTTTTAAAAGTGGCAAAACAAGAAAAAATACTAAATTCTTTAAAACATTGCCTAAGTAGACAATAATAATTAAAACATGTTGCTTAAAATCTCTTAATAAATTGATTTTAGTTTGACTTTTCTTTTTTTTTCTTTTTTTTTTGAATGTATCCCCTATAAATTACCATTCCATATTCGCGGCATATATATGGAATGTATCTCGTGTGAATAAGGATCTTTTACTGTATTTAATTTCAAACATATGTGTAACAAGCACATGGAGAAAAATGACTAGTATTGCAAAGTTACAGTTTTGCACAAGGGAAGGTTGTATATTGCATTAGATTCGAATTGAAACAGAATTTTTCTATTACAAAAGATCTATTGGAGAAATCATGTTTAAAGATAAAATTCTGAATGTATTTACTACAAATAACATTCCTGACTAAACTATAGCTTATTTCAGAAAAAAATGTAATAGCATAAAATGTTTCACATAGTTAAATCTATGGCATTCTAAAATTTAGTGAAGGTTGGTACAAGTTTAAAGATCAAATTAAAATTTGGAAATGCTTTCTGACCAGAAATATGATGTGTAACAGAACATTCTAGAAGGATTTTGGTATTTTAACAAGTGGATGTCATTTTGAAGCATGTTACTGTGTGAGAGGACAGACGTGCTGTGTGAGGTTATGCACTGAAGTTGACAAGGAGGTTGGCAGCCATGTAATTTGGACTTTCAGTGTTTTCCCACAGTGAACTATCACCCTCCTGTGAAGCCCAAAATTCCTCTATTCTCTTGGTATAATAATTTAATTCCAATTTCATTGAAACTTTATTAAATTAGGGTATGATTTATTGTGAGTATTTTAAGTTACGTGTGGTGAACCACCAGTTTTAGGAATTTACAGGGAATTATAGCGACTATTACAGAGTGCTGTATAGGTCAGTTGTGACAGCAAATGTAAAAAGGCGAGAGCGAAGGAATGCAAACATTTGCAAGATGAGGGACCTCTCAGTAGGACAGAACACTCAGCATTTTACATGCAATCAACGGCGTATGTCAGTCAGAATGACAGCATCAAGACACTCTGGGATTTGATATCTGTCATCCCCTCTTAGGAAAATGTATTGGGAAGAGAAGAACAAAATCCCAGGACCATCGACGGAATGAGGCTGAAACTTGGCCGCAGCAGCAGCGGCCAAGACTGGAATTCAGCGTTGCCAACCCGGGCTCCCAGCGGCAGGCGTGGCGGAAGACAACAGCCAGCCTCCAACAGCGACTCCAACAACAGCCTTAGCGGATGAGACATGGCATCTTCAGAATCAATACACGTGGGAAGGAACCTGCTTAGATGCAGTTAGATACTTGGGTATAATATAGCCTAATGGGATGCCAAGGAAGATGTTAGTATTGGGCATTGGTCACAACGCTATATCTGACCTGTTATACAATCTACTGCTCAATGACATAGAGGTTCTATTCACATCTAAATGTCCTCTCTGGGGTGGCAGAGCGAGGGAGGGGAGGGGGGATTTTTCCACCATATAAGACAACTTTTCTTATAAATCTAGGAGTTATTTATTTCTGAAAGTCACATGTGCCAAGGTCATTTCCAAGCTTCAATATCAAAATTCCATTTTTCTCCCTTTACTTCAACTTCTTAATAAACTGTTATTATAGTATTATTGGTAGAGCTTGACTCTCAGATATTTTGGAATATCACTGTGGGATAGGTGTTGCCCTCTCAGGTTAAATTGAGTTCCTTCCTAGCCTCTCTGTTCTGAAAATGGAAGGTGTAGTCCCGTGTGATTGCAGGTTTGGGCTGCAGATGTTTATTGTTGTAATAGTTGGCTTGGTCTTGAAGATTGGTTATCACCTTTATTTCTAACTCTTTAAAAGTTTTACCCAGGGCAGCAATGACTGTTATTTCCATAGATAAAGGAGTGGGTGCCCAGACTGGTAAGCTGATCATTGGTGTAGATGTTGTATGTCAATGGACTTGATCAGTATAACCAGCCAATAATATTTACTATCAAGTGATACACTAAGATATTTACATTTTATGATTTTACTAAGCAATCCCCCTTTCATGCTACAATCATACAAAACCTTTATTTCTTTGGGTGTATGTGAAATAAATTTTCTCTTCTTGACATATATCTTCATTCCATTTTGCCCTATCCAACTACTTATCCTGTCCAAATCCTTTTATATCTCTTCACTATCTTCTTTTGTTTTACATCATTGATATGGCATCTACAAAAAATAAAAATGAAAAAATAAACAAAGAAAGAACCTAATATTTGTTTTCTAGGTTTCCTTGGGTCTATTGTTGGAGCTGCATGCATTTTTTATAATCTAACATTTCTGCCATCTTAATGCTCCTTTCAACTGAGGACTGCCATGCTTGAAATTATTGCCGCCAATGAATGGTCCCATGACTATGACAGCAAAAAATATTGGTGAAGAATTATGGTGTGATGATCTCAGTGCTTCATCACATGTTTATTTTAGAAGGCCGTGAATGTGTTTCTCTGGACGCCAGAGAAGGTATACATAACAAATGACGTTACATCTCTCTGTACGTGTAAGAAATGAATGGATGTTCGAGTTGAACTTTGTTTGAGAGCTGAAAATTCTTTTCTGAAGGTGGGATGCTATCAATGTTGTATTTATGTTAATCCCATCAGAGAAGCCGTCCTCAGCAACGGTAATGTACATCATAATATAGTGACTGACTTTCTCTGCCAATAGACTTAAATGAGAACGAGCTGTGGACTCTATTTCATATATAAAAGACAGAAATAATTGCTTATATCTACGAATACATTGTGTTTTCTTTATTAATTAAATAATGTCAAAAGAATTGTAAGTTATAATACTGTGATTTATGTTTATTTTCGTTTGTTTCAAATATAAATTAAATGCTCTTTAAATATTAAAGTGGCTGACCATTTCATTGCAAATATAAATTAAATGCTCTTTCAATATTAAAATGGTTGACCATTTCATTGGCACCCAACTCTCCTAAACTCACGCCCAGTCGATATCAGAATGTTTAAGGTTCTGATATGAAATTATTATTGGCAGTGAAACATTAACAATAATGCATGTCATTGTGTAGTCACGCTTGTAATGCTAAATCCAGAGACAATAAATGCATAGTGTAGTCACTAAACTATTTATTTAACTGTTCGGTGTATATTTATGTATTTCAGGAGGCAGTAGTGTATTGATACGCCGTAAATTTTCATTTTTTTTCTTTCGTTTTGTGAATGATAGAGTTGATTTGTCCAATTTATGTGTAATGATTATGTTATTTGTGTTCTGATGACGATTGACTGTTCATCGGACCTTGTGATGATTTGCTGATGTTATGTGGCTTTTGTTTCCGCTTTGTGTTGTGAATTTGTGATATAGAACTGTTCTGACCACTTTCATAAGTCAATTTTATAAGTGAATGATATGTATTGCAATTGATAGTGCGATATAAGAGGGACTGTTAATAACTTTGAATTGCTTTTCTCAGTGAATAAATAATTTTGAAAGTATCGACATGAAACGTAATAGTTTCACATGGAACTTCGTCCTGGGAAAGTTGCGAGTGATATTTTTGTAAAGTCAAAGATAATATTAACCAATAGTATGGCTGGTCGAAAGAATACGAATTTTGAAGTACCTACAGAAAACACTTTGGGCACAGATACTACTATTACTATGGAAACGCAAAGAGAAAATTTTGACACTGATTATCACAGTGCATCTACCTAGTTGCTGGGAGAGTTAGAATCACGAGATACAGAGCACACACAGATTCATAGTGTAGGGGACATAATACAACAACCAGAAGTTCTATTAGAAAACATCCATATACAGACAATAGAAGCTAAAGAAATCACACCACCTGACCTGAACTCGTCAGTATTGACATTGATCTTGCAGAAACTAAATATGTTAGAGCAAAACGCCGCGGAACAACGTAAAATATCAGAACAGAATGCTGCAGAACAAAGACAAATATCAGAAAAGAATGCCGCGGAGTGTCAGCGATTTTTAAAAGTCCAGTGTGACGAGTTTAAACGGGAAATTAAACAACAAATCCATTTTGAGTTGATTGCGGTAGAACATAAGCTAAATGAAGTTACTGAGCAAATGTCTATTGTAAATGCCTGACAGAAAGAGATGTGCTATAAACTTGACGAAAAAACAAATGCTCTAAAATCGTCTCTGACTGCTGACATGCAAAATATGTCATTACGTGTAGAAAGTGACTTGAAAGAAGTTCAGTCACAGATGGAGGTGATAACTGGGACTGGTGAGGATCTTATAAAGTCGCAAGAGGCTGTCACTCACCAGATGAATAGTTTAGTAGATGGCGTAGAGGAGTTGCGAACCGAGACAACACGAAATATCGATGTGTTGACCACGTCGATTGTAAGGGTGCAAGATGACACAAACAGTCAGAATTTACAACTGACAAAAGAGGTGACCTCTATAAGTAATTCAGTAACAATGTTGAAAGAGGACGCCGCTATTTTGAAGCAAGAGCAGGTAAAATTGCGGGAGGAGCTGCGTGCTGTTGAAAAGAAAAGACAAGTAGTTGGAACCGAGGCGACAGGTCCCATTCAGGTTGACATTTCGCTACCATGGTTTGGAGTGAAGAGAGGAATTAATCCTCGAGAGTTTCTGACAAACTTAGAAGAATACATTCTTATAAAAGCAATTCCAGAATCTTTTTGGATGACCTTGGTAAACCAGTCACTTGACTATCAAGAAAGGTCATGGCTTGCTATTACTTGCGAATCAGGAACAACATACGCACAGTTCAGGGAAGCATTTCTGCGGACGTATTGGTCTGTACAAGAACAGTCGAGATGCTTGCTTAGAATTTGTCAAAGAAAATATGATCCGCGCGAGCATGGTTCAAGAGTAATGTATGTAAGGAGACTAGCAGTCCTTTCGCAACTTCTAGATCAACCTCTTAAGGAGCAGCAGTTCATTGCAGCTGTTTCCACTCACTTTTCAAAACAAACTCGAGGTCTTATTAACCCAGTAGTTGTAACAACTTTGGAAAGTTTCCTAGAGACTCTACAAAATATTGATGGAATAGAAGATGGTCCTCCAAGCAACTTCAACAATCATGACAGACAACCGCATAATAATAATGATAACAGGTACTCAAGTAGAGATCACAACCGGAAGCCATATGATACGAATGGGAGGCAATTTTACAACAACCATCGCCGGAATGATTTCAATAATGGACGTAATATATCACAGGGGTGGCAACCACGCGTAAATGCTGTTGTATGGAAACAATCTCCACAGTGAAATTCTTCACATGTTCCCATCGAACTTTCACAAGGTAACCATAAAAAAAAAATTTAAAAAAATAAAAATAAAAATAAAAAACCTACTAGAACTGGTTTCTTATTTGTTAATAAATGATACAAGAGTGAACTCTAAAAAGGTATTCTTAGTAGTGAATATATAATGTAAGTGAGCTTCTCAAATATTTAAAGCAAAGGTACTTCTGAGGAAATAGGTGTTATTGACTATTGTTCAAGATAAGTGTTTTTCCAGATAATTTAATTTTCATGCAAGTAAATGTTCACATGTTGGTGAACGTACTGATGCTATACATTAGAAAACAAGTGTATTCATTGTTTAATACATAATATGTACCTTATACTTAATATGTTTGATACACTTTACTTGAAATGAGATAAATCTGAATAGCTTGAAATATTTCAGCATATGTATATTTTAGCAAGCTATGCATTTATTGTACCCGTTACATTTTTTTGTATCTGTAGGCTGGCTACACTGACATAACAGTGTTAACAATCAATTTGACGACTCGACCCGTTAGTAGGTTGCGTAATTAATTATTGTTCTTTATACAGTATTATGCCAACAATAATAAAAATAACATTTTGTAAACATATTGATAATTTGATAAGCAATGTTATAAAATGAGACTCTGTGAGAGGATTAATCATAAAAAAAGGGCACTTGAAACGATCTATCCACATGTGAAATGATTCAGGAAAGGAAGTGTGTGATATAAAATTTTATTTCCTTGGACAAATAAAATTTTAATGTGGACAGGAGGCTATGTGATGATCTCAGTGCTTCATCACATGTTTATTTTAGAAGGCCGTGAATGTGTTTCTCTGGACGCCAGAGAAGGTATACACAACAAATGACGTTACATCTCTCTGGACGTGTAAGAAATGAATGGATGTTCGAGTTGAACTTTGTTTGAGAGCTGAAAATTCTTTTCTGAAGGTGGGATGCTATCAATGTTGTATTTATGTTAATCCCATCAGAGAAGCCGTTGTCAGCAATGGTAATGTACATCATAATATAGTGACTGACTTTCTCTGCCAATAGACTAAAATGAGAACGAGCTGTGGACTCTATTTCATATATAAAAGACAGAAATAATTGCTTATATCTACGAATACATTGTGTTTTCTTTATTAATTAAATAATGTCAAAAGAATTGTAAGGTATAATACTGTGATTTATGTTTATTTTCGTTTGTTTCAAATATAAATTAAATGCTCTTTCAATATTAAAATGGTTGACCATTTCAATGGGGACAGATAACTTACCTGTAAGGAGACCAGCTCCATCAAAACTCCAGCGGCCACTCAAGATGGCTCCCTTGTGAGCTTCAATACTTTTTTCTATCCTTCCATTTTTATTGATCAAATGGAACTTTCCTATTTTTATCAATAAATAAAACTGTTTGTAGAAAGCAATGCATCAATAAGGTACTACACAAAAGAAACAAATATATGTGCCTTTACAAACAAAAATAAGTTAATTGGCAATTTCACAGATATCTTTATCAGACTGCTGCAATAACTTAAATCAATATCTCAATACAAGATTAATGTTGGCTTGTGGCATTTTTCAGATTGCTACATTGCATTAATATATAGGAAGGATTTGTTTTTTACACAATTTTATGCAATTCACAAATTTATAAAATTGGTTTATCGCACACAATGAAGCAGATATGGAAGCAAAACAAGCTGTAGCTTAGGCTGTTTTTATGAAATGGTTATCATTATACACTGCCTCACCAATAATAATAATTTGAAGCAGCCACAAGTGGAGAATGAAATGTAGTGAAACTTCACGGGTTGAGAGGGTTTGTGATGTTACTTCAGTAATTACAAAATCAAGTTAAGTTTACAAAGAATTCAGCAATGAGACCCTTATCAGTTTAACATTGCATCCTGTCTGGCCTGGATGCATGTACTGATTTGGTTGGTAAGGATGTTATAAAGCCATTGTATCCTCTCCTTAGACAAGCTGACCAAAAGCTGTTGTATCTGATCCTTGATACCGTGGATATTGATAAATGGACAGAGTTCATATCCAAGATTGTCTCAGATCTTGCTGGTTACAGGATTACCTCAACACCATGCAGCAGACAGTCATAGACACACTTGCCATGTATAGCTGAGCACTGACCTGTTGAAAAATGGCATCACCATACTGTCATGTGAGAGGTAACACGTGAGGATGCAGGATGTCTGTAGCATACCACTGTGCAGTCCAAGTTCCCTAAATGGCATGAAGCCATACTTAATGGCTATCCACACCATGATGACAGCAGTGACACTGCTGTGCCTCTCCAAAACATTTGAAGAATGGGAACTCTCCTCAGGTTGCTGCCAGACTTGCCAACAATGGCCATTCAAGGTAGTGTAGAACCATTATTCATCACTGAATGTAATATGTCATCATTCATCAGCTGTCCATGCTTCCTGGTCATTGCACCACTCCAAATACAGCTGTCTGTGCTGTGGTGTTAATGGCAGCATTTATGCTATTGTTAGACTCTGACCAATGGTGCAAGATGATTCAGAATGTTGAAGGGAGTCCAGTACATTCTCGGACTGCAAACACAGACATTAATGGTTTAATAATATGCTTGGTGCATAATATGTTGATCCACCCTTGGGGTGATCTGATGTTATTGACCAGAACCTTGATGACAAGAATGACTGCCCTCACAATCCCATGCAGTCCAATATTCTACAACCATCACATCAGAATGCCACACAAATCTGGATTTAGCATGATTCCACCAGTTAGCCCAGCAGAGAATCACAATGAGGCCCCTTTATAACTCCTTCCAGTGTTGATAACGTTATGCTGCATCTTCATGTCCAACACAATTATCACGCAATATCTGACACTATTCACATCTCTATCTAATATATCCTACTAGGCCTGGCAACAACACTAAACACAAACATCGCTAATGCATTGTTCTACCTGTCACAGAGAATTGCATCTCTAATGATTTACATATCCACTGATGGTGTGCATGTGTACGAAGTTACATTGACATCTAAGATGTGTTCTAGGTGATTCAATTTTTTGTCAGCAAGTGTATTTAACAATCAAAAAAGTAAATTCATATTTGGAATGGTATTATAACACATATGAACTGTGAATAAGGTTAACAACACAGGGAGCAAAAATTGCAGGTACCTTAGTGATTTAAGGAGACCTTAGAGAAGTAACTGAACAAGTCCTACAGGGAAAAAACATAAAGGACAGCTTCCAAATACACTATAAATGATAACTGTGTCAGATGTTGGTTTACATAAGGAATAAATGCAGTTGTGATGGATATAATAGAGTTCAATAAAATAGTAGCTAAAAGTGGAGCAATTATGAACAAGTACAGGTTCCAGAAATGAGTAGAGAAAGCATCAGTGTGCTAAAGTATGGCAGCAGAGCAATGAGACATTAATAACGTGGGATGAAATATTTATTTCAAAATAAAAAGCATGGAACCAACATACTACAATGGAGTAATGAGGAGACCAAAGAGGTTCATAAGATAAGAACACAATTAAATAAGAAAACAGCATAAATACAAATTCAAGAGCAAGGTGATAGCAAAGACTGGAAACAACTAAAAGGAGTATTAGTACCAGAAAAAATGAAAGCTTTACATAAATTGAATTGAATTTTATTTGATCCATGAAGTCATAATTTATGACATAGTACAAGTCATCAGTAATTACAATAAGCATTAAAATATAAGTTTTTCACACAATACAGGATTATATATCATTATTATAATTATCATAATTAAAATTGCACAGTCAATACAAGCAGCATATGAAATAAATATGTTCAACTGAAGTTAAATTAATATTTTGATGCTTTACAAGTTACAATACAAAATAATTTAATCATGTTTGTTCATTTCTCAATGGTTCATATATTCATTGACACTATAGAAGCTATTGACTAATAAAAAAAAATTCAGCTTATACTTAAAATTATGTAAATTTGATATTAGTTTTATGTTATCAGGAAGAGAGTTGTACAGAATTTTAGGCTGGTAGAGTACACTATTTTGGTATAAAGCTTTCTTGTGCCACTTTATATGAAAATTGTTCATATTCCTTGTTTCGAGATTATGTATTTCCTTATTTAGCACTGCATATTCCTGATGTGATTTCAGGAAGCAGATACACTCAAATAAGTATATAAATGGTAGAGTCAATATTTTTAGTTCTTTAAAAATATCCCTGCAGGATTCTCTACGTCTCATACCTTTCATGATTCTTATAGCTCTCTTTTGAAGTATGAATGCCTGTTTTGCATGTGTTGAATTTCCCCAAAAAATTATACCATATCTTAATAATGTAAGGACCCAGGCTATATGGGGTGAAGTATAGGCCTAGTTCCTCAACTGAATATTTACTTGAAGTTAAAGTTCTGTTAAATTTAACTAAATAATTTTAAATTGACCATGTAGCCTGCCTGGAAACTCAACTGAAATGCTTAATGGTCGCCACAAAGCTTTTTAACCCAAAGCTGAGGAAAGGTTTCAGTCTACTATGAAATCACAAAAAGTTCACTTGAATAAAAATTTGAAGTTTATTTTCAAAGTAACATTTTAAAAATTTGCATTCTACAGTTGAGTAGGCTATCGAACAAACGTTTCCAAAAATTGTATGGTTATGGTGAGAAATAGAACCGACCGACCCTTTTAGAAAATTCATAAGCTCATAATAGTTGTTAACACGATGCTCTGGTAAAGAAAATCATCATGGCTGACACATATTCTTAGTCTGGCTCACCGAGTTCCGGCTACCCACCCGACACACACAAAAACTACTGGTGCAGATTCATCATACACAATTTTCCCGGAGTAAAGACAGCCCCCTCTCCTAGGCTCCAGCCTATATACCACCATCCACATACCACATGTATACGGACACTTATCCAAAATAGTATAAAATTATTGTGATTATAGAAGGTGTTCAAACTTTAACTGCATGTATTCTTGTCTTCAAGGTACATAAAAAGTGTTTAGTTATAATTCTCAAATGATAAGCTTCTTTATAAATGAATTTAGTTTAACCGGCGTATTGATAAAAGATTCCGAAAGTTAAGTAGTGATTCCTCGATTTCTATCTGGATTTATTCAATTTTTAGGCAACCCTGCTGGATTGCAAATTATCGCAATAAAATTAGTATCATCGTGTTCTATAAAAATTTCTGATTCCAGTGGTGTAAATTTTATTACGATCGGTGGTGAAATGGCAAAGTTATGAGTCTAACAAGATCTGGTTTGAAATGTTTCAGAAGTTAACTCGGTTTATGTTTAATAATTATCCTTCTGCTGCTTATATTGAAAAAGTGGAGTTATCTGAATTTCCTTTGAATTTAGTTACATGTTTTAACAGTTGTTTTATTTATGAAAGTGGCTTGGTTTAATCGCAATTTAATTTCGAAATTACCACGTTGTGATAGATGATGAAATAACTTTAACATGTATATAAAATCTGTTCTACAGCATGAAATGTTCTGAAATTTAAATATGTTATACTAGATTTTTAGTTCTTTCAGGGAATCTACTTTTTAGTTCGAGAAATTATTGAAAACATATGATAAAAAAATGTCAAAAGTGCCAGTGTGTTCCATGAGGTGTTTAAAAGTTTTATTTAAGCTATTTAAATGGCCCAAAACTACGGAATTTTAGTGAATTTATTTTTTTTTAATTATTATTATTTTTTAAATTATTTTATTACATAAAAAAGTGTCAAGAATAGTGAAATGATCATGTAGCAAAAATCCATTGTTTACAAGTTGGATAATAATGGATTACCCTATTCCAGGTTTGTTTAAAGATTATTTACTATTAAAGATGTTTATTTATTGCTTATATTAAGTGTTGTGGGTCTTTACTGCTTTTAAAATGGTCTATTTATTGAATTGGCTTGCTGTATCGACTTCTGCTTGAAACGTTTCCTCATATCCTATACTTGCAATGAAAATTATATGTTTACTGGGAAGCTTACTCCCTCCCTTATGCTTTAAGCTAAGCAAACTAGAATTTACTCAAATTCTAAGGTGCTTGCAATATATGAATAGTAGGCACACAACATTGTTTTCAAATAGCAGCACTCATTAAGCATTCTTAAAATATAACAACATTTGCTTAACTTCTTATTCTGTGATTCAACATGTTTATCCCACTTTAAATGTTCATTCAACCATATTCCTAACAATTTTGTGTCATGTATTTGTTTTATATAGGCATCTCCTATCTTCACCAAATTATTACTGTTATTTTTGTTCATTATATGAGTGAAACTTATCCATACTGCCTTTTCATGATTTACAATCAAGCAATTATCTTGGAACCACTTTTCCACTTCTTTTGTTGTTGCAGTAATTTTCTGTTTTAGATCAACTTCATCCTGCCCTTTTATAAAAATATTAGTGTCATCTGCAAACAATACCTCATTGGCTGTTAATAAATGATTTGGTAAATCATTTATATATATAAGAAATAGTACGGGTCCTAAGAGTGAGCCTTATGGTAATCTATTGTCAACTTCCTGATACTCTGAAAAATATTCTTTACCATCATGACATACTTTTACTCTCTGGTACCTGTTGGAGATATATGATTTAAACCAATCATATGCTTTGCCACGAATACCATATATGTACAATTTTATTAATAAAAGGTTATGTCTAATAAGATCAAAGGCCTTGGACAGGTCTAAGAATAACCCACTGTTTATTTCACCATTAACCACTGCATTGAGAACAGTATTCAGAAAATTGTAAATCGATGTTTCTGTAGACCTATTTTTCCTAAACCCATGTTGTGAATTGCTTAGTATTTTGTTTCTAGTAGGAAAATCAGTGAGCCTTTCATACAATACTCTTTCAATTATTTTTGAAAAGCCAGGTAGTAGAGACACAGGTCTGTAGTTCTTTTATGTTATATTTGTCATCCTTTTTGTAAAGTGGTGTTACTGTTGATACTTTAGTTAAGTTGGGAATATTCCTGCACTAAAGGAATCATTAATAATATCTGTAAGGTGGAAAACAATGTATCCTGAGCTGTGTTTAATGATTTTGTCTGGGATCCCATCAATACTGCAGGACATTTTATTTTTTAATTTAGAAATAGCGTTTCCTAATTCTGTTATAGTAACTCGATATAGAAACATAGTTTTTTCATTCATGGGAACATTTATATTATTCTACTGCACATCTCATTGGTGAATTTTTTTGCTATGTTTGTGTAGTATTTACTGAAAATGTCGGCAATCTTTTTTGGGTCCTCAATAATTTTCCCTTCACTTTTTATAACATATGAATTAGTTTTTGCTTTAAAATTGCCTGTGTTTTTATTTATAATTTTCCAAATGGATTTAATTTTATTTGAACTCTTGGAAATATATGTATCATTTGTCTGGTTTTTTTTTTTTTTTTGCTGCAGCTGCTGATAAATTCATGAAGAACATTATGGATTATTCAATATTATTAATTACGCAGCCAGAACATTCTATGGCTATGTTGTAAAGGGGGAAAGCAGGGAAGGTACTCTGAAAATTATAGATAAGGAAAAGAAGTCACCAATAAAAAATCATAGATGATAAGCATCTGGTTTGATGGAACGATCGTGGACTGTCGCAAAGGAAGGGGGAGAGAAATACCAGAATAGAAACTTGTTCAAATATACAAAAATGAGCAGAATAGAAATTAGAAATAGATCATGATGATATTATGAGGGAACTAAGCAGTTAAAAAAGTGTAAAGGTCCTAGTGTGGATAATATTACTACACATGAATTAAAGAAAGGTGTGTACTCAACCAGATGTCTCCAGATTGAATCTGGAGATCTGCTGCATACCACAAGGCAAGAAAAATTACATTGTGGTAGTGATTCATAAAGGGAGGAAGAAAATAATATTAAGGATTGAATAAAAATGAGTTTGATTTTAATGGAAAGTTGACAGAGAACTTGCTATATGACCACATCTGTGGGGAAAGAAAATTATTACTAAATCACCCAACATAGATAGAGGAGATGTTTTTCATGTGAATTTCAGTTAGTGTTCTATGTGCCATATATTTTAGAAGAAATGGACAAAGAAGGCTAAATTCATAATGTAACACTGGATCTTTCCAAGGCATTTGGCAGGGTGAGCCATACAATGGTGATAAAACACTAAAAAGTGTCCAAAAGGTGGCTTGCTACATAGCGAAGTATTAGAGGTAGGAAGTAAAGAGTATAAGCACCTTAGAATTTTGATAAATACTAGTTTTCTTAGTTCCAAGTAGAAGGGAGGAAGTAAGCTTTCATTTAAACATAAGGTTTCATTGCAAGTACAGGTTATGATTGGAACGTTTCAATAGAAGCTGATACCACAACCTAATTTATTAAATAAACCATTTTAAAAGCAGTAAAGACCCACAACATTTTATAAAAGCACTAAATAAACTTTTTATAAAAGTAAAGAAACTTTTAACTAATTTGGAATAGGATAATCCATTATAATCCAACTTGTAAACAGATTATTGTTACGTGAGCATTTCACCATTTCTGAACACTTTTAAGTGAAGTAAAGTAATTTGAAAATGATAATAATTCAAAAGAAAGTTAAATTCACTAAAATTCCATAGTTTCTGACCATTTAAATAATGTAAATAAATTTTTAAACACTTCGATAAATGCACTCCCACTTCTAACATTTTTTATCATATGTTCCTAGTAATTTCTCGATCTAAAAAGTAGATTTTCTAAAAGAGCCAAAAATCTAGTATCACATATTTAAATTTCAGAACATTCGATGCAGTAGAACAGATTTTATATAGGTTTTTAAAATTATTTTGTCACTAAACACAGGTGGTTTCACTCGGGATTTATTGCGAGTAAACTGAGCCACTTCCATAGATATAACAACTTTTAAAACACATAATTAAATTCAAAGAAAGTCCCGATAATTTTACTTTTTCGATATAAACAACAGTAGAATAATTATTAACAGGAAACCAAGTGCTTGCTAAACTAAATTAAACTGATTTCTTAGTAAATTCATAATTCAGCGATCTCGCCACCGATCTTCATAAAATTTACACCATTAGACTCAGGAATTAACATAGAACACTCTGATGCTAATTTTATTGCGATAATTTGTAATCCAACAGGATTATTAAAAATTGGCTTAAATTCAAATATAGAAATAGGGAAATCTCCTACGTTAGGAGAATCATATCAATACACCGTTTAAACTAAATTCATTTTTAAACAAACTAATCATCGAGAATTCTAACTAAACACTTTTAATGTATCTTGAGGACAAGTCTATGTACTGTTATAGTTTGAACACTTCCTATAATCACAATCATTTTACACTATTTTGGGAAAGTAGGTGAATACCTGATGTCACGCGGATGGATTATATAAGCGGGTACCTCATAGAGGTCGTGGTCTTTATTGTTTTGTCTTCAGTCTATACTCCGGGAACACTATGTAAGGTAACTCTGCGTCAGTTGGTTTGTTGCGGGTCGGTTTGCAAGCCGGAACTTGCCGCGCTAGAATGGGAACGTGTGTAGGCCATGATGAATTTTTCGGTACCAAAGTGTGGTATTAACAGTTAACATGCACTTTTAAATTTCAAAAAGGGGTTTTTATTCGGTTGATATCCTTTCTCTCCACAACCTACAATTTTCTGGAAATATTTGTTCGATCGCCTACTCAACAGTAGAATGCAATTTTAAAATATGACTTTTTGAAAATAAACTTCAGATTTCTATCAAAGTGAACTTTTGTGATTTCATAGTAAATTGAACCTTTTCTAAGTTTGTGGTTTAAACAAATTTAGTGGCGACCTGTACGCATCTCAGTTGAGAATCCAGATAGGCAACATTATCATTTAAAATTATTAACGTCAGAGAACTTTCATTTCAAGTGAACTGCTAGTTAACGTACTAGGCCTATACTCCAAACCCGGTATACAGCTTAGCCCCTTACAAGAGGGCAGTGCTACATCAAAAAGAGGGTACTGCATTAGGATCACTACTGCTCATTTTTCAAATGAATGACTGTATTCATGATTAATAGTCAAAAGTAAGGTTTCTTTGTGAATTATATAATGTTTTATTAAACCAAGAGATTTGAGGACAGCTATTAGATACCAAGGTAGGATATCGTAAATAAATGTTTATACTTGACAGTCTATTAGGTAAACAGAGAAATAAAGCATGTCATGTGATTGTTAGGTGTTTGCTAAAAATTAAGAGTAATTTTCAGGCACATTATTTGATGATAAAATCTAATGGACAGGGCATATTCAAGTGGTAGAGAGAAGTATAAAGGTCTTGTATGTATTATACTGTGTGACAAAGAATTGTACTTAGGATGTGAAAGAGTTAGGTCACAAAAGTGAGATTAGATCAATGCTCAAGTATTCTGTGGTAGTAATGAATTCACATTACAGGTACAATGGGTTCAAAGCATTGCAGCTAGATCTGTAGGTGCAAATTATTTTACAACTCAATCAGTAACAAATATGATACACAAGTTGGGCAGACAGATGAAGAGATTGCTGGGAGTCTATAAGGTATACGTTGGCAAAGAGGCTTGGGGATATTGGGAGAAGAATTAGAAGCAGTACAAGGACAGGAAAAGATGACCATGACCTCAAACTAGCGTTTTATTTCAGACAAAAGTGAAATGGAAAATTTTCATATTTAGGTAAATTGTTGAAGGTTATGGTGGATAAGTTTGCAAACACTGAATACTGTAAGGCAATAATTCATGTATTGTGAAAGTAGGTATTTAGGGAAATTGGTGCAAGGCCATAAGTTGTACTGAAATTAATTAATTAATAATGACACTTTGTGCAGCTTCTTTCATAAAAAATTATGTTTATTACATACCGTCTGCTGTACTTATTAGTATAACATCAATTCCTTGTTTTCTAGCTGATGTTTGCCCTTTAGGAAACCAGTGCAAGTCAGTGGGATAAAAATCACTGGAGAAATTATGAACCTTTGTTGCTTCATTTGTAACCAGATTCCATTTCAAAAGCACATGATCGTCTCTGTTGAAAATAAAATTGTATCAAACATAACAATTTAGAATACATAAATTACTACAAAAACATCAATGAAATAAATCTGGAGTAGCTGTGTTTGGTTCTTTATGAACAAAAAATAGAGAAATATGCAGGCAAATCTGACCTTAAAAACAGATAAATATGACCTAAAAATTACAAAATATGACCAAAAATTTAAATTTGTTATAGGTACATTAAAACATGATCAATTATAGTGGCGCTTTCATGTAGACAGCATCATTTGCTTCAGTGCATTTACTGCACCACTGGAAAATTAAATTTTAAATTGTTTTGTTGAAGTCACTTTAATTTCACATAATTTACAGAAAAAAACTTTTTCATTTGTACTAAAATACTGATCTCCAAATTACTTTAAATAGCTCCATATCTTCGCATTTTCAGAAAATTTTGTTTTCGGCATCAGGGTACTCATTGATCCACTGCAGATTTCATGATGACTATGATTATATTCAAAAGTATTTCAATGAGATATTGATTGATGTGGCTCGCCACGGGCATGCTGCTGCTCCGATGTCAAGATTAAAAGGTGGGCGGAACATTACGTATAGAGTGTGACAATAATGTATAACTTTAATTCTTGACTGGTGAATTCTGACCAATTCAGTGACAATTAGTTTTGTTTTTCCTCCAATGTATAATAGGAATATAGTTCTGTGAATAATTATCCTAATGTCTTCTTATCTACATCTAGTGAATTCCCGGTTCAATTAAAAAGTTATCAGATTTTTCCTTAAAATTTGACCACAAATATAATCATATTATGTCCAAAATTAGGAAAATGGCCTGAATATTGCATTTATATGCTATATAAAATACATTTAAATACAATCGGAAACATTTAATCAGTGTTTAATTCAGAATTACAGCTCAAAAAGAAGGAAGGAAAAAATATGACTTGTCATAGAGATCTGAACCCAGTGGCGTAGCTAGGGGGGGGGAGGGCGGTGGGGGCGTGCCGCCCCGGGTGTCACCCGTTTGGGGGTGACACCCGCATTTCCAAACTAGTAACCGAAATTAGTGTGGTACAAAAAAATTTTTTTTGATAGACTTCTTTTATCCTTTTGTGTCGAAACACGTCTACCTTGAATGTTTTGAATATTTGTTTTAAGTTGATCTATCGCTTTTTCAAATACGATCCAGGGGGCTGTGCTCTTTCAACTCGGTAGAATATAATTATTGACAACACCGCACGCTTAAACAAAGAGAGCATCACTCTGCAGCTCTAACAATCACAGTAACTCATTGTGCTTGCCGTTCGTCACTGTTGTTTGGTTTGTTAGAAGCGGAGGTTGATATAATCTAAGTTTTCTTGTATGAAGAGAGGTAGTTTTAAAATTAAAGGATGTATTATATATATATATAAAATTGTTAAAATCATGGTAATTAGACAGTTAAATTGTAAATCCTCTAAATTATTTCAAGAAAAATGCTAGATTTTCCTTACAAAAAAATAAATAAATAAATAAAATAAAAAATAAATAAAAATAAAGCTTATTTAGAATTCCATTAGATTTCTAGCTAAGATTCACAAGTGCATTGAAGTATTTTCTAGTAATTTTTGAATTTATCATCTAACAGATTCGTGATGTATAAATTGAGTACATTTCATGTTATCCGGTCTGCGTACCTACCTATTGTGACAGTGCACCTATATACTCGACATGAAACTGTATCATTTTCGAATTTATGCAAATAAAATGATTCGGAAAAATGTATTAAACTAGCAATACTGTCAGGTTTCAAGTCAATCCGAACGAGACCAAGTGTTCGTTGATTGTATCGTCTGTCGTTGGTAATCAGATTTTGTAGGGCATGTGTTTAAAACAGTCAGAACCGCGTATCTTGAAAGCGAAATCGTAACATTAGTAAGCACTTTAACTCTAGGTTCACGTAAGTTTGCTATGCTTTCTATTGATCGAGAATATGCAAATATGATCGCGATGAAATAAATAAGCGTATAATTCTCTAAGAATTTTCTATAATAAATTTACAGATGAAGATTTCTATTATGGGTAACCTCTATGACGAATACAGGTACCTAAATTCTTGCGGGTTACTTAAATCGACAGGGATGTTGAACTTCCGTTCCCGAACAAAAATTGAGCTTTAATCATAAACTGAACGAACATTCCAGCCGTTTACAACATCTTTATTTATACGCTACAGAGCGCTGCTAGAAATTCAAAAATCTTCAGTTCATACAATGTAATATTTAGGAGTCTGTAGATACGTATTTCTTAGGCGGGTGGTAAAATACTTGTTAATTACTTCATGTAAAGACGGCAGATATCGCAAAGGCATGTTCTTTTACTATCTGACCCGTTGTTTTTTTTAATTACATTTAATTATGTTTTTATATTTTATTTATTCTTCTATTTTTATGAAGGAACTTATAGTTGCTTCTCTGACTATACAGTATCCCCAAGGTTCTCACAACTTGTGGGACCCGGATCCTGGGTTTGCACCAATGGGAACCCATCTGGGTCTGGAATTGCTTCTACTTGGATCAAGCCACTTCTGTTAACTTTCCTCTCTATATCCCTTGATCCTGCAAATACCAAGGTGGCAAAGTCATTTAAATACAGCCTATGTTAACGTTCCAATAACAAATGGGTAGCTTTCGACTTTTTTTAAATTTATAGAGGAATCTTATGGACTCCCTATAATTACACTGGCGGAAATTAAAATCACAACATGAACACATGAGCGGTAGAATTTTAGGAAACTTTTTGTGCTGGGTGACCATGTGATCTAATGCGTCTACTTCCAGTATCCTAGACATGCTCTATTGGCGATCGTGCCGTCCACATAGTGGTGGGGTGTCATTGTGCCATCAGCAACAGCCGACTCAGTCATGCTGTCGAAACTGAATGACGCCAAAACACGAGTTCTGAAATCACAGCAGGTAAGCCGTTTCTCCACTACGTCTGCGAAAATGTCGTCGATTATCACTTTGCCACAGACAGAATCGAGACTCGTCTGTAAACACAAATGTACGCCATTCACATGTCCATTTGTGTTTCGCATTACACCAGGTTAGATAATGCTGGCAATGAAATTAGATTAATGGGACACGTTGTACATGGCCCAGAGAGTGTGACCCAGCTTCAAGCAATTAGTTTACAATCGTCTGGGGAGGGAGGGGGGGACTATCTGTAACCACTGCTTGGATCTGGCCTGCAGTCAACCATCTGCCAGCAACAGCCACCAACACCATTTGGCAGTCTTCACGTGCTGTTATCCATCTGTATGGACCCATGCCTGCTCTAGGAGTATTAGAACCTTCTTTCATCCACTGTGTAACAAGTCTTTATACTGACATTGCACTACGGCAAATCATTCGGGAGATTTCACTATATGATGCACCCTTTAAATCACGTCAATTCTCCAACCTCTCTCACAGTTAGACATTTGGGTGTAGAGAGTTGTCACTCTTCGCCTTTGCATACTTAGCCAACAAAAAGTTGTAGACAATAAAGTGTCATATTACACGTTAAAAAAAATAATTTTTTTTAAAAAAATTGAGATTTATATAATAAATAGCACCGTAAAGGTCCGCGCTCACTACGGCGGGCCGCATCGCGTCGCGTCGCATCGCAAAAATGCGTCTGCAATCGCTTACACTGATTCTAATGGGGTAACGCACACCAGAGGCGGGTCGAGTCGGGGCGGGGCCGCGTCGCGTCGCACGGCCGGATCGCTTGGCCAGGCGTATTTTTCCGCCTGTGCGCTCGGATGCGCTCAGTCGCGACCAGGTTTGCGATAGGAGCTCCATCAGCAGTGGCTGACTTTTGTAACTTGTGTGTTCCTAATTCTGTAAATTAACTACATTTCTTCAAGAAAATTAGCTTAAAATTTGCACGCAGGATGGTGGATGATTTCAGAAAAAAATATAATTAATTACAATCTGAAAATTTAATTACTTTATGAAATTTAATAAAGATTAAAAAATTATAAAATTTCTAGCTCGTGCTCGCTTGTTCTTTGCTTCTATGCTTTAAATTAAACTATTCAAACATAATGGATGAAGAGTACTGCATCTCATTAGTAATGACATTCACGGAGTTTTATGATTTACAAGACGCAAAATATAATAACAAAAAATAAAATTTGGGAGGAAATAGGAAACTAGTTAAAACAACCAGGTATAATGTCATGTTTCGTATTTTTTGTTTATTTTACGTGTGTATTATAATTTTCTATCACTTTCTTTGAATGCCGCTTCTACAGCTTCGTGTTACCAACTAACCTAATTGTTTAAAAATATTTTGTGAAATTATTCCAAATCTTAATGATTTCTGATGTAACCTAGAAACTTGTGTAAGTCAAGTATTGAAATTTCTTTGTTGTCATTTTCGTTCTTACCTTCTGCAACCCAATTCAAATATCGTTAATCAAAAGGATATGAATGCAGCACGTGGCTAGTATTACTTTATTTATCTTATTAGGTAACACCGACATTCTTCTTTCACAGATTGGAAACCTTCTACTTATAACACCAAAGCAGTTATCGATCACCCTTCATAGTTTATTGAGCCTGTAATTTCATTTTATCTGATATTCTGAAATAGGCCTCATCTCGAAAGGGGAAAAGCTTCATTTACTACTATTACATACTGCATTTTATCTCACTTGTCAACGTGAAAATTCACTTTTCCTGCAGCCATTGCCTCACCTAAATTGTTGTGGCTAAATGTTTTGCCGTCTTATTTTTTTTCCCAATCCTCCGGCGACCAAAATACAACTGCAACTGCAAGGGCTATTAAAACGATGAAACACATTCATTTTTCTGCATTAAAAATAAAGAGAACCGCAATTCTGTAGAACTGTTGTAACATGTTTGCCATCTAATGTGCCTAAGAAATGCAGAAAATTCCTTTTTAAATTGAACCCATTGCCTTTTCTGCTTAATTTTCTTCAATGAATATATAAAAATAAGAGCCCTATGTCTGATGCGTCCATTTGCAGTGCAGAAGCGGCTGAATAATCGTCGATAACCGAAGGCGGTGACAAAAGAAATGCGACTCGCTGCGTCCAGATGTGCGTTGCAGCATTTTCGCTCAATGCGATGCGACCCGATGCGATGAGGCCCGCCCTAGTGAGCCCGTACCTTAATTCTCATATTATCTTTATATATATATAAATCTCGTGTCACGATGTTCGTCCGGGATGAACTCCGATACTACATAACAGATTTAGTTGAAATTTGGCTTATTGTGTGTAATTTAGTCCAACTTAAAAGATAGGATTGTTTTTATCTGGATTATAGACCTCAATATTTATTATTTACGAAATGAATGTTCATTAAATGTTTGTCATAGGACAATGGTTTGTAATTATTTGTAAGCCACCAAGGCTGAGCGGTATGCTGGCTCGGTGGTTAGAGCGTCTGACTGGAGATGGAAAAGTCCCTGGTTCGAGTCCCTGTCTCGGCATTAACCTCCGGCGCAGCATGCTGTGTAAGGTGAAATACGCCAGGACGATATTGTGGTTTGGATTCGACGTTAAAATGTAGGTCCCCTCTACCAGGCAGGATGGGCGGGCTAGGTAAAGGCAGCTACCACAGTGGCAGAATGCTCAGCCAGTAGAAACCATGTCGCCAGGTCATTACGACCACACGAAATTATTATTATAGTTCCATAAGTTTCTAACAGATGGCGATGTGTTAACTTATCGATACAACACTTGAATAGCTAGGTTGGGTAATCATCCAGCAGATCACGTTCTGTTTCAATTTATTTATGCTACAGTTTATTCCTAACAGATGGCGGCGTGTTAATTTATCGAACCATCCAGTAGATGGCGTTATATTTCGATTTATTAATGCTACAGTCTATTCCACGCCATATGTGTGAGTTTCTTCAATTTTAATTGTGCTGTGTATTGTGTTATAATTATACTGTATTGTTGTTCATCGTCTGTGTGCCATTATACCTAACGAGAAAGTAATTACACACATGAATATAACATTGAAGAAAACGTTACGATAAATTCGAATCGTGTAAGTATTTCTCGCTAGCTTATCATTTTTCTTCTTCTTTTTGTTATAGTCAGCTAGAGACCACGTGTCAATTTCAATTCCTCTCCTGTAGTTGTTTCTTTCTTCCTCCCCAGTACTCCTTCACTATTGCACTCCTCTCTACCTTTGAATCCTGCCATATTCAAAGTCTGCTATCGAAAAAAGTTTCTTTTCATACAGTTCACTGGTATTATTTCGTTTCAAATCTTTCTAAACCTCTTGAAAGCCTGGTGTCATCCATGCTATAAATGTATGAAAAAAATATCATTCTTCCTTTTCTGTTATTTTTTCAATGTTATTATATATTTCCTCATTAGTTCTTAACTTCCATTTTACTGTATTTTTCAATTGACCCAAAAATTCCGGTTTCACCACTGTATTATGGTGTCTAATTTTAAGGCTTTCAGAAAGGCACTTTTTGTTGTAATTTAAATATTTTTCAGTGAAATGTCGCCAAAGAATCTAACCTCGACAATGCGTGTAACAGAGTGGCACGACAGACGACGAGAGAGCTCATCAATCAGCACCAGAAATCGCGGCAAGTAACGAAGCTCAAAGAATCAGGACAGCAGAGCGTCGTATGCAAGAATCTCAAGAACAGCGTGATGAACGTCTGTGACAGAATATATCGAGAACAAGAGCGGCACGAGAACAGCACATAGCTACATTTAGAGAGAGAGAACGAGAGAGACAGCAAATCAGACGTGCATTAACACGTGTATCATTTGTTCGTCTTGCATTCCAATATGCACCAGCCATTGATTACTCTGCACATTCTAAAATTGCAATCGGTGCAATGGACAAAATATGCCAATATTATCAGGCGTTGAAATTCCGCAATGAAGCAGCCGGCATGTGTTGTCCATCAGGATAAGTTGTATTATTACCGCCACCCAATCCGCCAGAACATTTACAATCCTTCTTGCTGGCGAATCAAACGATTCGAAATTGTTTCTGCGCAAGACACGCAAATTCAATTCTTGCTTCCAGATGACGTCTTTTGGGGCAACTAAAATTTGCAATCTCACATCTGATGGACGTCATTTTGAAACTAAATTCAAAATACAAGGCCAGGTGTACCATAAGATTGGGTCGTTGATACCGATGCCAAACGATGACCCGAAGTTTATCCAAGTCTATTGGAAATTGTGAGGAACACTTTAAAACCAGGTGCCAGTATAATATCATCGAACAAGCAGAAGAGAGAGCAATTGTGGTATTGTTGGAAAGTTTATTGGAAGATAATAATCAACTTATTCAATTGTGTCGCCACAATTAAAAACTGACAACTATCAAATTGTCATCAAAGCTGACAAATTACCATCAGGAGAACACGCTGGCAGGTTCAACGCGCCAACCGTAGATGAAGTTGCAGTTTTTATGGTTGGTGACTCAGTTGATTAAAGTTACACGTCAAGATAGAACTGTTAGTATAATTTCGGATCTACACCGTTCGTATGACGCACTCCAGTATCCACTGATATTCTGGCAAGGGCAGGATGAACATCACATCAACATCAAACAGTGTGATCCAGTTGCTGGTAAATTTAATATTCAACTATTTAATCCGTTATTTTATTAGTACAGTAGACCCGCGGTATTCCGACCAGGGGCCGGATTATAGCGGGTTTACTATATTGATTTCTTATTCTTCTTTTTACTATTTAATTTATTATTTTTTCAGACAATAAAACAAATAAAAAAGTTACTTCAATGAAGTACTACGCCCCCCGATTGATGATTAGACGTAATTAGGATAACTATATCCTTCGCTATCGTCAACTGTGCCTTCAATACGTCGTGGATATGTACGCCAAGGTTGAAAACAAGCATTTGCGATTTATTCGATAAAACCAGGCTAAATTACGATCGGAGGAATACATCCTCTAACGAGATACTGTTATCGGCAATATTTATGATAATTTAAACGCCTATGACATCGGTAATGCATTTATTTTACCTTCAAGCTGCATCGGCAGTCCACGGAACATGCAGGAATATATACAAGGTGCGATGACTTACGTATGTCATTATGGTCATCCAGATTTGTTTATTACATTTACATATAATCCGAATTGGGATGAAATACAAACTTTGCTATTACCAGGCCATCAATCAATGGATCGTCATGATGTCACGGCACGTGTGTTCAAACAAAAATTAAAATCATTGATTAATTTAATCGTAAAACATTCGGTTTTCGGTAACACACGTTGCTATCTGTATTTGATTGAGTGGCAAAAGCGAGGTTTGTCACATTCTCACATTTTGATTTGGCTTGAAGTTAAAATCCGTACTTGAGCCACCAAAAACGACAAACCACAAACTGAATTTCTCACATTGTGTCAAAAATCTGATGTTTTCCGCCAATTCGAAAAAACATTATTATATACCGATGTTCCAAGCTATTTTCATGAAACAAATTAGGTAAAAAATGGTAGCCACGTAAACAAGGAGAACCACATCCTTCGATCGCAAGCATATGCAAAGCCAAGATATTAGGACGACTAAACACAGTGCATCCAAAACAACGTGAATGTTTCTTTCAGCGTTTGTTATTGGTGAATGTTCCCGGACCAGCTTCTTTCGAATTTTTACGAACAGTTAATGGTCGAGTGTTCAATACATGTCGAGTGTTCAATATATGTCAAGATGCATGTCGCGAGTTGCGGCTGCTGGTAGACGACAATCATTGGGACCTGACACTTTCTGATGCAGCGTTGACAGCCACGTCGAATAGTATTCGTCAAACTGTTTGCAATTATTTTGACAACATGTTATCCACACAATCTTCGATTTTGTGGGAAAAATATAAAAACAGAATGACTGAAGATATACTACACCGAGTTAAACAAAAAAAATCAATGTTCAAACCTAGATTTCACACCAGAGATGTATAATGATTAATGAAGCATTAGTGTTAATCGAATCACCTGATTGACCGACAATTATTGCGAATAATGAGCAATTACTGACAGCAGACCAAATAATTTTTATAATCGGATTATGCTGACTGTTGATGCTGAACAAGGCGTTTTTTTTTTGTTTTTTTTTTTGTTTTTTTTTCCTTGGACGTGCCAGGTGGAACCGGTAAGACATTTTTAATATCGCTAATCCTTCCGAAGGTACGGTCGCAACAGAAAATTTCATTGGCAATTTCATCGTCAGGCATTGCTGCCACTTTGTTAGATGGTGGGCGAACCGCACTTTCAGCATTTAAGCTGCCACTAGACATTCATAACAAACCAAACGCAATGTTTAAACATCATAAAGAAAAGTGGAATGGCTGCAGTGTTGCAAAAGAGTTCAATTATAATTTGGGATGAGTGTACTATGGCTCATAAACATTCACTCGATGCATTTCATAGAACTGTGCAACATTTAAAAGGTAACAAAAAACTTTTTGGTGGTACTGTCCTACTACTGTCTGGTGGCGTCCGGCAGACATTGCCAGTGATTCCTCGCTCTACTTTTGCCGATGAGATTAACGCATGTTTAAAACAATCGTTTTTATGGAGGAATGTCGAAACACTTTGATTGACCATGAACATGCGAGTACAGTTGCAAAATGATCCATCGGCAAAAGTATTTTGTAAGCAATTGCTGGATATTGGAAAAGGTGAAATAGAACTGAATCGAAATACACAATACATCTGATTGCCAGACAAATACTGCACTGTTGTTCACTCAAAAATGAACTAACTCAGCGTGTGTTCCTGGATATATCATATAATTACTTAGATCATAATTGGATCAGTAATCGTGCTATTTTGGCAGCAAAAAATGTTGATGTCAACTAAATTAACTACCAGATACAACAGTTGTTGCCAGGTGATCTGATGTCTTTTAAATCAATAGATACTATTGTAGATGAAAATGAAGCCGTAAATTTTCGAAATGAGTTTTTAAACTCTTTGGATATAACAGGAATGCTGCCACACAATCTCCGGTTAAAGATTGGTTCACCGATTCTTCTTCTTCGTAATTGGGATCCACCTATATTATACAACGGTCACGTTTGGTGATCAAAAGGATCACCAGAAATGTTCTTGAAGCAACTATTAGAATGTTTAAAGGAAAAATCGTCCTGTTGCCACGTATTCCAATGATACACTCATAATATCCAATACCATTTAAAAGACTTCAATTTCCGATTTGTTTGGCTTTCGCTATGACAATAAATAATTCACAAGGCCAAACAATGTCCGTTTGCGGCTTGGATTTGGAAAATACGTGTTTCTCTCATGGGCAACTATATGTCGCCTGCTCACTTGTAGGGAAACCATTAAATCTATTTGTATTAGCAAAAGACAGGCTAACTAAAAATATGGTGCACCAATTAGCGCTTAGATAAATTAAAACTATAAATTGTAATAATTTAAAATAATGAAAATAATTGTTAAAATTTTTAAAAATCAACTTCATAGGCCTCATTTATAAAACTGAAATTTCAGTTTATATAAATAAATCAAAAATAATTTATATATCAATTTTTATATAATTTCAATTAAGTAATTTGTAATAAAATGTAAATTAAATTTTTTATGATCATTTGTCCTTAATTTCAACTCTCCGTAACTCTTTACCAATTACATTCGAATTTCCAAATCGACTAAAATGTTTTTGTCTTTATTAGTGAATATTAATTTGACTACTTTAGGAAGTATAGAATAACATTAATCCAACGTACTATAATTACTGAGTCACAGCAACGCGTGACCGGGTCAGCTAGTTCCATATAAAACTTTCAATTTTTAACCATTTAATACTCTTCATGCGGGGATACTTGTGGCCCAATTTCATTCATTTATCACAACACCGTCTGGGTGTAGGGATTTTAATTGCCCCCAATTTGTGTATCAGTTGCTAAGTGTAAAAGGTCGAGCTGCGCTTCGCCAATACTGGCCTGTACCGTCACCGCAACAACAGTCGGCCTAGTCACCCCCTTGCGTCCACACTTTTCCATAGCTCACCCGCGTTCCCACCCTGTCTTTAGTCTCCTTTAACGTTTTCAAGTGATTGTTTCAGGGAATAAGTGTTGGGGATGACAGGTAGGTCTGATACCTTACTTTATTATACTGTACTTTATTTTGCACAGTTTTGGTACGAAAGTACATTAAAATACTTTTTTATCTTACTCACGTAATCATCTAACTGGTTGATATTTTATGTACAAAAATAGTATCCCAACACAGTATTAACAAATCATCACCACACTGTACCGGAATGACACATTCTCGCGTGTTTCAACGCCATCAGAACAAAATGTCAATCACTTCGCATTGACGCGTTTATTTTTATTTTTTTTGAGGTTCCTTTCGATTCTCTCATTATTTTTTGTTAGTAAAGAAGGAGATTATAACATATTTAAATATAGGTCGTAAAGATTTTGTATAATAAAAATAATAATTTCAAGTTATCTCAAAGTTCAAGTCACAGAGTTTCTTATTGAGAAACTGTCAGTGCACCTATATCGTAACCACCTAACATGAAAAGGAGACCTACAGATTAACGTGAAATTCGAATCACGGAGCTTCCTAGAAACTTCACATTAACAGATAAAAGCTTTGCCAGATGTAAATGTCAATTTTAAGACCCGCAAAAATTACAGTCGAGGCCGGGGTTTGAACCGGGACATTCAGTACCCAAATCACACGCAGTCATTTGTGTCACCAGTCCGAATGTAGGTGTAATGAAAAATAAGTTTGCAAACATTATAAACTGAACATTTTTTCTGTATCATCTATTTTTGCTATCAGAAAACACGAATCCACTTTTATGTGTTTGAATACATATTGTTCATTACGTCTAGATTTTTCTGGCGTCTGGTTCCGGCGTGCGATTCAGGTGTGGAAGGTGCCCGTTACAAAAGCAAATCTCGGATGCAGTTTTTGTGGGTCTTAAAATTGATCTTCAGCTCTGGCAAAGCTTTGATTTTTTAATGCGAAGATGCTATGACTCTTCCTACTTTTTACGAACATCTGATGAACATGGATGTTTTAAAGCAAACATAACATGAAAACAACATTTGGACGTAAGGTAATGGAAATTTCCGAACTCTCTCTATGCGCTTCTTCACATCCAGCAGGCCGACACTGGTCCGCACCTTCAAAACATAAACCAAACCAATGATAGCCGGGTGATGGCCAAGTGTCGGATGAGACACCGTGTCATTTGGACAAACTTCCATCGAGTGAGTGCCAACATTAAGAAACCTGTCGGTGCGGTTACGGTGCGTAACAGTATCAGGCAAGTGAGGCCCGATCTTCAGAGAAATTAAAATTAATCTAAAACCACTTTCGATCATCGAGAGTGCCATATTGACTATTGAACATGAAGTAACTCAAATTGTTAATTTTGAAAATGTGATTTACGAGTTTGCAGCTGTTAAAACTAAAAAGAGGAGACTGTGAAAGCAGTTGTTTTTAGTTTATGTGTATATCTTTTAAATGTTGTTAATATTATAATTTTATTAACTATTATTTTTCAATAATAATAAATTTTTAGTTAATTATGTTTTATTAATATCATATTTTACACTTACAAGATATATTTTACTTAATTTTGAATTTAAGTTTTCAAGGGGTGACACCATCGATATCCGCCCCGGGTGTCACCCACGCTAGCTACGCCACTGTCTGAACCCTAGTCATGAATCAGTCCAGTCAGAAAAGAAAAGCTTTAAAATGAGCCCTCAACAGCCATTGTAGCTAAGGGCAATGTGAAGAAGGACAAAAGAATAAATTTTACAAATATGAATTCCTCATATCTGACCTACACATGAATTAACTCTCTGTGAGAAAGATAGCAGATCATGAATGTGATGTTCTCTTAAATAAGGACTGTGGATATGTGCTTAATTCTAGCAATGATCTGCTGAAAAAACAAATTCAGAGTACTGATTGCATGAGAACAAAGAACAGTTGTGCCCACAACAAGAAACCAGTGCTACATTGTTGAAAACACATATTCATGGGAATTTACTCAGACATCTGAATGCAGGATATATAGAGTTCATAGACTGGATTTTGTTGGGATGGAAAGTAGTACTGAATGTTTGGTTTGTATAAAATGAAAAAGTTAGAAAAAATTAAGTGACATTTTAGATATTCTCTGGTTGTGCAAAAGAGGAGTTTGGGTGATATAAAATGTGCCTAGTGTTGAACTGTAGGAGCTCAGCTCCCTTCAAAGAAACAAGGATACTTTTCTTTTAGGCAAATAACCCTGGTAACATGGAGGAGAATACCAATGTTGGTATACAGGAGCTGTACAAAGAATACCAAAATCTGGGTAAAGGTTAAAGAGAAATTGAGAAACACGGATAAAACAAATATGAAATGGCAGATTTGAATGGTGATTTCATTGAGTTATTTGACTTTCCTGGAAAAATATTATGGACATGACTAGCATATCCCAAGAAAATAAATAATATATTAGGTTATGAAGGAAAGATCAAATGAGTTCGTTAGTGGGAGGAGTAGACAAGTTTTTCACCTCAAAGATAAGATTTTTCAGGCGTTAAAAAGTCTATGGGCTTAACTTGATAAGAAGTTTGTGACAATGTTGGAAGAAAAACATCTACATGCAAGGTTTTCTAGAAGAACAATGAATGAAAAATGGTAAATACCTCCTCAATGTCCTAAAAGAGGGCAGTGATCCAAGAAAATCTCTTGTGCGTCCACATTTGGATTATTGTTGTGTCATTTGGGACCCGTTTCGTAAGGGATTGATCGAAAGTATAGAGAAAGTACAAAGAAGGGCCGCTCGATTCGTGACCGCTTGCTACAGTCCTTATGAAAGCGTCACAGAACTGATTAGTACAAGGGCCGTTCAGAAAGTAACCTCCGATCGGTCACAGTACGGGTGGTGGGGGTAGTCGCGACGCCATCTGTGCATTCACGCACTCAGCAGGTCAGTCGGCATCAAGCCGTGGTCGAGTGAATGTCGTACCTGCGCTACTTTAGTTTTTGTGGCAGTTTGAAATGTGTGCTGCAATAGAAAACCCCACCAAATGTGAAGTGCGTGCTGTCATAAGGTTTTTTGCAGCCAAAGGATATTCTGCAGCAGCTATTCATCGTGAGCTTTGTGCCGTGTACGGACCAAGAGTTATGAGTGAAGGAGTTGTCCGTGAATGGGTACGTTTATTTAAAAGTGGATGAGAAAACATTCATGATGAAGAGAGGAGTGGTAGACCATCATTGGTGACTGACAAATTCGTTCAGACAGTTGATGCAAACGTTCGTAAAAATCGACGTTTCACAATGTCGGAGTTGTCTACTGTTTTTCTGCACATTTCTAAGACTCTCTTGTATGAGATAGTGACAGCAAGATTGGGTTACCGTAAGTTCTGTGCACGATGGGTGCCCAAAATTCTTACCGACCACCACAAAACTCAAAGAATGGCCTCTGCATTATACTTTCTGTCACGTTATGAGGACGAAGGAGCACCATTGTTAAACAGAATCGTGACCGGTTACGAAACCTGGATTAAGTACGTGAACCCTGAGACAAAAGAACAATCAAAGATGTGGGCACATTCAAATTCACCTACCAAACCAAGAAAAGCCTTGCAAGATTTTTCTGCCAGAAAACTGATGGCAACAGTGTTTTGGGGTGCCAAAGGGGTGTTGTTGGTTGAATTCATGGAACGTGGGACGACCATTAATCAAGACGTGTACTGTAAAACACTAAAAAACTTACGACGGGCTATACAGAACAAACGCCGTGGTATACTGACTTCCGGTATCGTTTTTTTGCATGATAACGCCCGTCCTCACTCTGCTCGCAGAACAACGGCCCTTCTTGAGTGCTTCAAGTGGGACATTATCAACCATCCACCTTACAGCCCAGATCTGGCGCCAAGCGATTATCACCTCTTCATGCATATGAAGAAATGGCTCGGGTCCCAGCAGTTTGATGACGACGAAGAGCTCAAAAATGCGGTCACAGGCTGGCTCCAGGCACAAGCGGGTGATTTTTATGCAGAAGGAATTTCAAAGCTTGTGAAGAGATACGATAAGTGCTTAAATCGCTATGGAGACTATGTAGAAAAATAGTGCAAAGATGTAGTTGTAAGATGTATATATTAAAATATTTTTATTTAACTTGGTGTATTTTTTTAAATCAACCGGAGGTTACTTTCTGAATGGCCCTTGTAGATTAGGTTGGGAGTCTCTGGTAGATAGATGACACACGTTTCGTTTAAACTTATTGGAAAACATGCGTACTCCCACTTTCACTTTTGAGTGTAGTCAAATACTTCTTCCACCAACCTATTTGAGTTGGAAGGACAGGAAAAATAAAATTAGAGAAATAAGGTGCCAGACTGACTCTTATATGAATTCTTTTTTCCCTCATACCATTAGAGATTGGAATGCACAGCAAAGAGATTAGCTTTGGTGCTGAGCACCCTCTGCCACCCACAATTTTGTGAATTGCAGAGTATATATGTAGATATGTAGATGAAAAGACTAGAAAGATTTATTACAACTGTCACTCCTGAACCTAGGTGGTTGGTCTGAAAAAAAACCTTCAGTTTCAGAATCCCAGGGACTCTGCATAAAGTAGGGGAGATGCCAAAGGCAATATATGAATTTAACTTAACAATTTACTCAAGAATTGAAAGGAATTAAATGGGTTGCATATTTTATCAGCCTCATCTATAATCGCTGTTGACATGAGGCAATTGTAAGTCAATGGGTTCCAAAGAATGAGTTGGATGTGTTACCGCTTCTGAGTACTTACCCAGAAGCAGATGTCAAAAAAGTGTTCTCACAGTTGCTAAGAGACAACTTTGATATCTGTCAGAAAGAAACGTAGGACTGGCATATAGAAGAATGTAATACTCATACAGGAAAAAATTATAACTGAATATTTATAAATCAAACCTGCAAATAAAAAATAAATGAATTGATTAGAGTGTAAGAACAGAGTTTTTGAGTGAAAAGACCTGCACCATTTCGTTACTAATAAAGCAAAGACATGCTTCAAATTATTTGGGAAATGTAACAAGACAGAGTACTTGAGTAATTCTCCAAGAAGCCATCTGAACACTCTCAAGGTGGCAAATGATAGCACAGAAAGAGGAATTGCCCTGATAAAAAAAAAAAAGTTTAATAAGTACAATTCTTGTTGAGAGTAGTCGAGTATCACAGAAAAGTCATGATCAAGTGAACAAAAGAAGAGATTGCATCATTCAAAGTTGATTAATGTAACACATTTTTGCCCATCATTACTAACTATTAGTATTACTATCAGATGGATTAAACCACCCTAGAATAATTATAACAGAATTTTTGGAGTCATTACAGGTGTAGCTAGACGATGAATTTCCAGAGGATATCACAAAGAGTAAATCCCTGGTTGGAGCCCAGACAGTGAGAATTTATCAATGAAATATGAGGAACATCCAACCTCTGATAATGCAACACACCTCCTTCAATCACTAGATGAGGGTCGTAGAAATATCTGGCATCACACAGTAGAATCCTTGGATTACACTCATTCTAGCAGAAAAAAGTCTGGTCAGTCATTAGAAAATTAGACACCTCAATACCTGTGATCAGAAGATCAAAAACTGCCATCAATCTAAATGATTTTGCCAAACACCTAGTATCGGTTTCTAAGAACACAAAAGATAATCAAACCAAAAGAGATATCGGATTAAAATTACACAACAAGAAAAAAGTAGTCCCACAATCTTCTGAATTCTCCATTCCATTCCAAGAAGAAGAAACCAAAGATATAATCAAACAAATGAAACTGGGAAAAGCAGCTGGATTTGATGGTATATATCCTGAACTTTTTGCCCACTGTGGACCAGCTACAGTAAGATGGCTTACAAACTTCTTCTCAAATATCCTACAAACTGGAAACCTCCCACCGTTAATGAAGAAAACAAAAATATTGGCCATATTGAAACCAAATAAGGACCCCACAAAAGTGGCAAATTATCGACCAATAGCACTTCTAAGTGTCACATACAAACTCCTTGAGCGCCTGATCTACAA
Source organism: Vandiemenella viatica (assembly GCA_031002005.1). Lineage (NCBI taxonomy): Eukaryota > Metazoa > Arthropoda > Insecta > Orthoptera > Morabidae > Vandiemenella > Vandiemenella viatica. The sequence goes on along the minus strand of JARYHS010008074.1, from coordinate 386,647,746 downwards.
TAGAATTTTTGAAGTGATCAAATAACCACATTCACATAGAACAAGCAGGATTTAGGCCAGGGAAAAGTTGTAATGACCAGGTTTTCACTCTCACCTCTCATATTGAAAATGGCTTTGAGAAGAAATAAGTAAGTGTGGCTGCCTTTTTGGATCTGTCAGCTGCCTATGACACTGTTTGGCGAGAAGGACTTCTGAAATTTGTGAGTATTATCCCATATCGAAAACTTACAGAACTACTTAACAACATGTTGAGCAATAGATACTTTCAGATATACTCTGATAAAGACAGAAGCAGAATATTTATACTAAATGATGGTTTACCCCTGTTTTAGCGCCCCTCCTATTCAATTTGTATACTCATGATTTACCAGAAACATATTCAAGAAAATTTACTTACGCTGATGACATTTGGTTGGTGAACCAGAAGCCCAACTTTTCTGATGCAGGAACAATTTTATCAGCTGATCTGGAAAATTTAGATGACTACTTCAAGAAATGGTGCCTCCATCTAAATCCTCAGAAAACAGTTATTTCAACATTTCATTTACTCAACAGACAAGCACTCTATAAACCAGAAGTTAAATTCAGAGGCCAACTCTTGCCGTATTGCGGCACACCAAAATATCTGGGTATAACACTGGACAGAACTCTAACTTTCAAACAGCATCTCTCAAATGTGGCTGCCAAAGACAAAACAAGAAATAATATTTTCCAAAAGCTTGCAGGTACTTCATGGGGAGTCAGTGCTCACATTCTAAGATCCACAGCCTTAGCTCTGTCATACTCTGTTGCTGAATACTGCTGCCCATCCTGGATCAATAGTGCCCATACAAAGAAGATAGATGTGCAACTCAATCAGGCAATGAGGATAATTATCGGATGTATTCACAGTACGGACACTATATGGCTTCCAGTGCTATGCAACATCTCACTCCCAGCACTAAGAAGATCAGAAGCTCTCTTAAAAATCTGGAAAAATATCCTGAAGAACCCTCAGCTAGACATGATTCAAGCAAAACACCAACGCTTGAAATCAAGAAAACCACCATGGCGCACAGCAATCAACCTTACAGAGTCCTCTTTCAACATCAACAAGCAGTCATCAATAGCCAATAAAAATATAGTTGAGGACTCCTCAGTAAAGTTACAAGGTTTCGATCTCCCCAGGCAGCAGTGGAGAATCATCAATCGGATATACAAATGGGGCTGGGTAGATTCTGCAAATTGTGACTGTGGAGCCACCTTACAGACAATCAATCACATTGTTTCTGACTGGCCTCTTCGGGCCTACAAGGGAACAATGGCAGAAATACGTGATGCATCGATCAGTGCAGTTGACTGGATTAAAACATTACATCCTGAGATCTAAAAATGTACAAGCTTGTGATATGTACATTTCCTATTGTGTACGTTGTTAAATAATCATACGATAAATAAATTACTACCTATCAATCTTAGTGCCTAGTTTTAGTATTATTTTAAGTTTTTGATTTCTAGTTTTCCCAATAAAGGTAATAAACATTCAAAAATTGTATTTTTTTCCCTACTTTTACAAAACTGATCAAAATGTGCAACCCCTAAATATTATCCAATTTTCTTGAAATTTGGTATAAATATCTTTTACATTACTGAGACCTGCAGCATAGGCAAAGTTAATTGATAATCACACCTTTGAAAAAAATGAAACACCCTAGTCCACACGCTTATGAATTGGAACTACTACAGCACATTTCCACTCCTTTGAAAGACAGCAAGTCTTGAGACTTAAACCAAATATTACTTTCAATTGTGGTACAATGTGTTTGCCACCTATCTTTAAAACAAGGCTGTCCCAACCACCAGGTATATTCTGTGATCTTGCTAAAGCTTTTGACTGTGTTGATCATGAGATTCTACTAGGTAAATTAGACCACTATGGAGTTAGTGGTAAGCCAGGACTTTGGTTTAAATCTTACCTGGAAAATAGAAAGCAATGTGTATCACTGAAAGATGCTAATACAGGAAATGTTATAAACTCAGAATGGGGTATAGTTAAAAGTGGTGTGCCTCAGGGCTCAATTCTTGGCCCTCTGCTGTTCTTAATCTATATAAATGATCTCCCACATATACTAGGTGATAATGAACACATGGTGCTCTTTGCAGATGATACCAGCATATCGTTGAAAGACCCATCAGCACAAAACCTCGAAAACACAGCAAATGATGCTATAAAGAAAATTAACAGGTGGTTTAATGCCAACAAACTAATACTTAATGTAGAAAAGACACAGTTACTTCAGTTTGTTACAAAAAATAAAACAAAGGACAGCTATAATGTGATATCAGAAGGAAAAGCAATCAATGAAAGTAAGTTTCACAAAGTTCCTGGGTGTATGTATAGATAACAAATTGAACTGGAAACAGCATATTCAACAACTTCTTAAAAAACTGAATTCTGCAACATTTTCACTTAGGGTAATATCTAGAATAGCTAATATAGAAACCAGAAAGTTAGTATATTTTGCATATTTTCATTCCCTGCTCACTTATGGCATCTCATTCTGGGGAAACTCGTCACAAGCACAGAGGGTATTTAAATTGCAAAAAGCGTGCTATAAGAACTATTTGTGGAGCAAACCCACAGACGTCGTGCAGAAATCTATTTAAAAACCTGGGTGTACTAACAATGCCAGCACAGTATGTATACTCTGTACTATCATTTGTAGTAGAAAATCCTGAACACTTCAATCTTAATGCTGACATACATAGTCATAATACTAGGAATAAATATAATATCACAAGGATTACAAATCACTGTCAATTGTACAGAAAGGGTTAACAGTTACTGGAGCTTCCTTATTCAATGTCTTACCAACAGAAATTAAATGTTATCTACAAAAACCCAACTACTTTAAGTCCAAACTGAAAGAGTTTCTGCTTCAGAATCCATTTTACTCTGTGAAAGAATTATCTTCTTGGAATTTGGTAACTAAGAATGACTGATAAAATAGGATATATGGTGTATGGAAGGGGAAGGTGACAAAGTTGTCCACAATGACTAAAATGATATACGGTTTTTCTTTCTGTTGAAACTTTTGACAAATGAAGTAATTACACTGTTTACAAAATTTCACTTATATATAATAACTAACATGGGATAGCATGCACTCAAAAACTGCTGTAAAAAAATATGATACTAACAGGTTTTTAAGTAATTGACTGCTTATGAGTTGTGGTAACTGGTTGGTAAGAAAATAACTGGTTGTTAGATTCTGGTAACAAGTTTATACACTTTCCACATAATAAGTATTAACTAACTCGGGATTGTATTTGTAGATTACAGGAAATATTGGTTATACTAATGGGTCGTAACTAACTTATTGTCAATATATAATATTATCAATTATATAGTAATATTGACATTACTAATAAGTTTATGTACTGTTCCACATCCCCGAGATTATTCTCACGTGGGATCAGAGTGAACATATCTATCTATCTATCTAGCACATTTGAATTTGCCTGCCAACATCTGCGATCTACAATATACTAGCTCTAAAAGGTCTCATTGATATTTTTTACTTTTTGGTTATAATTTTTAAAAATCTGCAAAATTCTGAGAGAAGGTTTTTAATTTTTGAATATAATTAAACTGTGTTACTTATATCTTTGTTATATTTAAATATCTATTGTAACTATATGCAAGTATTATGTGGCCCACAGTTTAACATAGAATGAAGATAGTGGCTCATCTCCAAAAATGGTTCGACGGCCATGCTTTAAAATGTGGTAACATTCTCCATAGCAGATGTTTTACTTTTTTTGTTTAATACTCTGTAAATCATTTCTTATTTCCAATCATGCTCAGAATGGAATGATTTTCCTTGGTAAATTCTTCATCTGTCCCTGTGTGACAATCCTTAATAGTCTCACCATATCAGATGCTCAGTATCTCAGCTATTTTCATATTCTCTGTAATTATTTCAACATCATTATCCTTCCTTTCCTCTTATTTTTCTAACATCAATGAGGCATACACCATACAAAAAAAAAGTCCTGAATAATTCAATGTGTTCTGCCCAGTACGTTAAATCAAAAAATGGAAGTATTTTTTAACACATACTCTCTTAATTTATTTCTGCAATGAAAAACAATTGTAAATAAAATTTTATAATCATAGCACCCCAACAACCCATGACGGTGTGTACTGAAACATGTCAGTATTTACTATATAAAACAAACACGAACTAATGTGTGAGTACGAAAGCTTCCGTGGTCATTGTATGTATTATCTTGGGTGGAGCTGCATCAATTTATTGAAACCTAACGTTTCTGCCATTGTGCTGTGTCTTTCTGTCCTGTGATGAAAGCCACAGCACGATGGCTGAAATGTTAGGTTTTAATAAATCGATGCGGCTCCACCCGGAAAACCAAGATATAACACGAATTAACGCATCAATGTGCTTGTAATCACTTGCTATTTTGCTAGTAAATGTATTGTTTTCAATTGTTCATATCATGTCAGTAATGTCAGTGGAATTACGTAGTTCTGAAAAGTGTATATTTTTAGTAAGGGATGTAAAACATCAAATACAAGGTTCAAAACTGCATTCTAATGGACAAGTTCTTGCAGTTTTATGCCTAATTGTGTGAAGAAACTGGAGGGAATTACAACAACAACAAAATGTGTAAAACACCCGAAACAAATTTGAGCAGTGCCAACAAGTGTATGTCAACAACTTAAATAACTTATTTGACATGTTGCACACACTGATGCATTCCAATTAATTAAAATAAATGAAGGAGAGTCTTCTTACAGTTACAGAAAGGCAGGTTGGCCTGGTCATTTAGTTAGAGTGGAAAAAAAAAATCTGGCTAGAAAGAGGAAAGGGCACACCTCAGAACTATTGGGGAAGAAAAGTGATATGCAAAATATTTCTCCATGCCAACTCCCTCGACATTATTTTATCATCGTATGATCCTATTGAAAATGGTAAGCATTTACAAGAAGATTTTCCAACACCAAACATGAACATACAACCAAGCACCACTAAGACATCTACAAGATTTCATTATTCCAAAAAAGTAGCAGAGCTAGATAGGTGTCAGTAAAGTATGAGAGACTGTGTTTATTGTTGAAGCTACCATTGGTGCACTGGGATATAACATTGATGAATTTCAAATAAGAAAATCATCAATTGAAAGAATTCATACAAAAAAAAAGCAGACTGAAGCCATAAAAGCTAATTTTCAAAATGAGGAACCAGATGTGACTGTTCACAGGGATGGCAAACTGTTGCCTGCTTTAAATGCTCAGAAATCAAAACAAGAATGGCTTCCAATAGTTATTTCACTTGTAAATAGAGAACAACTTGTTGCTGTGACAAGGCTGAAAAGATCTTCCATAAGCGCACAGGCACAGGCTGTTTGTAAAGAGATTGTAAACTGGAATCTCAAAGATCAAGTGCAGATTCTTCGTAGTAATAATACAGCTTCAAATACAGGTCATATCAATAATGCCTTCATGCTTTTTGGATAAAAACTTAATAGAGATATCATTATTTTTGCTGTCATAAGTCATCTGAATGGTTTGATGCAGTCCTCCAACCCTTCCTATCTTGTGCTAGCCTCTTCATCTCTACATATCCCTTACAACCCACGGCAGTCAAGTGACTAAAAATACTCATATTCCACTCTTCAAAAAGTTCCAAGATAACTAGAAAATTATAGATCCAGATAAAATAAAGTGCTTTATGACTTTTTCTGAAATTGACAATCTGCTTGAGTTTTACCAAACTGAACTGTGTGGTGGTTCAGGATGTGATCACATCTATCCCCCTGCCATATGTCTCACCTCTCACATGACTAAGGTTTCTTACCGAAATATTGTGCAATTTGTGTTTGTTTTTGTGTTTTTTACGTGTTCGTCTCACCCTCCTGCCTTTATCTGTGGTAAGTGATGGCTTATTTTTCCCTATCATATCTTATCTTTAGTGACCAAAGAAAGAGTCAGAGATGACTATCAAGAGTTGATAGAGCTTTATGTGATATCTTTAGGTGGAGATAGGCCTACACACAAAAAGTTTAAAATTCAACCTCTGGGTGCCTTGCACCAAGCTTGATGGATGATGACAACAATTTATTCCTTAAATATATCATACCTAATATTCAATTCAAAATCACAAGCAAGGATAAGGCAGCGCTGTTAGACGTTTGCCTGTTCATAGTGACATACTACATCAAGCCATGGCTGCAATGTATTTTGGCAGTAAAAGTACCATACTAAGATTTATGCTTTTTGAAGTTGGTAAAAGCTTACGAAGAAATTGATAGAAGCATATCAAAGGCAGCTTTACAGAAGATACGCCAGAATTTATGGTATTCGACTGATGAAATTTTTGTCTTTTTACTGTCTGACAATGATGTGGATCAAGAAACTAAAGTAAAAATAATTGAAAATTTAACCAAAGAATATTTTTCAACTCATGGTAAATGTTACAGCCAATCAAAGGAAGAACTTTGTATGGTAAGTTAACTAAGTAAATAAGTTGTTTCTTTATTTTTCTGTTTAGATCACAATTTTCTTAACTGGCTTTCTGTTTTTTATTTCAGAGAAAAACATTTTCGACTTCATTTCAGTCAGAAGCAAGTCATTGTTTGATCGTCTTCAAACTGATTACAGTTTTCTCCACGAATGTTCTACGATGTGGTCAAATAATGTTTTGTTTTAAGAAACCAGAAAGAAGGTTTCAACACTGAGGGCAGTGAATGATAATGCTGAAAGAGTGGTGAAGTTGATGCAAGACTTTCATGATTTAATCATGGTTGAGGAGGAACAAAAGCAATTTTTATTACATTGCGTACAAGAACGCAAAAAGATTTATCCTGACTGCAAAAAGCAAACTCTGAAAAGAAAATTTAAAGAATTATGTTTTTAACATGTTAAGAACTAAATAAACATGATTTGAGCATATTGGTGTTTTATTAATAAACAAGTTCTAGAATGCCTCCACACTAACTCAGTACAAATTTTCATGTGTCATGTTAGGCATCAAGTCAGTATGGGTTAACATATTCAAATCACAATAATATTTACTATATGAGTTATTAGGGTCAAACAGAACATTTTTCATGAATTTATCCTTAGCTTACTTTTTTGTTGCTATTAATTCACTATCTAGTTGTTTCATACATTCTCTATAACCCAGCTTCTTCTTACTCTATTGTGTTCCCTGTTCACCAACATATTTAGCTTCTTACATCCCTATTTTAGTATCCAGATTCTGTGCTCCTATTCATTTTTTGTTTTGAAACAAACATATCTTACCCAATTTTTACTACTACCACATTCTACTGTAATAGTACTTTCCTTCCAAATATTGAACCTCTCCAATAATACTGAAAGCCTTGCCATATTATAAATAAACTTACAACCTCCCTCTTCATTCATTACTGATTTTCTGAAAAACTGCCTCAGTATCATTTCCCTCTGTCACTAAGATAGCACAAAGTTTTCATGAAGATTAACATCTAGCATATGGTTTCCCTTGTATTTTCTCCCACCACTTGCATAAACCCTCCTTTCCTCACTAAGGTATTTGCAAATCTATGCTCCTTTGTGTTACTAACTCAATCCCCCTTTCAGCTAATATCTGGTATATTTAAACTCCCACCTATTAAAACCACTTTATTCCCATCTCTGAACTCTGAATATGAAATCATCTTCTCCCCCATGGTCTCATTTTATTCATTCATCCTTCCACTTCAATAAGCAGCTATAGCTCTTATTTTGTCCTTCTATCCCTCCACAACTCTACCCCAAACAATTTATATTAATCATCTGTGAATACATATAAACTGTAAAAGTCATCACTAATCTGAATAAATACTCCTCCACCACTCACTCCTCAATCACTATGGAATACTTTATAACCCTCAGAAAAATCTCAGTGTCAAGAACTCCTTCCTTTTAACAACACTCACTTCCTATAACTATCTGTGATTGGTGAACCTCCAATAAGCTACAATGTACTAATAAATGCCTGATTTCTGGTTTTCGTATCTTATTTCCTACAGTATTTTTCTTTGAACCAGTCCCTCTTTTCATCCTTTCATCAACTTTACTCTTTAAACCAGAACTAATGTTTTCTAACAAATTAGCATTAACATCATGTTTGCACTGATACGTTCCTGAATTTTTGTATTGTGGTGGCTGCTTGTAATACTGACTGTCTGTAAGAAGACCCTAACCTGAAAAATGAAACAATGTGTCTTACATTTCTCGATGATTTGGACACAAAATTTACATTTGGGTTTACTTTGTTATTATTGGCAGTCTGTGTTTCAAATTTAACTTAAAAAAGTTCCAGCATAGACACTATTAATAACAGGGATCATTTCATAGGTGATGATGCCACCCCTACCCCTCAATTTTTCTGCTATTTCTTGAACTAATCTAACCTTTACCTTGACACTCAGGTGCAGGCCATGACTAGTAAAGCTCCATCTCCCAATTTCACCAACTGAAGCAGTATACCCATGAGATTTTGAGACCATCAGCAGTGCCAACTCCAGCTTCATGTTAACAGGCCTCACAGCTGTGTTTAACCTAGGCTGATCATTGATCTGGAAACATTTCACAAATACAGAGTAGCCTTATATTCTCTACAACCAGGATAATATACTAGTGACCTGGTATCCTGTTCGTAGCTTATCCTGCAACTGCTAGCCCACATCTTTCCCATGACTGCTACTTAGGAGCAAAACTTTCTCTCTCCTATTCGATTTCTGATCCAAATTATTTTCAACACCTAATCTTCTGCTGCTCACCCTTATCTTCTACATCTACATGAGGCTCCTCCTCACCTAAATCGGGTAATATGAAACTATTCTCCCTCTGCTGCAAACTCTCTATTTTTAACCCATTGCCTGTTACCTTATACTAGCTCCCGTCATACAATGGCTCCCATAATTTCATTATTTGCATCTTCTACTACTACCTCAGAGGCACAAATTCTCCTCTCTAGTTCCATGTTCCTTCTGCCCTTTATACATAGCTGACAAAAACATGGAAAAGCCTCATCTAATTTCACTCTTTCTTCACTGCCACAACTTCACCACTGATTGCACTGTTCATAGAACACTCCCAAATTCACTGCCCTATGGCACCGTCCCCACTTTTTATGCATGACAGATTTTTAAGTGCCTACTCACTATGCAATGGATGTAGTCTACAAGATGATTAATGCAAGTTTTTATTTTTAAAAAAAAAGAAAAGAAAGAAAGAAAGAAAAGAGACTTCAATGAAAACAGAAAAATGGTTAGGCCTAATTTAAATGATTAATTTAAAAAAAAAAAAAAAAAAAAAAGAAATTTCTCTTAAGTGTTGACACATTGTTTCAAGCAGTATCTGATGTGTGTTTATCAGGAACAACTTTTATGTTTCTAAATCCTTGATGAGGTTTATCATGATCAGCAGTCTGAAGATCTAGTTATAAGTGATATTTTAATGTTTGACTACTGAAGATTTAAACAGTATAGTTACCATAAATACATTTATATATTATGTGTCTAACTTAACTTAGTACACTATACAAACTAGGCAGATTAAGCAAGTATGCAGAGATAGGACATCGAGTTCCATTCCTACTATTGATTCAAGGAACTTTTTAAAAAAAAAAAAAAAAAAAAAAAACTTATGTGAGACTAGGATCAACAAAGATGGTTGTGCGTAAGATAATTTAATCTCATACAAAGTTATAGTTGTATTGTTAATTATGACATGTATTGATTAATAAACCTCCAATGTGGCTGTGTGCATCATGGCGCCAACACACAGGATTGAGGAGGTGCAAGGGTACCAAGTTTGAGACCTAGTCCTACATACCAGCCAGCCTGATTGTGGTTGTATGCAGTTTTGTGCAATCACCACAGCAAATGCTGAGACGTTCCCAATCTCCACCTCAAAAACTACACATAACACAAACAAAAAATACACTTACTACACACAGAACATGTTTCATATCTGCTTCTCCACTGCAAGAGGTCTAGCTGATTGATGAACATACAATACTTTCAAAATAAGCATAACCCTTTGGAAAAAAGAAGTGGCAGGTCTGAACCATAGTGGCATTTGGGGATGGGGGACCAACACACACACATAGTGCACCCTGGCATATACAGCCAACTCTGTAAAAATTCCAGGCATCTCTGAGACCTGAAACCAGTAAGCTGCATTTTGAAGCCTTACGCCTTGTCCGCTGCCCTACAAGACTGGTCAATTATGTGCATATTATTTTGTGGAAAGATTCAGTATGCAGAAGGAGGGTGCTAGTACAATAGAATTAAGTAGTAACAGTTTAAAGAGTTAATAAGAACGAGGAAAATATGTTTATTAGGGGGAAAATTAAGAAAATCACAGATCCTAGTATTATAATATGGTGGTGATAATGCTAAAGTGGTTGGTAACTAGTGAACAAAACAGAATTGAAAACAACTGGCTAGTAAGGAACATGTGAAACAAATGAGCAAGGAATTACTAGTAGCAAAGAAGAAAGGCAAAAGATGCAGTTACGAAGACTATGCATCCTAAAATTCCTGTGAATATTTAAGAAACTGAAGAGAAGAAATTCAGACAATTACGGATAAGAATGGAGAAGGACTTACCAAGGATGTGAAAAGATAGAGCTATTAAGTTATTGGTTACATGAGATCATTCAGAGGTTAATGAGGCATTTCTTGAGGATGACAAAGTATATCTTGACACATATTTCAATTATAATTCAGCTGGGCAGGAAATATTGGACTGATAATAGCCAGAGGTTTCAAAATCCTCCACTTCCAGGAGAGGGTGATAAGGAGACTTAACAGGAAAGGAAGGGAAGTGAAGTTCCTTTTGTAGTACAATTGTAGTTGTATTTGGTACAGCAGTATGAGACCCATACTTTGGATAGCAAATATAAAAATTAAAAACAAGATAGGATAAGGAAAATAATCCTTCACTTACCCACAGAAGAGGCATGGAAGCCCAGAAAAACACAAACACACTTTACAATATGTATTTCAGTTGATAAGCTGCTCCTGTACGAGGCAAAACGTAGATTCAATAAATTATCTCATAATTTAAACACATCTAAAAGTGAAAATTTTGAGAAATTGTTGATATCATATCTTCAATACAACTCCATTTACTCTGTAGAAGAATATTTGAAATGTACTAACAACAGTAATTAATGTAAACATCTTTTTATAATTGATGTGTCTGATATCAATATGTATAATGTACATGTGTATGATTTAGAGGACAAATAAAATACATACTACTACTCCATATGGTAGGGGGAAACGATGTGTTCATTCTTAAATGACAGTTTCAGTGTCACCATTGTCCAAATACAGAAATTAGAGATCAGGTAGATCTGTTACTGGAAATTATCAAAGAACAAAAGAAATAATTGATAAAATAAAGAGTTGGATTAGGGGTCATCAGAAGACAGAAGGCAAGTCAAGTGATTAATTTCACTGCGGGGACTGTAGCTTTTTAGCCTAATATTGCTAACGAGGATTAGATGGGATATTTGTAGAAGAATTAAAAGTAGTGCATGGAAGTTATGACCATGGCCACAACCTAGTAACTGATCACTGGTGTAAGGCAGTGTGAATTTAAAAAAAAATAAAAGAGAGAGAAACAAAGACTGGGATAAATTACTCTTGGATATGCTGAATAATTTAATGGAAAAACTGAAAGAATTAAGATTTTTTTTTAATTGTTAAAGGTGAAAGAAGTTGAGTAGGAAACTTGTACTTAAATCACTTTTAGATAAAAATTAATGAGATTTGAAAGTATGTGACTAGAAGAATAGCCACCTTGTCATATGCAGAGTTATTTTATTTGTTCTTTGTTGCTTCCCCTTTATTACATGTTAATTCCTGGGTGTTCAGATAGTAGCTGATTTATGTTAAGAATGAATAAGCTATAAAGCTTTTGTTTCTTAAGTTTTCTTGTGTTACACGCATACGGTTGTAAAGCGCAGTTTCGCTGGGCGAAACAATATATATGTATACACATTTATTTTAGTAACTCTCTTTAGTTAATTACACTTACCCACAAGAATACACTTCCTCTGTGTTGTGCCACGCAACACAAGCAACCAAATCGTTATGTTTCGGTTCGGTGGAAAGAGATGTTTTAAAACGCATTATACACTCCTTAAACTTAAATATTATTTATCTGTTGTCTTGAACATTACGTTCAAGAAATAATTAACGCAACTATAATAGCAAAACATACGTTCCGCCCCGAATACTGTTTACAGGTTGTGTTGCTATGGCAACACACATGCTGCTAAACAAAAGTGTGCAATAATCGTGGACACAACAATCTGCTACCCCAGGAAAGCAAATTAATTCGTTAAAAATAAGAGTAGTGTTGCCAGGTGTAGATTCGGGGATTTGGGGTTACAGATCGAGACAACCTACCAAAAATAGCTTTTTATATAATTTTTTTAATTTAAGTAGGATAGAATTTATAGGTTTGTCATCTAATAACTTACAAATCTTATTAATAAACATTTTTATAATTTCAAACTTGCTTGACTAAGGAAAATAAGAATATATATATATATATAAGTTTAATTGTAATTATTTATTTTTCCTTTAAATAAGTATAAAGTATTTATTTTTTAGAAAATTATAATTTGCGCTCGTTTTACTGTTTTTAGTATCCCTTTTTTTTGTTTTATATATATATATGTTGGTTGCAGTTTGTATTTCTGTTTTGAAATGCTGCAGTGATTAATGGTTTTCTTTTTCATTCCGATTTGTACTACCCTAGGAAGATATCCTATCAGATGCCGCCTTTGGAGACGGTACGGAAGCTATGAAAGCAAATATGTTTTGCAGATTGACATGATCCAGTGCTGATTTTGAAATATGTTGTTCCATTTCTGTAGCAGCGTTAAGTCAATGTTCTACACTGTTACCTTCGATTGTAGATTCAGCTTTCGATATCATAAGTGTAAATTATATTTATTGACTACTTCTGTTTTAAATACAATAATTTCTTATTTAATCACATTTAGAAATAGCGATTTGCTAGCAAAAATATCGTAATTTCAGTATTTCTATTTTCTTATTAATTATAGTAAATTGACCCAGGAGTGAAGCTTTAATCTAATACTATAAAAAGCCTTAAGTACATTATATAGGCCTAAATTTTATTAGACTACTCTATAAATTAATTTAAGATAATGTTTTTGCTAGGCCTACTTAAGGTTTGTATGAAAGATGCTAGCAAAAGAACTTCAGGGGTTAGCAATAGAACTTCATGTAGAGAGCTGTTCAAGAAGTTGGGGATTTTAACCATGGAGGAAGGAATATTCCTTCCTCCATGATTTTAACATTAGCATCTGAGTATATATACACATTAATGTCCTTTGTAGTCACAAATTATACTTTGTTTGAAACATATAGTAAAATACACAATTATGGCACTAGAAGTAAAATGATCTTCACAAGACTTACAAGTCATTGTCATTTGTTCAAAAAGGGGTCCGATATTCAGGGATACATATCTTCAATATGCTCCCAACACATATTAAATGTCTAGTAGGTGATAAGAATAAATTCAGGAAAAAATTGAAAGAATTTTTAATTGACAACTCCTTCTACTCTGTCGAAGAATTTATTTCTAAGGTATCTAAAAAATAACTGCCAGTATCTTGTGTAAATATAGTTCACATAATAAATTTACCATATAATTATGCTATGACTGTACAGTACATCTCTTGGTGTATGTATTTAGTTTGTTATGTAATTGTTTACGGTACCATATATGTTATGATTGTACATTTTGTGGTGTATGTATTATTTTGTTATTGATTTTTTTTTAATGTACCATATATGCTATGACTGTACATCTTCTGGTGTATGTATTATTTTGTAATGGAAGTGTTTAATGTACCATGTATACTATGACTGTACATCTAGTGGTGTACTTATTATTTTGTTATGCAACTGTTTATCTGTAAATTGACAACTTTCCACGTCCCACAGAGCCAGTCTCTTATATTGGGATCAATGGAAAATGAAAGTATTGTATTGTAGAAATATTTGAGAAAATCATGACTGGAACGTGTGGTACCTGTTGTCTTATTTTATTTATTACCTCTCGTCGTATTTTCTATGATTGTACTCGTTTTTAATGTTTTATTTTTATAGTTTTCCTTTTGTATCGTAGCTAGGATACACGATCGGTTTTAATTCGTGAGTGAGTAAACTTTTTCTTTCACACTTCAAATAAATAGTAAACTTATATGAGGTAATTCCCTTTTATCATCATGTTGTAAAATCCTTAATTATCCGAATATTTACAAGTTCTTTTTAGCAGCAACTTAAAGTTCAAAGCGAACACACCAACGGTTTTTATCAAGCTTGTCCGATCTTATATCTATCTTCTCTTTTTTTATAAACATTACCCTAGCTACCAATTTCCTTTCACAGAGTAATTATTTTCTTTAGGTAGCCTGTTATACCACACTGTCGCAGGTAGGTAGTGAATGGAAGACAGAAGCAGGGTGAAGAGAGTCTTGGGAGTGTACATGGTGTATATTGGTGATGAAGCGTGGAAAGATATTGGTGTAAGAATCAAAAGTATTTCATGGAAGGGAAAAGATGACCATGCCCACAGGAAAAGGGGGAGGGAAGATGGGTGTGTAGGGAAATTGTAACCGAAGTATGCGCTCCATCGCAATTAAATTAAATAGTGTGCGTTGCAGTGGGTGTAAGAAGTATTTCATTCGGCATGTAATGAAGGGGGCACTTAGAAAATGAATAGGACACTCCCCTGGTTTGATTCGCTTTGTATTAGGGATTAAAGTATCAGGGAGATGGGCGAAACGACCAGAGAGATGCGTGATAGGGTTAGGGTACTTGATGCTCAGCATATAGAGGCAGTAAGGAGATATGGGGAGCTCAATGGAGAAGGATGATTGGGAGCTAACAAAAAGTTGTGGTGGAAATACGCTTAACGTGATGAATCAGCTAGACACTGCATAAATTGTGGGGGGAAATAGGTTTGATCTGTTACCAGAATCACGAAGGAAAGTCATTTTGTAGGTGCCCGTTTAAGTACGATAGGGTAGTGATAGTGGTAGGTACAGGGAATAGTATTGACAGAAGCGCTTGTTATAGTATAGACTCTATACTATAGAAAGTGTCCCGAAGAAAATGGTGAAGTAGGCGCAGCATATCAGAGTGGAACTGATGCAGGTTCTATCTCCCATGATCGGTGATAGTTAAACCACGTTGTAAGACAGGTAAACGAAGAAAAGGAGGTGATACTTGGGAAAGGCATTAGTTCTGTCTTGGTGGTTGTGCCCGTGAACATCATTGATAAGTTAGGTTTTACTAGCATGGCCTACACCTAAATAAAAGGGGCGAGAGGATAGTTCCTGACTTGTATCTAAAGCTGTAGGGGAACTCATTTCCAGTGATGATGGGGTCAGGACTGCACCTTTTATAGGTTAGGGGCTGTAGGTGAGTAGAAGGAGATAGATGATCAAAGGGACACTGATCGTAGATCCACGAAAGGGAAAATCACAAATGCTAAAGAAATAGATGAAGCTGCTGAAACAATAGCTGACGGAGGCAGAACTGGGAAGGTGAAAATATCCCAAAGCCAGTAATAAGAGCGTTATTGGTGAACTGTCGAATTATAATGAACAAATTAATAGAATTTGGAAACTTAATAGAGATACGCGAACCACAAGTAATTATAGGGCAGTGTCTTGGTTAAAAGAAAGAGTGTTAGACAATGGTTTCTGAGTGTACCCCACAGATAGAGAAGCAATTCGTGGAGAGGTATTCCTACTGGTTAGCAAAGACTACTACAGTTCACTGAAGTTTTTAGATCATGACCATGAATTACTTGGGGTACATTTCTGGAGTAATAAAAAGGGAAAACTTACGGTTTTGTCTGCTTATCATCTTTGAAAAATGATGACGATGAGGAACTAAATTCATATCCGGAGTACAGAAGTAGGCGTAGAATGTTCATTATTGTTGAGAATTTAAATTTACCAGGTATCAATGGGGTAAGAAATAAAATTAATAACGCAAGGGAACAGAGATTTGCAAATACTTTAGTTATGGGAGGAGTAGAGCAGAACACGAGGGTACAAAACATGCAGGATATTTCCGAAATAAACCAATGATAACTTTTATGGTCTCAAGTAACTGAAGAAATAAATGAACAAGAAGCAATTCTAATGGGTATTAGAGGATTCAGTAAACCAGTGGCCAAAATTTAAGGGGGAAATAGGCACAATTATAAAAAGGCACAAATTTCAGAATTGAAGAGATATTTCAGAAAAAGTTTTAGCATATGGTTGGATAGCACAAGTATAGTGGTAAAATTTCAAGGGTATAATAAAAAAAGAGTTAGGACATTTTTATTCGAAAACGGAAAATAAAGACAAGAATTTATGTATAATAATAGTGTTGAGGAGAGAACATAACAGAGTTAAGAGACATCAAGGCTATAGGATATATCTAACAGAATACTAAAGATGGGTTTATGAAGAATATTATTGGTACAGAGGGACAACGGACGGGATAAATCGAAATCGAAAATTTTTGGAAGAAAGCCAGGTACGATTCTGTTTCTTCAGAATTAAAGAATATCCAGAACACTGTCGGTCATTCGTTTCATCTCATAGATACAATTAATCTCTTAGTAAGCCAGCTGATTTCGTAACAAGTTCAACAGTGGGGAGAAGTGATCTCTGTCGCGTTTATACATGTCACAGGATCAAATCAAATGCAGATTTGTGTGTATCATAACAGTATTTTAAAGCTTGAACTCGTTTTGTATGGTGTGTGAAATGACTATCCAGCTTCAGGATAAGTTCCTTCAAGTTAGATTTATTAAGACGCAGATCACACTTTATACCATATATGGGCAACCCCCGGCCCCCGGGCCGAATCCGGCCCTCCACCAGCTTCAATCCGGCCCGCGAGAGGTTACATTATGCGACATCGCTTTGGCCTCTGTTCTTCTAAGTGACAATTTCACAGCAATTTTTCGATCGCTGTACAAAGAAGATCTTGTTTTGATTCATAAACGAGTGATTTGAATGGCAAGCTCTACTTGACAGAGTGATAAGTCTTTGTGACTTCAGCAGCTATAACTTTTCTTCTTGAGTACCAATTTGATCCGCGTTAAAAATATTGTTAGCCCTGTCGTTAAACAAGCATCTTTCTTTTTTTGTGTTCATTACAATTAATATCATTTTTTTCACTATAAGTCATGCTAAGCTCTTTATATTTATTATTCGAAGCGGGTTAAATGAACGAATAATTTTAATAATCTTTATCCAAACATCTAAAAAACTTTCATCGATGTTTTTTCTTACTTTCTTACAATACTTGTAGAAGCGTGGTTTCTTGCTTCAGGATAGGTGTCAGAATCGCTCATTTTGAAGGAATTCTAAACAAAGATAAAATCATCTTTCCAAGACCATCACACATACGTAGGCTTAATTATCAGATGGGCATATAATACAAATAGATAAAAGCTCTCTTCCCATTTGGCTTGGTACATTAGATTAAGAGCACTAAAACCAATATCTTTTCTTCTAAAAATCATGAAAAAGTATTCAAACTCAAACTACAGTAAATACGAGCACGCACGTACACACGTTACTAAACCAAAGAAAATAAATTCTCCACCTTAAATTCTACTTCCCAAGTAAGAGGTTACATCTTAAAAGCACGTGATTAGTATATGTGCAGTCATTTATTGCATTGTTTCAAAGCATTTTTCAATCCGAGTAGCAATAAAATGTTAAAAAAATATTCTATAGACCTCTCAATGACTTATAAGGGCTTTAGTTTTTTTTTTTTTACCTATGTCTATGTTATTAACATTTGCACCATGAAAACATAATAAACCTAAATACATATTTTGAAATACTATGGAAACACAGTTATGATACTGGGAGTGAATTATTTCCTAAACAGACTCTTAATATTTATTGTCCAAGCAAATATGTTATGCCAGTGGACCAACTTTCCAATCTATGAGGAGCACTGGTAGTCCTCGGGTCACGGGTTTAGAAACGCTGATTTATTGTATAAATGGGTCTAGAACTTACCTACATTGAAGCGTTTATATCTCCCGCCTTGACTAATTAAAACCGCACCTGATTCGAACTTCAGGTGAATTCAAGCAGAGAGAGGACGAAAGAAGAACGAATGAGTGAACAGCGTAGTCTCGTCTTCAACGAGCAAGAGTGAGAGACAGTTTCAACGAAAGATGCCCATACATGCCATGAGAGAACGCGACAGCATGAACACTAGGGAAGGAGGGGGGGCACTGCCGCGTGAAGGAGAAGTTCTATCGCTGTTCACTGGTAGTTCCCAACACACAAGAATAAAGTAAGTACTTTCAATGCATTGTTCTTCCACCTAGTTACCCACGAGCTCCTTTGAGAACTTTGATAAATAGGTTGATTACTATATGGAGTAAAAGTAATGATATGTTCAGTTCTAAATGAAGTTCCACAGGAAGCGGAGCCACGCAATAATTTCATCTTTCACTTGCTAATGACAATTGCATCAGGAGCTCTTTTAGTTTAGCTGTGATAAAATAAAAGGGCATAAATTAGTTTTAATCAGTTTATGTAATACTTTAGAAAGTCTATTCTAGTTCGTTTCAGAGACTACTATGGAATCATTATGGTCGGTATCGTAACCTGGCTGCTAAATGGTTGGTCATCGATGACCAAATTGTGGAATTCTACCCACCAAATTATAACACACATTTGATTGGCAGGTAAGTAGAAGTAGTGTGGAACTGCAATAGACTCTGTGGGAATATATGCCATCCTAGAGGAAACAGCGAAGTTGACTAAATTGTAGCAGGAAGCCATTTAAAATAAGGCACTCCAGCTTATAAAAGAGGGTTGTATTCAACTGGGAAACCCTGTCCTTTTCCCATCTAGAACTGCTGGATAGGATCCAACTCAAAGCTAACAACTTGCCTGCGGACTCGTCTCAGCTGCCAATATTGATTAAGAAATTACTTAACAGTCGTGGGCAACTGTTCCAACCTGAAATAATCTACAAACAGTTCGTAATGTCGTACTGGAGGATAGTCTATGATGAAGTACAATATTAGCCACAGTAGAATGTGTAAATGAAACACCCATAGAAAGCATAACATTAAAATTGCACAATTAAATGCAAGACGAAGTGAACTAGTCCTTCCAGAAGTATATATAAATTAGTAAAAGAAAACTGCGAGGACATTCCGTCTGCAGGAACCATTCACCAAAAATGGGACAATACCATACATATTTGTGACATCATCTATATCTATAAAACGAAAACCGGACATATTGGTCGTATAAAAACTCGAAAACTACGGGGCAGATATCGATGGAGTTTTCACCGTTTTAAAGCTAAGAATCTTAAGTCACTTGTCTGGCATGTCTGATGTTTCAACGTTAAATAATGTAGTAGCATTAAATGAAATTCTGAACGTATGGTGAGAAATTCCACAGGAGGAATCACTAGATGCTGCATACTCCGCACTAAACACACAACACAATGTCTCTGACCATAGCCTTTAGTTAAAGCAATAAGATAACTTATAGTAATAACTATTTTGCCCACTAAACAAAACTTTAAGTATTCTTTCTTTTTAATTCGATATTATGCTTCAATTTTTTTAAAAGCCCATTAGCTTGAAGTATTCTTTCCTTTAATTTCGGAATATCAATTTTTAAACAACATAGAAGAAGCCGTAGTCTTAAAAACAACAGCGATTTTCTTTAGCAAACCCCATCTTCTAGGACCAATATCTCTGGCCTTCCAACATTAGTACTTCTGTTTACGATAATATTATTCCGGATTCACTTTTCTATATTGTATCTGCAGAGTTTAAAGGGATCCTGGCCTTCGAGCCACAAGTATATCCATTCACTTCGCAATTGACTCAAATGTGAGTTTTTAACATAATCTGGGGTTGTCCAGTAATGTAGTAATGAAATTTCTTAACGAAATTATCGAAGCTTGATATACATGACTCTTTTCGGACGAATGAAAATAGTATACGTGCAAATAAACTTCAGCCCACCAGTTTCTTGGTGGGGGGCGGGTGAATGTAAGTTTACTTTAATTCAGAAAAAGTTGGCGCGTGTTTTATGAAATCTTGTACAAATGTTTTGCGAAAAAAAATAGGGTACGGTTAAATCTACGCCAGCTATACCGGGCAACGCCGGGAACTCCGCTAGTAAATAATAATGGAAAGACAAGTCCCTATGGCGAGACTGATTATAATTAATAGAGCAATAACTTCTACTAAAATAACTCAGTATTGTGATGAACACGTGACGTGTGTGGAGATAGGAGCGGAATGGTTTGGTGTTATATTGGTGGTCATGTATAAGGACCCTGTACAGACTCATTTGCACGAACTACGAAATATATGGACAGATTTGTACAAGCATAAAATAGTTGTCATGGTGGACGGAAATGCGAGATCGCTAATATGGAACAGTGGATGCACTGGTCAGAGTGATTAACTATTGGAAATATTAATTTATGAATTGCAATTAGATATCAGAAATGAATCACAAATATTGATATAACACTCAAAATCATGTACGTATGTAATTTACATAATTATTTGGGGTCACTAATAAGCTAACCACTAGTGACTATTATGTAATTTTATTCGAACTGTCCAGGAACCAAGCGGTTACTGATAATTGTGGATACGTTAAAGGTAGGCATGACATTGAGCAAATGTTAGAGACGAATTTACTTTACAGACTGGTCTGTTACATGGAGGTAGGAATAGAGGGGAGACCAGGTGTCGCTTAAACTGTGAAGCAGCCTGTCTCCGGAGCCGCCATCTTCGTGAGTTCAAAACATTGGTCTGTTTCATTAGCTTCCTTGTGAACATTTCATGTTCGGATATTTCAAGGTGTTTTATAATGCCAAATTGTG
The DNA here is from genome assembly GCA_031002005.1 of Vandiemenella viatica. Lineage (NCBI taxonomy): Eukaryota > Metazoa > Arthropoda > Insecta > Orthoptera > Morabidae > Vandiemenella > Vandiemenella viatica. Next base: position 386,626,755 of record JARYHS010008074.1, on the reverse strand, counting down.
TTGCCTATGGTTGCACAAACAGAACAAGTAAAAAACAACCTGGAATAACTTTCCATAGGTAAGTCACGTTGAAATTATTGTTCTTGAAGTATTTGTAGTGCGGCGTCTGCAAGACATAATAGATGTCATTATAGATTTACAGTGCCTGTTAAAAAAGTTTATTCACAGCTCTCAATAGGACGACGGTGTTATCAAATATTTGCTGATGCAGAGAACCATTTTATCTTACTATTTTTCACGTGTGGATCAAGTTTACATCGCGATGAAGCGAATACATTATTCTATGTGCTTTAGTCCAGTTGTACCTAATTTATGTTGAAAGTGTTTGATGAAATTAATTGTGATAATTTGTGATATGCGATCTAGTAATCGTAATGAAGTACATTTTGTTGTTATCTGAAATGTAATTCGCAAACGTTTAAAGTGTTTGGTTGCATTTGCGTCGTTTAACTCTTTAGCGGCAACATTAAGTCAAATTGTGATTAGGTTGAAATGCAGCCTGTTGCAGAATATTCTTTTTATAGCATAAGGAACAAATTATTTATTTGTTATTAGTAATTTATTGAGCACGTTGTTAGTGACACAAGCTTGCGACTTTTGATATATAAGATAATTGCACTGGCCAGTTCTATCATTACAGTGATTATGAATTCTTATGTAACTTAACGGAACTAATTGAAAGTAAAGAACAAAATTTTTTGATATCTCGCCTGGTTCTTTTTTCTTTTGGTCCAGGCTGCATTTCGATCTAACCACCTCACTTTTGAGACATTATATCTCGAGAACTAATATCAATATATATTTTCGATTTGTCTCATCGAGTTCATTAAGAATTCATCATCGGATTGTGGCACCATCGTAATGATCGAATCCCCTTGCACTAATGCTGCTGGCGAATTTAAATATAGTATCCACTACCATTGCAATATCTTCTGAGTAAGCCATGAATTCTTTTGAAGGTTTCAATTGTTTTAAAGTCCTTAACATTCTGCTAGGCTATTTTTAAAACTTCATATAAGACTTGCTTCTGTTTTTAAATAGGTCTAGACCTAATTTTCTTGATTTTGTAATCTTTCCCATCAAAGATTTTAAAATGACTGAAATGGAATGTGGAAATATAATCTATTTGAACATAAACCAAAATTTAAGGACTTTAGGAACAAACAGTTTTGTTACTTATTCATATTAAAAAGAACTACTGCTGTGTAGCCAATACATAGAATATTTTTTCTTTGATATTGGTTTCCAAAGAATGAAGATCTACGATCAAAACGGATCAAAGCTTGCAGGAGGCAAAATTGGATGCCAACTAATTTAAGTTTTTTATGTTAAGCTCATTTTTCAGAAGATCAAAAGGATAGAACATCACTATCATCAACAAGACTGAGAAAAAATGCGGTACCAAATGTTTTTTCTGAAAAAGTGTTCCGTAGAAGTGTTCGCACTAATGTCTGTTCATTTTTAAAAATGAAGTAAATATTTTGAAAACAGAAACCGTAGTTGTACGAATGTTTACTGAGTGAAAATATATTCAGTCAGCTCAATGAGCACTCCCTAGACCAAGGTGTGTTACACAACCACACAGCCCTGCTTATAAGGGCAGTTATAAGAAATTATTTATCACTTAGGTTTAACTACTGGGGCAAGAACTATGTAAAAAAAGGAGATTCCATTAGGAATAAATATACAAGATTGATTTTGTTTAAAAGTCCATAAATTCTTTCTTTAAGAATTTTATCAATTTTGATTACTGAATGAGGAGCATTTTCTACATACATTTTCAATAAACTGCCAGTAGTTTGTCTAAATGTATGTGACATAGTTAACGTACCATGTATGCTATGAGTGTACAGCTTCTGGTAAATGTGTTATTTTGCTATGCAGTTGTTTAATGTACTATGTATACTATGCCTATACATGATTAAAAAACGAAGAAAATCTTCCGTTCCGTATACATTCCTTGTGTTTTTTGGCCCTACCAATATGGCGACCTCCCCACCCCACCGCTCTCCACTCGGCGTCACGTCGTTGTATGGAGAAGGTCCCTTACGTGGCCTCCTCTCTTTTCTTTTCTCCATGGTCTGTTAGACGGGATGATGTGGATGATATGGCGAGAGGTATTACACAAGATATTCAGAGGGCTGTGAGGAAATCAATCCCATCAATCAAGAGAAGTAGGATGCGCGATGTCCCATGGGATGATAGGCTGGAGGAATTAAGATCGATACGTGGAAGTTGAAAAGGTTTTTATTTATTTATTTTATTTATCAATCTTTTTTCATGGATTCCTGCTGAGGAAGGATCTCTGGGACATTCGATAATCTATGACAATCTGCATTATTCGGTAAAAGAAATATTAAGTGCCCACAAAACTTACATGGCATATTAAAAAACTATTTTTGATTCAATATGATACTCTGCGTTATCCACAAGTGGTAATAGAAAAGAAGCTCACCAAAGGCCAAATATTGTCCGCAGGGATCGATGTGCGGACCGGCCTTATGGGACATCTCATTTGAGAAGGCAATACACTGGACGGGGAATATTCAGTGTCTTCTGGAGCCTTTCGCCTTTGCAGATGACCTGTTGGTGTTCATAGAAGGAGGAACAAGACAGGAAATCGAAAACATAGGCAAGTTTGCATCGCAAGAACTACAGAGGTGGCCAAGTACAAACTAGCACCAAATTAAACAGCTCGAATAAAAGAACAAGAGCCAGTAAATACTTTGGTGTCACGCAGGATGAGCGCTTCAAGTTTGCTATGAATGTAGAGGATATCTGCGATATGGGGAAGGCGCTAATGAATAAAATAATAAGTATTCAAAGGAAGAGGTTTTACCTCCCAAACAGAATTATACGCAAATACCGTGACGCTATACCGGCATTAATGGTAGTACACGTATCACGTACATGGGCATGCAAAATTCGACAAATTAAACCGCGAGAAACCCCGAGGAGACTTCGTATTGGAATTCATATCCTCATTACTGGTGTATACAAAACCGTTTCTACAATTGCGTAACCAGTGGTCATCAGGGTATAGCGTATTGATCTTGAAATCAGTAGCAGAGGAGCATTATACTGGTTACGGTCCGGTAATGGAGGCAAAGTTGCTGAAGTAGAAAGCTACAAGTGCCGCGGAAATCAAACAAGCGCAGCTCAAAGAATCACATAATCAATGGAAAAATATCAGTACTGGACGAAGAACTTGCTGCCTATCTTGCGCTAACCTTTATATCTCAGCATACCCCTTACAACTCAGGACCTTTATTATCTGCTTCATATATTCTAATCTTTTGTCTTCCTCTGTAGTTCTTATCTTCGACAGTTCCCTACATCAAGTTGACCAATCCTGAATGTTTAAAAATATGACCAACCATCACGTCTCTTCTTCCACAAATGTCTCACATATCATTTCCAAAACTCGTTCGTTTCGTACTTTATCCGTTCACTTAAATTTCAGCATTCTTCTGAAGCACTATATTTCAAATGCTTCAATTATCTTTCTTTCTGCTATTCCTAAAGTCCATGTTTCGCTACCATTAAGCGCATTGCTCCACATAGAGTGTTTTAAAAAGTTGTTTCTAATTCCTAGATCAATGTTGAAACTAAAAGATTTCTCTTTTTCATGAAGGCTCTTTTTGCTAGTGCTATTCTGCTTTTAACATCATTTCTGCTTCGGCCATCGGTTGTAATTTTACTCGCTAAATAACAAAACTCACTAACTTCTTCTATTGCATCTGTCCCTATTTTTATATTCAATCTACTATTATTGGTATCATTTCTGCTACTTTTCATCACTTCTGTCTTGCTTTGGTGTATACTTAGTTCAAAATCTTCTTTCAGTATTTTGTTCATGTCATTCAGTTACTTCTCAATATCATCAACCTGTTCTGCTAATAAGGCAATATCATCAGCAAAGCGTAGCATACTGATTTTTTCTCATTGAACATTTATGCAACATTCAAATCTTTCTTTCACTTCCTTTCTTGCTTTTTCCACATACTAGTTAAATATTAATGGAGATAGACTATAACCTTGTTTCACAACCCTTTTTAAATGATGTGTGTCTCTCATGATTCTCTATATTCATTATATCTACTTGACTCTGCCAATGATTTTTCTATCTCAGTATTTTAGACCCGACTTCTTTAAAATTTTGAACTTCTTGTCCCACCTAAGATTATCAAAAACTTTTTCTAAATCAACAAACGTCAAAAAAGTATTTTTGTTTTCTTGATCTTCCCTTTAAATATTAAACCTAAAGCCAGAATCGCTTCTCTTATACCGTGGTTTTTTCATAAATCGAAACTGATCTTCATCTACTATCCCTTCTACTACATTTTTAATTCTTCTGTATATTAATCTGGTCAGCAATTTTGAGGCATGAGTTGTTAGACCTACTCTGCGATAATTCTCAAATCTGTCAGCTTGTGCTTGTTTCAGAAGCGTGAAGATGACACATTTATTAAAATCAGTGGGAGTCTCTCCTGTTTCATAACTTTTTGATATAAGAAAATAATCTTTGGATTCCATCTTCTCTTACCGATTCCAAATGTTCTGCAGGAATCTCATGAGTTCCAACTGCCTTATTTGATTTCACTTCATTCAAAGTTCTATCAAATTCTGTCCTCAAAACGAATCACCTAAGTCTTCAATATCGCCAACAACTTCTTTTTCCAATACACTGTTGTTTTGATTATCTGCATCACACAATTTCTCAATGTGTTCCTTCCATTGAATAGCTCTGCCTTCTGAGCTTAGAAGAGGTTCCCCATCGGCAGCTTTAATGTTTATTCCTCTTTTTTTTATTTTATCCTAAAATCCTATATGCCACATCCAAAATCCTATATGCCACATCTACTATACCTAAAACCACAACATTGTAAAGTACGAGTGGAAGAAAGGTTGCGGAGAGTGCAAGGAAGATGCAACGAAAGGGAAAGTGAAGATGAAGAGAGTAATATATGAGAATCTGAGAATAGAGAGAATGATTGGAAGAGATATATGATCAGCATGTGAGAAAGACTAAGCTCGAAGTAGGTGAGCTAGTATGGTTGAATACTCATGAAACATCCAGCAGCGTTACGGCAGAATAAAGAAAAAATTTTGGCGTGAATTGGGGGACTGTATGACCGCATTAGCATACATTTTACTTTCAGAATCTTGAATCAGAAAAATTGTTAGAAGTATGAAAAATATATGTGATCTAAAGTTATACCGGAAGTAGATAAAATAAGTGAATGGATGGAACTATGTTTAAAAATGTATATATGGGTGAATGGTGTGAAGTTAATTCACACAAAATTTGAAAAAATTCAAATTTTTGTGACAAGTTGGCCGAGGGCATGTGTAAGGATACACAGCCTCTTAGTTTTTGAAGAGTTAGTAATTAATGTTTCTTTTTTATGTTATTTCTGTGGGATTTGTTTATTGACAGTGGTATTTTCGATTCAGTATTTTGTATCGGATTAATGTTAAGCTGATTATATGTGTATGTTGTTAAAAAAATAAAAAAAGACAAATATTATAAGAGTCTAAGCCTTAAACCCCGTGCACTACATAAGAGATAGTTAAAGGAGGATATTGGGTGTGAGCAGGGCGGGCACTAGGAATTTCGGGCCCCGGGTAAAATGGGTGACCTTTTTATTTTTTTTTTTAGCTCTACAAACTAGCCGGGCGACAATAGGCAGATTCTTGGCTTCGAGGCCGCTGATCGGGGCCCCCCATCAGCCGGCGGGCCCCGGGTACATTTGACCCGCCTAACCCACCCCCCCCCCCCTAACGCCGGCCCTTGGTGTGAGTACATTGTCGAAAAATACCCAGACATGTATTGTGGAAGAACCTAATAACAGCTAAGTAAGAACTGTCGAGACAATGGTGTTGCGAAATATGATAACCACTACAAGAAAAATCATATGGTGATTGCTAGTTAGAAGTTATTGGTGGAATTGTGCCACCGGTTACTGGAGGCTAAACCTGATTAGCTGACGGACGCGGCTTGGCTGGAGTCCATTTTGGCCTGGTTAGGTCAGTTATCCAGGACAGTTGCACTAGACTGGAGTAGATTAGATAATATTAGTAGTAAGTAGTTTAGTAAATGGTAATGATCTATTAGCAGCGTTGAATTAGTAATAGTGGGCTGTAGTGATGAAGCAATGTATTAATGAATATTAAATTTGTCTTGTTAATTTAAATATCATCAGAACTAAAGTTCAGTATATTACTACATTTTATTAAAAGAAATTTGCAGTTGTATAGCTCGGCAAGATATTGCACCATGCAACGTTTTTGAAAATGTGGTTACATCAACGTAAATGTAAGAATTTTCCATAGATGTATGGGAAATTATGCAACAGCTTACAACCAATGTTAGTAAATAACTAGTCATTTCGCCTAATTTCGTAATCTGGATATTAGGTTAAGTATTTGTAGCATGTTCAAACGGCTCCGGTAGAACTGAATTTATATTCTGATAACTGTGCCCGTGTTTTCCGGTGTGTATTGTTGCTAAATTAACGCGTACCTGCGGTTACTCTGGGCACGACCAAACACCGAATGCTGACTCACATTTGGCTGTCAGAAGCTTACCAATATCACGACATTTACAAAACAGTACACATGATTGTAAACCGTGTTCGCGTAACCTAGCCTAACACAGAGTAACAACCTACAGTAACCTGAGTACAATTTTTAAATGAAATTAATGGAAAGTGGCTCTTGATACATGCTAATGTCTGTCCACCACAGTGTATGTCAGCGAGCTTTGGTTCTATGATGTTGGTCGTTGATGGTGCCTGTATGGTGTCCATTGTGATTCTTTCTTAATACATATCTGTAAGCGATGAAACTTCTTAACTCTATTCAAAACCTCATACACGACGGGGTTTGGGCTGTGTGTTGACGTTACGTTGCTGGGTACCTGTGAAAGGTTTTGTGCTGACATCTTTTGGTGAATGTCTGTCTGTGGGGGAAGGTCTGCAATAGATATACATCAGTAACACAAGGGAGTTTGTACCACGGCCACTGCACACCTGCACCAATATCGTGCACGGAATTCATTCCGTTGCGGGCCGAGGCGGGCAAACTGATAGTGGCGGTAAAGGATTTTCTCCAGAGCTGCAGTATTATATTCCAACTCATTAAGAATGGAAGCACAGAGCTTCCCAAAACCGATGACATTCTAGGACCCACTACACCAGAGGATGCTACCAGCCCAAGCATGGAGGTTACCCAAGACGGAAGCCTCCCTCCACTCCCGGAATCTAAGCAAAATAAGTCACCGACAATCGAGGCTATTAACCCATCCAAGCAGTAAGATGGCAGGACTCGGACCATGCTGCCATTTATGGGAGCTGCCCACTGAGATGCAAGCAGCAAGCGGCCGCCAACAGGAGCCGCGCCCACACTAGAACCGCGAAGATCATGAAGCCATTAGGAACGATCAAGGACACAACCAACCACAACCATCAAAGCAATCTCCACGAAACCAGAAACGATGCTCATCAATGTAGCCACAACTATCGGGGTCATAGCCAGGCACAAGAAAAATATCTAGGAATGATCGTCCATCTGCTCACGCAATTGGTGCATACGCTCATTCCTACCAGGCGATACGAAGCCTGTCGGGCTTTCCAAATAAGAATGTATTATACACCCACAGCCCACTGAGAAATAAACAGAGACTCAAAAACATCCTAAAAGAGACAAAAGTAGTAGAGCCACTTCGGTGGATGGACTACAATAAAAAAAAGAGCTATTGGTTGAGTTATTTCAATGTATTCAATCTGTAGTTGAAATTTCAGGACTTCCATTCTAATAATTGATACAAGGATTCTTCAGATATATCCAGCGGCCTATTCGTTCAATGGTTAAGGGAACTGACTGCAGATCGAAAGGTCCCTGGTTCGAATCCCTGTCTCGACAGGGATTTTCACAGCTCCTTAACCTGACCTTCACCTCTAACACCGCTTGCATTGTAATGTGAAGAACTGTGGCGTGTTTACTTATTATGGGGGGTTACTGGTATCGTTTTGAAGAGTTTATTCTATTCATCTTTGATTTCGGAATTTAACCTCGCAGCCGTACCCCAGCCAGATAGCTCCCAGAGAGTGGTAGCGTTATCATTTCTAACTGAGTCCAAGGCTCCATGTCCCCACGCCGAAATACAGTACACTATATACGCCGGTACTCTGCCTACTCTTTATCACCGCCTGCACCGCCGCTTTAAATTACAACTACCACTTAGCGCAGCAAGTTTCTCACAGTTTGGGAGTTGTTTTCGAGAAGAGACTCGCAACGTTACTACCATATAGTATCTACTGGGAAACCGCTAACACTATAGCGCCCCTCCTGTTGGATAACTCCTCCACACATCTAATTAGAGCAATATTTTACTAAATCGTCCATCACTCAGCGAGCCAATTAGAAAACCTTTTAACCACACCAAGTCCCTAACGAGCTTTCCTGAAAGCTTGCCCTACACTGTACTAGTCAGTCCACCTTTCACCTTCGGGCTCATCAAGTCCGTCTAGTAGCCACTATGGACTTACCGTTCATCACTTCCTCGCAATAGGTAATAGAATCGTACTTGATCCACTGTCTGAGTCCTTGCCTGACTCATTGTATGTAAACCTCCAAGTTAGGAACTTAGCGCATTCTCCGAATAATCACTCATTTCAAATAGAGCCCTGTGTTAATATTGGCCAATCAGCATTTCGAACCGCTAGTAAACAATTATGCAACTAATAGTGATGCTCAAGCTAGCCTATGATGTAAACTGTATAAGCTAATCTGCCTTCAGGTATAATAAATAAGCAGTTTAAAATATGTGTTGTTATGATATCTGTAAGATGGGTCACATCTCCATGAACTAAAGATGTATGACAGGTTTATGCAAATATTTCACAGGATCAGCCAGTGATCTTATGCAGTGCCTGTATTTCTCAGTGGTATGTAAGCCCACTTACTTTCTTCGCAATATACCTACAGACGAACGTTAAACCTGACGTTCGCTGGGTGCAAGGACGAACTTCCCTCTCCTTCTCCCTCTTGTTATGCTGTTTAAATGAGTAAAAAATAAGGTTTCACTCGACCAATCCCTCACTCACGATACAGTAGCCTATGCCACAATGCTTCTGTTGTTCGGATTCCACATTAAATTGTAGGTCTCCTTTACCCGGTAGGATCGCTAGGCTAAGAAAAGCGGTCTGGTGTCTGCGGTTACGGTGTCTGACTGGAGATCGAGAGGTCCCCGGTTTGAATCCCTGTCTTGGCGAGGATTTTCATAGGCCCTTAAACCGACCTTCATCTCTGCCACAGCTTGCTGTGTAATGTGAATTATGCCAGAACGCTTCCATGGTTTGGATTCCACATTAAACTGCAGGTCCCCTGTACCAGTAGGATCGTCGGGCTAGATTAAGGTGGTTACCATATGGACGGAATGTACAGAAAATTGAAACCCTGTCACCAGGTCATTACGACCATACAGTATTATTATTATTATAACGAGTTAGGATAGACGATTGTGTTAGAGACGGGCTGCACAGCTGATAAGAAACCCTGTCACCAGTTCATTACGACCACACGAATCAACTTTTTATATCGAAGATATGTTTCTGAAGAATGTCGGTTGAACCGTAAAATTGAAATGTGGTGCTATAGAAGCGTGTTAAAAATTAAGTGGACAGATGTAATATAAAATAAGCACCGGACTATGCTAAGTCACGATCGTGAACTTCAAAATTTACTGAATGCCATTCAAATTTTAAATTGCTCTGGAACGATGCTCTGTTGTTTTTTGCGATGAAACTAGACACCACCTGCATGCAAGTAATGGTTGAGTACGTGTTGATATAGACATGGCGAGTCTCATCGTTCCTTCATGTCCTTGTTGTGCTTGATGTCTATGTTGAGTAAAAATGACGATATATTTTTGGTGCCTGAGCGTGTCATCCATCCACTGTCCTATCATTTTATACATTTTTTCTTGAAGGAAACGTACTTAATTTTTACGATTTTCCGAAACAAATCGTTGTTGCTGCCAAGTTTTCTTCATATAGTGACAAATACATTTTGATAAAATGACACACTAATCGATTTTTATGCTCGTTATTGAGTGAGTGGCTTGTGTGACTGCGATAGGTCGTTGTCTATCAATATCAATGTGTCTATGCCTTGTTGTTTGCTGAAAGGTCTCAGCTCTATCTAGACTACTTCTTATACTACAATACCATCGTGCGCGCATTCTATGGTGTCCTGAAAGGGTCGATTGAAACAAATGTTTGCTTGTATTTTAGTGTTGATTGAGGAGATGTTATCTGGTAAATGTAATAGTTCAGTGTTAACCGCGTGGTGCTGCGATTCCTTCAATATTAGTTAGACGTGGTGTTTCAGTAGGATAATGGACGTCCACATACGGCGGCTGCAACATGCTATTCTTGTTATAAGACAACTCCCCCCGTACATCTGCTCACGCAAATGGTACAAACGCGTGAATAGTGAGAGATCTCCTGATCTCTCACTATTCAAGGCATGAATTATTTTGGGTTAGTAGTTTCTGTTACAGTTAGTATTATTATGAATTATGATATATGGAACACATTAGTATCTTTATAAATGAAAAGAATTTTATCGGCCCAGATTAACCCCTAAGTGCTAGGTTAGTATTGGATATGTAAATTAATAAATTTGTTTTGTAGAGAAATTTACTTTGGTTTTTTTAATAGTAACTAGTTGACCCGACAGACGTTGACCAGTCCAAATGTAAATAAAATTATTTGTGATCGTTTTGTAAATTTGTTAAAAGCTGTTGTAAATGTGTAAACAAAATAAAAATGAAAAAAGGTGGTTCTTACTGATTATTGCATTTATTAACGTTTGTGTCCATAATTATTCAGTTTAAGGAAGAGTACATTCAGAAGTATGCTAATGGAAAATTTTACATGCGAGATGAATTCTATCAGCAGTACATCAATGAAAAGCTGGAAATGTGTAATGTGCCTGAAAGTGAACTACTTGGAAACATGCGGTTTCGTTCAAAAATTTAAATCACAATTAAATTAAGTCAGAATTTCATGTTAACCAAATGATTTATATTCTCGCATTAAATTTGAAATCTCAATTAATCTTAAGGTGTTTAATTACTTTTCGATCACCGCACCACACAACCGGTCTTGATTGTTTCGTAGATCGCACTTCAGTCTTCTAAGACTTTTTATGTGCCATTATACATTAATATCAAACGATCAATTTGCAATGTTACAGAATTTTGGCCATCGCACAGTTCTTCGAAAGGTTGCATGTTGGAGTTTCATTGTTTTACCAACTGCAACTCGAATGCTGAATGAGCTGTTTGACTGCATGGCAACAATGTAGCTTCAATTCACGAAGGAGCAAGTGCAAGAGCAATTTCATTCTGCAAGTGAACTGTTGCCAAAATCAAAGAGAACTAACACGTTTTTCCAGTTACACCGGGAGAGTCCAAGAAGAAATTTTCTCTAGTTTCGTCATTCACATCTTTCATGAACATATTTTTGTTGCTGATTCAACAGCGGGCCATCCTTTCGAACTGGTTCTCGCAATGTATCAAAATCGTTTTGTTTTTCGCGTTTCAAATTTTGATTAAATATACCGTTAATTGGACGATTATGCGCTGTCATGACTAATTGAGGTAATACCTTGTTCGATATCATCAAGTACATGTCCTCAACCTCAAGTAATAACATCAGAATAGAAATAAAATAACTATATTTGTTGGACAAATCGCTGAACAACACAATAATAAAAGCAAATGTAATTTCATATTAATCTCGTCTGGAATTCGTGTTTCAAGATTTTTCTTCAGATTATTCTTTTTTTTTTTTACTATTATTTAACCTACTTCAAAAAAGGAGGAGGTTCTCAATTCGTCTGTAATTCTTTTGTATGTAACCTATGTATTGTCTAGCGATATCTTCGCCAATTTTGAACCGATTTAAATGAAATTTTTTTAGTGGCTAGGGTATACCTCCAAACTGGTCCCATATGGATTTAATTGAGAAACTACCCCTTCTACCTCTTTATACCCCTTGATTTTTATACAAACCAACATATTTTTCCCGATGGAATTTTGGAAATGTATAGTCAAAAATAAAGAGAAAAATACTTTTGACTTTTGATGTGAAAAACTAAACTTTCTCCCCCTATCGACCCCCTTATTTTTTGTCAATGTTCTTTATAAAAAGCTACAGTCGACCCCGTTTGAATGATTACCATCAAAGTTGGCATATACATGTAATTTTTCGTGGAGAAGATTACTGACCAAAAAAATAAAAAAAAAATACAGCATCTCCCCCTTTACACCCCTTAATTTTCTACAAACCTACATTTCTTATCTGATTTTGATTGAACTTTGCACATGTATAGTTTAAAATAAAGAGAAAAATCCTGAAACATTTGGTCTGCCAAAGGCCAACCCCTCTCCCTCCTTCCATCTCCTTAATGTTCTTTATAAAACGCTACAGTCCGATTATCTTGAATGTGTTTATATGTATTTTTTTACGAAGAAGGTTTCTGACCAAAAAATCAAAAAACCACTCCTCTCCCACTAAACCACTTAATTTTTTATACAAAGCAACAGTTTTTATCCAGTTTAGATAGAACTTAGCACACGTTTACTATAAAACAAAGAGAAAAATAATGTCAACTTTTTGTTTGCAAAAACTGAACCCCTCTCCCCGTTACCACTCCTTGATTTTTGTCAATTTTCTTTAAAAATATCAAAGAGTTCAAACAAGCGCCAAACACAGAAGCTAAGATATTAGTAATTGTAAATGCATTCACTAGTTTTATCGATGGCGCCAAATAAATACAAAAAAATTAACTTTCATGACATGAAATGCTGACAGTATTTTCGGCCAAAAACATACCCTGGAACAATTTCTAGAGGTAAATGACATCGATATTGCTCTTCTTAATGAAACCCACCTGCGCTCTGGGCAATGATTCCAGGTGAGAAGCTATGCTATGTACCCAACAGACAGACAAAATCAATCAGGGGGAGGAACTGCAATCCTCATAAAAATACGCCTTGCACACAGATCAGTTGATTTACCTGCGCTCGAGCGTGTTGATGCTACGGCTGTTGAGGTCGGAATAAATGGGCAGGCAATTAGATTTGTAGCCGTGTACCACCCACCCGGTCGTAAAATGCCGGAGTCTGATTTCGTAGCACTGACCACAGCCGACAGAATAATTCTGGGAGGTAACTTTAACGCCAAATCTTTAGCATGGGAATGCAACGCAAACATCAGCAGCGGCCACACCCTTTATGACATTTTCGGGAAAAAAAAAACAGGTGACTGTAGTGACACCTGACGAACCTTCGCACTTTCACAGGGACTAGAGATGCAGGCCTGAAATTTTGGACATCTTTCTGCTCAAAAATATCACCTGGTCTGTTGCATTCACTGTTCACAATGACCTCTACTCAGACCACAACCCTGTGGTATTATGTATTGATAAAGCCGTACGCCCAACAGAGAGCAAAAAATTCTCTCTAACCACCAACAGGCAAAATAGAACGAATTAGTCAACACTCACATTGCAGGTCAGACAGCTACAACAAACAAACACCAAATTGACACACAAATTGATCATTTCGTCACCATTATATACAATTGCGCGTACAACGCGACTATAAAAATAACACATGACCCAGGAAGAAAAGCCCTTCCGCCACACATTTCAGACCTTTTAAAACTTAAGAACTTTCACCGGTAACGTTGGCAAAAATATCGGGATCCCAAAGACCACATAACATCAAAAAGACTTGCGCAAGAGATCAGGTGACACCTCCAGCAACACCTTGCAGAATGCTGGGACCACACCTCCAGCAATCTGAGCAACATCCCGACCTCTTCTGGAGGCTGATCAAATCACGGATGGGAGAGCCCCAGTAATTAAAGCCAATACCGGGTCAAATGGCATTGTATATACAGCACGGGAAAAAGCGGAGGCCCGGGCTGACCCTTTGGAACGCCAGTTCAAAGAACATGTCATTGATGACGAGAATAGCAACATCAACGAGGAAAGGGTGATTAGAGAAGTGCCTCGCTTTCTGAGGCAAAGAACCGTCCACATTGACCTCAATCAATCGGGCGCTTTGCAACAAAACGTTTCCAGGACCTGACGGCATCAAGGCCATCCTTCTTAAAAACGTACCACAACATGCCACAGACTATCTCACACAAATCTACAACTCTTGCCTTACATTATCCTACTTTCTCTCCACCTGGATAATCGCCAAAGTCGTCATCCTACCCAAACCTAACAAAAACAAACTCTTCCCTCAAAACCACAGACCTATCTCCCTCCTAAACATCCTCGGAAAAATCCTCGAAATTCTAATCAACTCCTCCATCCAAAAGTTCCTTAAAGATAAAGACATTATCAGCCCTGAGCAGTCCGGTTTTCGTTCAAAGCACAGTACCACCCAACAAGCCGTCCGATTGGTTGAGAAGATCAGTCGGGCGCGTTCCATCAGACACCATACAGGCGCTGTTATGCTTGATCTCGAGAAAGCTTTTGATCGAGTTTGGCACGACAGGAAAATACATAAAATACACAAATATGGTTGTCCTGGCCATCTATGGAGAATGATTAACAGCTATCTTTGCAATAGAAAATTCTACGTCGTGGTGGAAGGAGCTGAAAACCAGTTCAAATCAATTAAAACAGGCTTACACCAACATTCGGTTATAACACCAATTCTTTATAGCATCTACACAAACGACATGCCTCCTCAGCTGAGCGACGAAATCGCCCTTTTTGCTGATGTCACTGCCATCTACAGATCAAGCTGTTCATTGTAAAGAAACTATCCCAGTACCTTGCACTCATTAAACAATGGTGCAACAAATGGAAAATCAAGATCAACGCAGATAAATCATAAGCCATCATGTTCATCCCCGACCGAGTATCACTTGATGGCACTAATCTCACCTGACGAGACACCCACTAAATAGCTACGAATAATCTTTGACAGTAATCTGACTTGGGCCATCCACATCCGTGACGAAGCAAACTACAAACGACCAACCGAAACTGAATAGAAACTACAAAACATAACAAACAAACAAAAAATTAACACCACAGACATTACAAACAATCCTAAACATGAAAGAAGGCAGAGGACCTAGAGCCTTAAGACAATTACTTGAGCTCATGCTCAGACAGATACGACGAAACGAAACAGACCAACCGTCGTAATTTTCCGCCAACTTTCCCAATCTTTCTTTCTCTAAAAATAATCGGACTATTGCAAACAGTAAAATACACAGTCCAGTCACATTAATGTGACCACCACCTACTTTCGACGTCAAATTGAAATAACCAATCACAGTAGGCAGGTGGCAGCACATTACAGTGGAGTGTATATAAAGGATGTCCTAGGGCATCGGAAAACATTTTAATCGTTGGCGTAATGCAGAAACGTAGTGATTTATCCGACGTCCAAAAGGGCATGATTATTGGCTTTCCGGCCAAGGGTGGAAGCATTTCTGAAACGGCTAATTTTGTGAACTGTTCACGTACCGCCGTGGTGAAAGTATACGGTGCATGGCAAAATGGCACTATTCAAAATCAGCGGCCGTGGAACATGTGGTGCACCACGGACTATAGATGACAGAGGCGAACGAAGGCTACGGAGATGCGTTCGGGCAAATAGACGTGCAACTGTTCAGCAACTGATCGCCCAGATGAACCAAGGGGCTACCACGAGTGTATCCCCAACAACAGTTCAGCGAACGTTGCTGCGTATGGGCCTCAGCAGCAGACGCCTGGTTAATGCACCTATGCTGACTGCTGTTCATCTGCGACTAAGGCTGGAATTTGCACGCCTGTACCGCAACTGGACGTCCACAGAGTGGCGACAGGTGGCTTCTTCCGATGAATCACGTTTTATGCTCCATCGGACAGATGGACGTTGCCGCATACGGCGTGAAACGTCTGAAAGCAAACACCCTGCAACAATTGCCGGAAGGATCCAGGGTGAAGGAGGGAGCATTATGGTTTGGGGAATGTTTTCCTGGCATTCACTGGGTGAAATCATCATTGTGGAAGGCACGATGGATCAGCATCCATCCATGTCCACCCCTACATGCGAATAATTTTTCCTCAGAATGATGGCATCTACCAGCAGGACAATGCGAGGTGTCATACAGCTCGCAATGTATGTGCGTGGTTCGAAGAGCTCCGGGATGAGTTTACCTTACTCCCCTGGCCAGCAAATTCACCGGATTTAAACCCAATCGAGAATCTGTGAGATCACCTCGATCAGGTTGTTCGTGCCATGGATCCTCATCCGCGTAATCTAGCGCAGCTGGCCACGGCACTGGAGTTGGTATGGCTCAACATCCCAGTGAACACCTTCAGAAACCTAATTGACTCTCTTCCTGCACGCCTCGTAGCGGTCTGCTCTGCCAAAAGTGGTTATTCTGGTTTTTGAGAGGTGGTCACATTAATGTGACTGGACTGTGTAATTAGCCAATCAGTCCATAAACTAGGTACTTTAAGTTTTCAAGAAATTTTCCAATTTCCGAGCAACTTTCCCAATTTTTATTTCCCTAAAAACCTTATTGTGCCATTAAAATCATTTTTAAAAAATTTGATCCATAGAAAGAGTCCCTTCAGTTCTTCCAGAAATCTAATTTTCTGGGCAACTTTCCCATTTTTTTTCGCTATAAACCTTATTCGGACTATTATGATTTTTTTAAAAAATCACAAAATTGATCCATAGAAAAAAGTACTTTCATTTTCCTGAATATTCCAGGCAATTTTTCAAATTTTTCTTTTTCAAAACACTTTATTTCGTCTATTATCTATCTTTTAAAAGAATGAGGCAAATTGGTGCTTGGAAAAAGTATTTTCGGTATTTCCTGAATTCTCAAATTTTCCCGCTAACTTTTAGAATTTTTTTAACGTAAAAAAACTTATTCATACAAATATCTTTGCTTCAAAAATGAAAACAAACAAAAAAAACCTAGCCAATTTTTTTCCATAGAAAAAGTCCTTTATTTTTTTTTAAATATTCCTGGAAAGTTTTCAATTATTTCTTTTTCTAAAAATCTTATTCGGACTATTACGAACATATATAAAAAATTAACCAAATCGGTTATTTAAAAGATACTTTAAGTTTTCCTAAATTTTCCAATTTTGCGGGAAACTTACCCAATTTTAACATTTTTCTAAACACCTTATTGGCACCGTTACGATTATTGAAAAAAATTAGCCAAATTCAGTCCACAGAAAAGTAATTTCAGTTTTTCCATAATTTTCAGATTTTCCGGGCAACTTCCCAATTTTTCTTTACCTAAAACCCTTATTCTGAATTTTACAAACGCCTTTTTTTTTTAATATAAAATGTCTAAATTCGTGCATTGAAAAAGTACTTTCATTTTTTCAGAATTTTCCGGTCAACATTTCGAATTTTTCTTTTTTCTAAAAACATTACTACTATTACAAACATTTTAAGAAATTAGGCAGATCAGACTTTAGAAAAGATGTTTTTAATGAATTATCCAATTTGTCGGTCAACTTTTCATTTTTCTTTGTTTGAATACCTTATTTGGACTACTTCGAAGATTCTTTTTAAAAAATTAGACAAATGAGTCCATAAAATGTACTTTTAGTTTTCCAGAATTTTCCAATTTTCTGGATAACTTTTCCAATTTTTCTTTTCCTAAAAAAACCTTATTCCAACCATTACGAACAGTTTTTTTTTTTCTTAAAAAAAATTAGTAAAATCTTTCCAGCTGTTTTCAAGTGATGCTATTACCAACGAATAGCATTTCATTTTTCTTTATATAGAATTTCATACGGCCAACTTTCATTAGTTTGGTTTGTATTATTAACATGTGTAATATTCCAATGGTTATATGGTCATTCAAGTTAACTATAACGTAACGCTTAATTTAACACCCATGCCAGCGAGGTTTCGTGTCATTACCTATACAACTACGGAGACTTTTCCGGAGGGCAGTAGTAGAGCTAAAAAAAAGTCACCGAGACATACTTTGTTGACTTCAAATATGATTTTGCCACCGCACTGAAGTGGCTTCCCGGAGCAAGCACACTCCTTGTTAGAACCGACTACTATTGTGGGTCTAGCCGGTTATAATCAGGAATAGTCGAGCGTGATGTTGCTCTATCAGTAGTAGTTGTAATGGGAATTACTAGATGACGTTTCTCTTACTCAACGCTTGTCTGGCTCGTCCTTGCTCCTTGCGTACTTGATTGCTTCAAGTTTGGTAGCTGTAGTTACCTTGACAGGTGATTATGCAAGTGAGGGTCATCAAATACTTTTGCCCATTTATTGCATCAGTAGTAGAGTGGTTACAACCCTTGGCGTTCCCTCGAACGAATATTCAGGTGCTTGAAGTGCTCTCAAAGACTGACTAAGTTCAGTCACTTAGAGTTAGATAGTTTGGCGCGGATGTGGCTGGCTTTCACTGGTCTGGTGTCGATGCTTCGACGAGCATAGCAACGGCGTTGATTGGTTCTATATACTGCGAGGGCGAGGAGCAGCAACGCCAACGGTATAGCTTTCTCTATAATATTTTTCCACAGTACCAGGATAGGATCCTACGACTGCTGTCGGTGTAGCTTTTTTTGACATGGCTTGTTGTCTAAGTCATAAGTAGGTGTGAGTTGTCTAGTATGTTGGCGCTCGTTGACATGGCATCACGGCAGTAATGGGTTGTGTGAACAGCTGGACCATTGCAGTCAGCTGTTCGGCGTTTTTGTTCCGACCGTTGCAGCAGGCGTGACCTTGAGTCACGCGATGGTGTTGGTGGTCGCCATCTTGTTGCCCTTCTTGTCCCAGGTAAGTTGGCAGATCGGCGAGGCGCAGCGGACCGCGGTTGCGAACCACTCACAGTCTTGGCTGCCAGTCTGTGGTGCTGTTGGGAACTGTCACCATGGTCAGCTCGTTTGACAGTGGTTGCAGCTTTGTGGTCGAGGCGAGTCTTTGCCCGAAGTTGCTTTCGGATCTGGCATCCAGAATAACAGGCTGCATGGTTCCCGCCACAGTTACAGCAGACCGCTTCCTCTCTTGGTATGGAGCAGTCGGCAGCTCCATGTTTCCCCCACATCTCACGCACCTTCGTTGGTTGACGCAGTCGCGCGCCTGGTGACCACGGGCTTGACAGTTATAACACTGCAGATGTATGACGTCGAGGGGCTTCTTCTTGGGAGCCCTCTGCGTTTGTTATTTCGGCAGCGTATCATGTGTCTTCGGCGGCGGCGACTGACTTGGTATCCAGGGGAGCTGATCGGTGGGGCAGAGGCCCATGTCGTGCAGCGTCTCGCAGGCCCTTTCCAGGTCCGACGGGCATGAGGTGAGGATCTTGATTCCTCCAACCGCCGCCCAGCAGAACATGGCAAGCTCTGTTGCTAACAGCAGCTTGACGTACAGGCTCGCCCAGTTACCGAAGAACGGTACCTTTATTGGCAGTACAGGTCCCACTTCGATGCGTAGGGCTGGTTCCACCTCCTCCTGAGCTGAGCTAGAGGGCGTGGTCACCTTCGGCTCTAGATCTGAGTGGTCTCCTCCTTAGCAGACAGCGTTCTGCCCTATGTTTATAGTCACCTGTGCACATGACTTAGTACAAAGACCTATGATTTTGTCATTTTGCAGTGTCAGGCATCGACCCTAAAAATTCAATCGGTTTTCTCGAACATTGGAGCGTGATCGGTGGTCTACGTCTCCACCTACGGGTGAACGGTTAACGTTCTGGCCTCGCATTCGGGAGGACGCGGGTTCGAATCCCCGTCCGGTCATCCAGATTTGGGCTGCATGGTTTCCCCAAATCACTCCAGGCGAATGCCGCATTGCTTCCTTCAAAAATGTAATGGCCGAATTCCTTCCCGTTCCTTGTCACCAGTCCCACCCCGCCTCTAATGGACCTTAGCCGTCGACTAGGTGTAAAGCAATAAAAAGAAAAACCGATCGTTTATCTTGCTTCAACGTGACGGATCACGTTGCTTGCTGAATCAAACTTCTTACGGCGTTCTGTTTACTCGCCGGATAACGACCTGTCGTACCTTTAACAATTGCGTTATAACTCCCATACTTTTAAAACAATTATTTATTCCTTACAATTATTTATTCCTTACAATTATTTATTCCTTACAATTATTTATTCCTTACAATTATGTATTCCTTACAATTATTTATTCCTTAAAATTGCGTATTTACTATAACAGGCACTGAATAACTGTCGATCCACTGACTAATGCAGATGGATTCACACATGAAGATGACAGCGGCGCTAACCATCAATCCGGCGGTACACCCGCTAATATTTCATTACTAGCTAATACCCGCGACTTCGTACGCGTGTAAAGAATATCTTTGCCAGACTTGAATATCGAAAGTTGTTGGTAACGAAGGATTTTCCCAAACAACACCGAGTTGGCATAATATGACAGGAAAGCTATCACTATATAACTCTACCGTCGAACCTGTCTCCTGAAGAGAATCAATTTCCAACATATTTCTGTTACCATTCGATAAGATCTCAAAATTTCATGACTACGACTGTTAATCATACCGGAAAAAATGTCCTGTGCCCTTCGTACAGATTTTCTTGTCAAATTCCATCAATATCGATATAGCCATTTAGTCGTCAAAACGTAACAAAAAGACAGAGACTTACTTCAGCATTTATAGTATTACTAGCAGTTACCAGCGACTTCGTTCGCGTCGAAGAGTGTTGTAATATAAGACTTTCTTGAGAGGTCTCGTTGCTCAGTGGTTAGGGCGCCCAAATAGAGATGGAAAAGTCCCCAGCTTGAATCCCAGTCTCGGCGAGGATTTTCAAAGGTCCTTAGCTCGACCTTCATTTCTGACATAGGTTGTTGTGTGATGTGAATTACGCCAGAATGCTCACTTGGTTCTGATTCCGTGTTGAACTGTGGGTCCTCTATGTCCGGCAGGATTATTGGGTTACGTTAAGAGGCTACGAAAGGGGCTGATTGCGGAGACGTAAAGAAGCCTTGTCATCAGGTCAATACGACCATACAATGTATTTTAGAGCTATTTTTATTAGTAATAGTAGTAATAAATATTGCAATAAAATAACAAAAATTTTGTTGATGTTCCACTGCTACTTCATTGAATTTTTAAAACAATAAAAATATTCTGTTTGTTAGGAGTATTTTCAATTTAATAAATCCGTATATACAATATTGAGTATTTGTCCCCTCGGTTTTGGCTATTTTCATAACCCTAGTTTTCTTACATTTATTTGAAAGATTTGAATTTCGTTTACCCAGCATCTCTTAAAATTACTAATTTCATCTCGCTAGTAAAAATGAATATAGTTCTAATTAATGTGAGCCAATATATTGATGGAATTGACTAATTATCAACAACAAAAAAATACTAACATCCAAACAGAAAATAAATACCTAAGTGACCCAAGTACGTTCATTTCTGTTAAAAAAAATTGCGATTCTAAAAATGAATATTTTTATTTGCATTGAAAATCTGAAAAAAATATTTATAAAAAGAGAACTTAATTTGCTCTTTGAATATTGAATTTGTTTTGAGGATATATTGGTTCCATCAACAGAAATTTGTAGTAGTAAGTATAGCAGTAATTGATTCTTTTATCCATAATGATCAGTGGTATTGTGGTCATTGTTTCTCTATCTGTGGAAACAGTTGAGTGCCCTATACACCAGTTTACTATAGTTCATTCGTTTCGATCTATTAATTCTGCGTTAAAATATAAATTTCAATGTTAAGGTAGTAATTGATTGTTTCTTCATAATTGGTTTCTCAATCTGCCACCAGAATTGAATGTTTACCTGCAAATTACCACTTCGCTTGTCTGCCACCCTACTATCTGAATAAAACATTTAAATTTTCAAAAATTTACTCCTGCCAACGCCACGTGTTCTGCTAAATCATCCAAGCTTATTATAAATCATTTGATACAATATCGGAACAAAGCAATACATTACATCACTAAAATGGCGCTCTTGAAATAACTAATAATGTTTCATTTTGGCCCACGCTGTACTTCAACCAAGTCACAAACTCAGTTAATATTACCGCTAGAAAATCAAAGCTTCTATCAGTTGTGCATTAATACATTCACTATAGAGATGCATGTTAGTGCCGTCATGAATAGCGAAATAAACTTGACTTATTATTATTATTACTCCGCGATTCACTAAAAGTGTGTGGCGGAGGGTGCATAGCACCTATCGAAAAGGGTTATGGTTTGGAAGATATGGCAGGAGGCGCCCATGGGCTATTGTGAGGAACCATCCCCGCATTCGCGTGGAGTGATCTGGGAAAACCATGGAAAACCCAGATCAGGATGGCTGGAGTGCTTTATCGAAAGCTACTCCTGTCGGATTTTAAGTTTACTCGCCCGGTAAATCCTTTCTATTCCATTCCCTAATCGCTCGTGGGAAAAATGAGTACAGAAATGAATCGGTTCTGGCCCTGATTTCTCTTATCTTATTTTCACGGTCATTTCGAGATATGAATGTTGCTGGTAGCAATATTTGCTGACTGTCATTCCGGAATACATCTGTCGTGAATTTTCAATTAGCTTCCGTCGAGAGCAACGCCTTCGGTGTTCCAGGTCTTCCCAACCTAACTCCTTCAACATCGCACTTACGCTTTCCCTCCAACTATATATACCTGTCACGAATCGGGCGGCTCTTCTTTGGACCTTCTCTAAAGCCTCCATTAACCCCTTTTGATGGGGACCCCATACAGAACAACAATACTCTAAGTGAGGACGTACTAGTGACTTGTATACAATCGATTTAACTTCCTGAGTGCGGAGCATACGATTTGCTTTCCCCATTACATTCTCGATATGCTCATTCCACGACAAATTATTACGAATTGTTACACCTAGGTATTTAGCGGAATCTACCGTTCTAAGGACAGTGTCATTAATCGTATATTCATAGTTAAATGGTGTCACCTTTTTACTTACACGCATGACTTGGCACTTTTTAGCGTTTAACTCCAACTGCCAATCTTTACACCATGCAATTATTTTCATAATATCGTCTTGTAACAAAGCGCAGTCGTCCTGGGTTTTTATTTCGCGATAAATTATAGCATCATCGGCAAATAATCTTTTCATCCCCCCTATTATGTCGCATAGATCATTGATGTATATGAGAAACAACAGAGGCCCTAACACGCTTCCCTGGGGAACTCCAGACCCCACTTCAGTAAGTGATGAACGCTCACCGTCGAGAACTACATACTGTGTTCTGCCCTTCAGGAAGTCTGTAACCCAGTCGCATATTTGTCTAGATATACCGTAACCGCGAAGTTTCCTAAGTAACCTAGTGTGAGGCACAGTGTCGAAAGCTTTTTTAAAGTCTAATAGAACCAAATCAACGTGGGATTGCTCATCTATAATTCGGCACAAGTCGTGAATTAGAAGTGCAAGTTGTGTTTCGCAGCATCGGCCTTTTCTGAATCCATGTTGATTTGGATTTAAAAGCTCACCTTCATCCAAGAACCGCATGACATTCGAATAGATGATATGTTCTAAAATCCTGCAAAATATTGAAGTTAACGAGATCGGCCTATAATTCTGAGGATCATTAACATTCCCATTTTTAAACACTGGAGTTACGATAGCGGTCTTCCATTCGGCTGGTATTTTTCCTTGATCGAGAGAGACGGTATACAATTTCATCAAATACGGTGCAATTTCCTTTGCGTATCTTGAGTAGAATCTTGTAGGAATACCGTCTGGTCCGGGAGCCTTATTGGTTTTTACATTCATAAGTAGTTTAGTTATTCCCTCGACATCAAGAACGAGATCATTCATAATTTTGTCGGTATGATTGTTAAATATCGGTATCTCCTCTGAGTTTTCTATCGTGAAAGCCTTTTTAAATATATCATTCAAAATTTCTGCTTTCTCTACGCTTGTTTCTGATAATTCACCATTTTCTTTAATCAGCGACGGCATAACCTTACGAGAGCCTCTTATTACTTTGATATACGACCAGAACTTTTTTGGATTAGTAATCAGATCTTCGGATAAATTCCTGGCTTGGAATTCTTTAAACGCATCGCGCATTGCCTTACGCACTTCCGCACGCAACTGGACTAATTTAGCACGATTAGATGAGTCCCCCGATTTTTTCACCGCGGCATGTAAACGCCTTTGCCTCCTGAGCAAACGTTTCACTTCCCTATTATTTCACTTCCTTATTATTTCAGATCGCGATACTAAATGAACCGGAATAAGTTCGCTGTCAATGTGGCGTTCGTAAAAACGCATTAAATTAAATACTGAATACATCTGAAACTACATTCAGCCGCATGAACTATGTCGTCAGCTTCAGGACAATTATTGAAGTAACGTAATACAAAATTTATACTAAAATGCTTGTAACTTACAGTGCACAACCGAAAGTCTATAATTCTCTACAATCGTTAATATGGCTGGTCAAGTTTACATCGCGATAAAGTGACTTTTATTGCTCGTGATTTAGTAAGGTGTATAATGAAACTAATTGTGATAGTAATTTATGCTATACTAATTAGGAATCTTGATATAGAAAATTCTGTTACTACTCGAAATGTAGTTCCAGTGCATTTAATGTGTTGAGATGTGTTCGTATCATTTGATTTTGTAGCGGCAATATTAGCAGAAATAGTGGTTTGGTTGAAATGCAGCCTGGACCAGAATGTTTTTGTTAGAGTATAAGGCAGAAGTAATTTAGTTATTATTAGTAATCACTATGCAGCTTTCATAAGCTCCGTGTAAATGAGGTGTATTGCGATGTAAACGGCTTCCAGTGTTGCTTCATGTAACAATAAATTTCTACATTAGCCCATTGAATACATTCGTTTTACGTGAAGGATTCGATAGATATTTGAAGAATATTGAACAGTAATTAAAATCACTTTTTCGTGAATCATAGTCTGAACTATTTGTACAAAAATTTTGAACGAAAAATAAAAAGGGTTAGTTAAGTTTTAAATTTTGGCAAAAATTATTTGTAATACAGAGACTATATAGTAACAAAAAAGAAACAGGAAATGAATTAAACTGAGATGGAATGGAATCCTTTACATTTTTATAAATACTACATTTCGGGAACGACAATTTTGCATTTTTAGTGAACCAACTTTCGTGCTGGTATACTCATAGCATTTTACGTTGTTTTTTTTCCAAGCTTTGATTTTTCAGGTTTATTATGACGCATATATTACTAACGAAATTATGGTGTAATATTTGAGATGTCATACTATTTTATGCACGCAAATGAAATCATCTCTTTGCTAACTTAATAACAATACCTAACTTATGTTTAAATTTAAGGTTAAGTACAGATTATATTTCCTGCTTCCAAACCATTATTTGTCAAGTGCGTCGGATTTATGACTTTTAAACTAAATACAAGGTTTATGCTTTTATTTCTGAAAATTAGTGTTTGCGATTTACTTAAAAAGCAAAGAGTAAACGTGGCACGGCTGTCTACGAAGTAGGAAACTCTTTGATGTTTGCAATTGATATTAATGGCAATTTCTAAAAGAACTATGCATTTTTTCGGGATAAAATCTATCCTATGTCACTTCACACACAATTAACTGACTTCATGCCAAATTTCATTTAAATATGTTGAGTTATTAAGGCATGATCGATTCCAGAAGTACATCAAACACACATCCGAATCTTCTCATTTATAGATATATATATTACTGCGGTTCACACACACACACTGACTGCGATCAACTCCTGAGGGATCATTATAACGTAAAAAACGTGTACACTAACAGCATTGTAAGACTACCTACGATTTGCCTCGCATTGCACCCCTAACTTTGTAATATCTACAGTTTAACATTCAATCCGAATAACCGACGGCACAGGCGTAACTCTTACGATCAAAAACAATTTTTAAAAATCTTAGCCTCCACGGAGATCTGAACCGGAACTCAAGACCCAAACGTTAGTAAGCTAGCACTTTAGCCACTCAGCTATCTGACCGCTACACTAAAAAACAGTACAGAGGCCTCCATATCTAACGTATCTGTCTATCACCGTTTAGTAATTTTTAGAAATTATAAGACAATATGTGTTATTTAAACAGATAATTTTTCAACCAAATGTAGACAGTATTTTTCACCTTGTTTAAATAGATGTGTGCGCAATGTTTCATCGAGATCAGATGAAAACTGTGGGTATGTATGAAGAACAAACAAACAAATAAACAAACATCTTCAAATATATACATTACTGCAGATCGCATACACACTAACTGCAAATCACCCCTGAGGGATCAATATAACGTAAAAAAGTGTACACCAATAGCATTGCAGGACTTTCTACGATTTGCCTCGCATTGCACCCCTAAATTTGTGATATCTACAGTTAAACATTAAATCCGAATAACCGACGGTCTTGGCGTGACTCTTGCGATCAAAAACAGTTTTAAAAATCTTTGTGTCCACGGAGATTTGCACCGGAGACCACGATCTAAACAGCAGTAAAGAAGCGCACCACTCAGCTACCTGACCGCTGTATTGAAAGTCAGTACAGAGACCTAGACATTCAACGCCTCTGTCTATCGCCGTTCAGTAATTTTTCGAACTTATAAGAAAACATGTATTATTTACACAGATAATTCTTCAACCAAATGTAGACAGTATTTTTCTCCTTGACTCAAAGGATAAGTATGCAAAGTTTCATCGAGATTGGATGAAAACTGTGGATTTGTATGAAGAACAAACAAACAAGCAAACATACGTACATTCATCCTTATATATATAGATTACCTATTTACATTTCACGAAATTTTGGGAGGCAGGGGGTGCTTAGCACTAAAACTAATTACTACTCAATCCAGAATGACACAAGGGGAGAAAGGATTCAAATAAGCATCAGTAAGCAACCTTATTTCTCTAATCTTATCTCTTCAGTCGTTGCCACTCAACTAGGTTGCTGGACGAACTATTTTGGGGGCATTTGAGCACATCATTTCTCAGAAATGTTTGTAAGTTTCCTCCCATCTCTAACCTGTGATATTGATTGGCAGTAGCTAAGAGAGGACGAAACCAGGAATATATTCGGCTTTGATAAGTGACCATAAATCTATTTTTAAGGAGAAAGAAAGGAGCAGACACCAATTACGAGTCGCGTGATGTCAGTGGGTATAGACTTTCAGTAGAAAGAAGTTTTGACCTAATAATTCGACAGGCATAATCGTCAAAAATGAAATTGTAAATTAGAATAAACAGTGTAAGAATCCAAACGACGTATTATCCAGTACCAATACTCTGGATCAGACCAAGCTTTTACTCAATAAGAATAATGAAAATATATCCTTACATAATTGTCAACAATTTTGAAAACATAGAGGTTAAGGTTGTTTGCTGATAATACAATCTTCTTTAGGCAAGTAAAGAATTCTGAAGTTTACTAATAAGGAAAGAATAGGGATGACGGCTTGCACCCTGGGCCAAAAATGTGTAATCAATACCCGCTATAACCTCACGCTTCACTGCACATTGTAATCGATACCCACTCCCCTCCCTCATCCTTGTAACTGATACACCCTACAACCTCACGCTTCACTGAATACTGTAATCAATACCTGGTCACAACTGATATCGCCACCGCTCCCTCCCCCTTCCATACCCCGATTACCTCAAACAACTTAACACTTAACATTCTAGCTAGTAAGGGGGCGTCCATAAATTACGTGAGGTGAAATAGAGGGGGGGGGGGGGTTTGGCGAAATCTCACCAAATCTCACAAAGGGGGGGGGGTTTGAACGGAAATCTCACGTGAGTTATTTGAAATTTTGATGGACTGTAGAGCTAAAAGAAAGAAAGGTGTACAAAATACGCGAAAGTCGATTCTAGTGGGGTATTTCGTCCAAAAGAGGGGAATGTTACTGGATTTTGAAGGGTGAGACCTGAAAAAAAAGTTCTCAAATAGTTGAGAGGGCGATTTGTAGGTGGGGGGAGGGGGGTTGGACCAGATCTCACAAAGTCTCACCAGAGAGGTGAGGGTGAGGTCCGGAAATCCGGGAAAGCACCTCACGTAATTTCTACATCTACATCTACATATATACTCTGCAATTCACAAAATTGTGGGTGGCAGAGGGTGCTCAGCACCAAAGCTAATCTCTCTGCTGTGCATTCCAATCCGTAATGGTACCAGGGAAAAAAGAATTCATATAAGAATCAGTCCGGCACCTTATTTCTCTAATTTTATCTTTCCTGTCCTTCCGACTCAAATAGGTTGGTGAAAGAAGTATTTCACTACACTCAAAAGTTAAAGTGGGAGTGCGCATGTTTTCCAAAAAGTTTAAACGAAACGTGTGTCGTCTTTCTACCAGAGACTCCGAACCTAGTCTACTAATCAGTTCTGTGACGCTTTCATAAGGACTGTAGCAAGCGGTCACGAATCGAGCGCCTCTTCTCTGTACTTTCTCTATACTTTCGATCAACCCCTTACGAAACGGATCCCAAATGGCACAACAATAGTCCAAATGTGTACGCACAAGAGATTTGTACGCTATCTCCTTTGTTTGTTCATTACAATTTTTCAAGATTCGACCTATGAATCGCAGCCTAGAATTTGCTCTACCTACTAACGAATTAATCTGTATATCCCATTTCATATTCCTTTGTACTGTTACTCCCAAATATTTCATGGGAATCGACCATATCAATAACTGTATTGTTTAACTCGTATTTCTGAACAATTGGATTATTTTTGTTAGTTATGCTCATTGTCTTGCACTTTTTACAATTTAGAGTAAGTTGCCACTCAGCGCACCAAGCCAAAATAACATCCAGATCGCGCTGAATTTCTAAGCAATCGGCCAAATTTCTTACTTCGCTATAAATAACCGCATCATCTGCAAACAATCTAAAAAGGCTTTTCAATTTGTCTCCGGGATTTTTTATAAAAATTAAGAAAAGAAGTGGTCCAATTACACTTCCTTGAGGTACACCCGATGTAACATCTAGATTAGAAGAACTTTCTCCTTCAACGATAACATACTGCGACCAACCAGTTAGAAAATCCTTTATCCATTCACAAAGCTGATCCGATATACCTTACACTCGAAGCTTCGCTAAAAGGAGGTTGTGTGGCACAGAGTCAAAGGCTTTCTGGAAATCTAGAATAATTGCATCTACTTGTGAACCTGCATCGATAACTTTCATTACGTCGTGTGTGAATAGGGCCAGCTGTGTTTCACATGATCTTTTCTTCCGAAATCCGTGTTGATTTGTTGTAAGCAAATTATTATCATCTAGAAACTTCATAATGTTCGAGCATGTAATATGCTCCATAACTCTACTACAAACAGATGTTATAGATATGGGACGATAGTTCCCAGGATCACTTCGATCACCTTTTTTGAAAATCGGAGTTACTTGCGCGATTTTCCACTCTGAAGGTACTTTTCGCTCTTCTAATGATTTACTGAATATATCAGACAGAAATGCCCCGATTTCCGCCACATACTCTGAAAATACTCTTACTAGAATTCCATCTGGGCCCGGTGCTTTCCCCCACTTCAGGAGCTCTAATTGCTTAATGATACCTGCAGTATCTATTCGTAATGATTCCATCACCGACTCGCCACGGCGCGGGAAAACGGGAATACTATCCTTATGTTCATTTGTAAATGAATTTTTGAATACAGTATTTAGTACGTTAGCTTTATCGCAGCTTTCATTAACCTCGGAACCTTCAAGAATTAGTGCTGGAATATTGCTGTTGGTACAATTAATTTTCCGTACATACGACCAAAATTTCTTTGGGTTTTCTAGGAGACTCTTAGAGAGAGAGTTGGAGTGAAAATCATTAAAGGCCTCGCGCATTCCTTTCTTAATAAACTTAACTTAGTCCACAACCCGAAGGTTGGTTGGATCCCCCCGAAGGAGGCATACTAAGCCATTGTGTCAGAGGTAGGACGGCCAGTTCCTTTCCTCTGGGACCTATAGTTTAACGTGGAATCCGAACTAGAGATGGGCAAAGTGATTCACTAAAAAGAGCGGTTGTTCATTTGATCACTCAATGAAAAGAACTAGTTCTTTTGAATGGTTCACTTGCTCAGTAGCTCAGTCTTATTTGAGACCTTTTATGTCTCACCCCTCACAATCCGGTTATACCCCCACTTTCCGTTGAAATTACCCCCTTATGTCGACTTCAATACAAATAGTAGACCCTTTTTTTAGCTTAGAAGAACTACCGTTCACTTTAAGTGAGCGTCTGCTCCATCTCTAATTCTTACGAATTTCTGAAATTCCTCATCTTCGACAAGAGAGAAGGGGTGATATTCTTTACACATCACTTTTAGTAACTGAATATCTAAATCCCGTTTCCTAGTAATTGAGATTGGTTGCTGCTCCGAGCTGTGCTGAGCGTTTGAATCGAACGTCGCGAACGAACTAGCTCTCCAGTGGCACTGCTCACTGCTCCGAGCTGTGCTGAGCGATTGAATCGAACGTTGCGAACGAACTAGCTCTTCTCGATCTTCGGCGTTTCTTATTCTTCATAGCGGAGTGGATAAACAATGAACGGCGTGGAACAGAGAACAAACAAGGGTCGGGCGAGAATGGCAAAGCCGAAACCGACATTGTCTGCGCCCACTCGACTGAAGTTCAATCGACGCCGACACACCACCGTCATTACGGCTTCCAAGAAGAACTACCGCTCACTTTTAGTGAGCGACTGCTCACTCGCTCTTTCAAAAGAACTGTTCTAAAGAGCTGATTCACTCACGAACGACCCATCTCTAATCCGAACCACTCATATGATTAAACACAACTCTCAAAATTCCTGCGCCTGCCGGGATTCGTGCCCGGGGCAGGAGCAGCGAACGGTTTGAAAGAAAGCGCTTAGGCACTGAGCTACCAGAACGCTCATACGCTCTTAATACGTCCACTTAAATCAGCTAAGGTTTCTAAATCGCTGCGACACTCCTTCCTTCTTGAGCGTGCGTGTATTTTCCTTTGTTTTTTTGAGTAATCTTTTGACTTCGCATGTGTACCACGGTGGATCATTCTCCCCCTTTATTGTCTGCTTTGGTATATGTATTTCCATTCCTTCCCTCACTATATGTATAAAACGATGCCACATCTCTTCAACGGTGTCCTTTGTTGACTTGAAGTTATGGTAATTATTCCTCAGGTAGGTTCTAAAACACTCCTTTGAGGCCTTATTGAATCTGTATACAATTCGCCCTTTTTTTCCTTTTTCGCTTGGTCATTAATTTGATAGTCGCAATTACCGCTTTGTGATCGCTTATTCCTGTGGTCGTTGAAATGTCGGTGAATAATTCTGGCCTGTTGGTAACCAGCAAGTCTAAAATATTTTCGCTACCGTTTTGACACCACGTAGTTTCATTAACTAGCTGCTCGAGATGATTATCTGACAACAACTCGAGAATTACTTCAGAAGCTGCCTTATCCCTGCTACCTGTAATGTGAACATATTTACGCCAGTCAATATAAGTCAGATTGAAGTCGCCTCCTAGAATCATAGCACGATCCTTAAAACGGCTAGCTATACTATTTACATTATTTCTCAACTCCTCTACGATAACTATGTCGGAATCAGGTGGACGGTAGAAAGCGCCTATGATGAGTTTTGACCCAGCAACGTTGGGTTTAATCCATATAATTTCACAGATCGTATCGACGTCTATTTCATTACATGGGAGAAATTTACTAACAGCTATAAATACCCCACCTCCATGAGAATATAATCTGTCTTTACGAAAAACGTTCATGCTATCTTTAAAAGTTTCGGCGGAACTTATTTCCGGTTTCAACCAACTTTCTGTACCGATAACGATATCCGCTTCTGTACTACAAATAACGCTTTCAAGTTCCGGTTGTTTGTTGCAAGCGCTTCTACAGTTAATTACGAGAACTTTTAACTCTCGAGATTCTTTTACGTTGCTCCTACATTCCGGTGTTGCATCTGATTGGGTTGCCCGTAACTGAATTTCGTGTTTCGGGTCTTCCTCCCTTAGCCTAAAAAACCACCCAGTGCATTCCACATGGCCCCTGCCACCCGAGTAGCCGATTCACGTGTGTAGTGCACACCTGACCTATTAAGGGGAACCCTACAAGACTCGACCCTATGGCGAAGATCAAGAAATCTGCAGCCAATGTCATCACAGAAACGTCGTAGTCTCTGGTTCAGCCCCTCAATACGGCTCTGAACCAGAGGTCCACAATCAACTCAGTCTACGATGCTACAGATGGTTAGCTCTGCCGATATCTTGCGGTCACTGGCCACAGAGTTCACCCTTTCAGCCAGCCGCCGGAAGGAAGAGAGGATAACCTCCGACCCAAGGCGACAAGCATCATTGGTGCCGACATGAGCCACAATCTGTAGTTGGTTACACCCCGTCCCTTCTATGGCATCCGGGATGGCCTGTTCCACATCTCGGATCAGGCCACCCGGAATACACACAGAATGGACGCTGGATTTCTTCCCCGAGGAATCCGCCATTTCCCTAAGGGGCTCTAATAACCGCCTAACATTAGAGCTCACAACTACCAGAATGCCCTTCTGCGTTTGCTCAGACCTGGCGGGCTGAGGGGCCGTCAACTCGCAGGATGATAATTGTGGGACTGAGATAGCCTCCGACAATACATCAAACCGGTTGGACAGACGAACAAGTTCAGCGTCTTGGCCTTTAAGCCTGTTCGACTGCCCCCGTGTACGGCTTCGGAGTCTAGAAGCTATACGCCAGTCACAGCATCCAACACATCAGCCTGGGTTGCAGGTACGACGGTCGATATTGGAGAATCTTTGATAGGCATGGCTGTATCAGTTTCCCCAACATCACATCTGCTGCAGCCTTTTACGGCAGCTTCCAGCTGTGTAACTTGCGCTAACACAGCTGCAAGCTGTGCGTGCAGATCAGCCACCTCAGCTCGCATCTGCACACAGCAATCACAGTCCCTAGACATACTGCTTTTAAAAAACGCAAAAAAAGTATAGAAAGAAGGAACAGAAACTCGAAATAACCTGTACTTCAAACAAAATATATACACTCGGAGATTGCACTAACCTAATCAACACCCACTACAGATAAAGTATAAAAAACAAAATACGCTAATGCTCTCGGCGACTGCTCAAACGCTAGTAACGACCACTGATTACAAAATGTAAACACTCGGTAGCCCACGGGATTTTTAGTTAAGGTTATGTCGATGAGGAGTTCAGCCAGGGTATGTTCGAGGCCGACAGTTAGCCATCGACATTAACAGTGAAGCATTGATAGAAGCAGTTGGAAGTATGCGCCATCATCTTTAAACCAACAGGTGAGACGAAACCATTTGGGAAACGTAATGGGGATATCAGGTATTAGCAGCAAGTAATGGGTTTATCCATTTGAAGGGTTCAAGAAGTCTATGGAGGATTAACTGTGTATAAAGAAATGTGTAAATAAATGTAAATGTGTTTATACCTTGCTGAGAGAATCATTTATGAAAAACTATCACTCACTTGACTAAGAGTCTTATCCACAATTTAATGTTCCTGCTCGAGATGTGGCAGAGCGAAGGCAAAAAGATTCGCCAATACGCCAGTCCACCACACTAATTTTCCAGGCATCTTTTGAATATTTCTTTTAAAAAAAATCTTATTCAAACTATTACTAACATTTAAAAAATATTAGCCAAATCGGTACATAAAAAGTACTTTTAGTTTTCTCCAAAATTTACAATTTTCTGGGAAATTTCTCCAATTTTTCTTTCACTAAAAATCTTATTCAGGCAACTACAAACATTTAGTCAAATCGGTCCGGTGATTCGCTTACCAACGAACAGTGGAGAAAAATTTTCTTTCAGTTTTTGTCGTATTTTCCAACTTTCCACCAAACTTAATCAATTTTTCTTTCTCTAGAATACTTATTCGTAATATTACGAACATTTAAAAAAAAAATAGTGAAATTGGCTAATAGAAAAATGTACTTTCAGTTTTTTCCGGATTTTCCAATTTTCGGGGCAACTTTACGAATTTTCCTTTCCCTGAAAACGTTACTCGGACTACTACAAACAGTTTAAAAACGAATTAACCGAATCGGTCTAGCCGTTCACAACTGATGCACCTACCAAAGATCAGTGGGGAAAATTTACTTTTAGTTTATTTCGAATTTTCCAGTTATCCAGGTAACTTTTCGAATTTTTCCTTCTTTAAAAGCCTTTTCCGGACTATTCCAAACATTTAAAAAAATTAGTCTAATCAGTCGATAGAAAAAGGCACTTTCGGTTTACCTGAATTTTCGGGGCAACTTTACCAATTTTGCTTTCTCTAAAAAACGTTTTCGGAAAAAGAATTAGCCAAATAGATCTAGTCGTTCTCAAGTGATGCCCTTACCCTCGAACAGTGAAGAAAAATATACTTTCAGTATTCTGGCCAACTTTTCTAATTTTTCTTTCTCTAAAAACCTTTTTCGCACTATTACGAAAATTAGATCAATCGATCACAATTTCTCCAATTTTTCTTTCTCTAAAACTCTTATTCGGACTACTACAAACATTTTTTTTAAAAAGAATTAGTCAAATCGGTCCAACTGTTCTGAAGTGATATGCTTGAACAGTGGGGAAAAATGTACTTTCAGTTCTTCTCGAATTTTCCAATTTTCCTGGCAACTATACCAATTTTTCTTTCTCTAAAAACGTTTTTTCGGACTATTACAAACATTTAAAAAAAAAAAATAGCCAAGTTGGTCCATAGAAAAATGTACTTTCAGTTTCCCCGAATTTTCAGATTTTCCGGGCAACGTTTCCAGTTACTATGAACTGTGTGAGACTGTGGCTCTATCTTATCACCTTTATTTATTTTTATAGAACACCTTTCTCGAAGAAACATACTGTGCTGCTTTTGCTGATTTGCTTTAGGCTTTTCAGAACTTCCCTGTGGTAGTTTTGTCTTCTTTACTTTTAATTATTTAAAAAAAGTAAAGAAGACAAAACTACCAATTGATTGTTTTTCACTCTGATCCCCTTTGTTGGAGGTTCCTTCTTCATTCTCTCTGTCTGGAAATCTTTTGAAGTCTTCTCCCTCACCTCTACTTAACAGATTTTCTTCTGCATTGATTTTGTAATATTTCCCATCAAAGATTATGAAAGGATTAAAATTACTGAAATGGAATGTGGTAATATAATCTATTTGAACATCTATCTAATCTATTTGAAATAGCAATATGACTTTCTGGGTTTATTTTTGGCGATTAGGGAGAAAAAAAGTTCTATTTGAGCATACAAAATTCCATTAAAAATTATTTAGCAGCTTGTTTTTCTTAAATTCTAATATTTGTAGGTTATATCATTTAGGGCATTTATGAATGTGACCCCATAAGACTTGGTTTTTAGCAATCCGAAGGTTAAAAACGAAGAAATTATTCCGTTCCATATACATTCCCTGTGTTTCTTGGCCCGACCAATATGGCAACCTCCCCACCCCACCACTCTCCTGTCGGCTTCACTTCGTTGTATGGAGAAGGTCCCTTCCCTGGTCTCCTCTCTTTTCTTTCATCCATGGTTTAAAATTGGCCAGTATACTTTCCTTTGTTTTAAGAAGACGGATGAAAGCATATCTGCTAGCATCATCTTCTATGCTAAGAAGATATTTGTTTCCACCAAAGCTTTTCACATTGATTGATCCCATGAGATCTGCATGCACAAGGTTCAAAACTGTTCCGTGACTTTTCAGGTTGCTTGGTGAATGTTTCACAAATGGCAGTCGTGTAGCATTTCCTGCTAGACAGCCATTAAATTGTGTAGGGCTTGTCAACTCACAATTTAAAACATTTACAGATTGCGTTTTGACCATTTTTGTAATCTGATTCATATCAACATGCATTAGTCTCTGATGCCACAAATCTAATGTTTTAAATTTTCCATTTTCACATTGTAATGAGTTACTACACTTTTCCTTAAATTATGTTCAGTTGTCACCAAATATAAACGATCCCTATTCTCCACTTCCAAAAGTAAATTTTTTACCGTCATCGTAAATGCAACATCCATTTTATTATTAAAAACAACTTTCTTATTATTTTCAGTTAACTGACAAAATTCCATGGCTAACACCATCGAATTAAAAGAGTGTCTGTATTTTCCATGTCACTATATGCAAAGTTATTACCTTTAATCTATACACTTACAGTTTCTTTTGCAGTTGTAGGTTGTAGTGTACCCCTCTGTATGCCTCGGGATTTACTACTTTATAAATAATTTTATTAATTATCACAAAATTAATGATTATGGGTGGGGTACTCTTCCGAAGTGGTCCTTCACATTAGTACAAACATAATATATTCAAAAGGAACATATTGATTTTATTGATTTTTATACATAGAAAGCAAACTTTATTTGATGAAACAAGTACTTGAATGTTCCCGTTCAGGTAATGGAATTTACAGTTCATAGGTTTTTAATTTTTGAAGCTCGTTGTGGTCACCTTGTAGATGATTGCCGTAGTGTTGAGCAACACAGGCCACGCTAAGAGTTGTGTCAGCGACCCGGCGAGGTGAGCCACGTCGAGACGATGGTGTGTGTTTTCGGCAGGCCCCAGGTAGTCTCGTCAGCTGAGCCAAGTATGGGCCTTGCCACGACAAAAACCAGAGACCCTCGCGTCCAGTCTCCACCGGTCTTACATCAAGTGTCCGACCGACGTGCGCTATTCCTCTCTATTTGACTCGCCTGGACGGGGCTCGTCCCCCTTCTCTCTCCCGATTGACCGAACATATAACAAACATAAACAATTTATTAGCAACCAGAGGGAATGAATTCCATTGGCTGGACATATGTACAATCCCTTCCGATATTTCCATGGGAAGTTATCCCCTCCCGGCTGTCCGCTTTCGGCTCTTCTCATTGGCTGCAACTCCCACGTACAAACTGTTTATTTTTAACTAATGTTTCTTTGCCAGCGACGTCTGCAAAGCGTCTGACGGCTCAGGTCCACAACACTTTATTAAGGGTTTTGAAAGAAGTCTTTCATTCGTAGAACATCCAGACAGACTAACTCACAATGTCACACGTATCCACTGTTTTAGACAAACCCGCACTATAACCGAGAGCCTCTCCATCATTTCAGTAAATTAATGACGAACACATTAGGTAACACAAGGGAAGTCTGTTCATTTGGACGTCAATCAGACCACATTAAATTACCTTCTTTATTGCGCACTCCCTTGTCGACGGAATTACAACCATTATCCTTTCTAACATTTGACAAGTAAGAGCATTAAATATTCCTTACATAACCTTGTCGGTCGAGAACCACATTCAAATCAAACGAATTTATGGAAATTAAATACATTATGGCAATAAAACTATTGAATCTAACAACAACATTTCTTGTTACTGATAAACAATTAGATTTACAGAATGGGACATCTCAAAGTGTGGTCGTGCATTTGACGTCACAACATATTCATTAGCCGGATTTTTACTGATTCGAGAAAAATACTTTTTATCTGATGTGATGAGTAGCACCTGAATCTATGACCCAAACATCGCTATTTAATATAGTTGATCCACATGAAACACTCGTCAATGAACAAGTTGAAACTTTATTGCTTACTGTCTGCGCTTTGACCATTTTTGTAATCAGATTCTTATCAGCATGCATTAATATCTGATGCCAAAAAAACTAATGTTTTTAATTTTCCATTTTCACATTTCACATGGGGGTCAAGGCTGGTATGGTCTCAAGTATCTCAGCCTATGCCGGATGGGCTGAGATAATAAAACCTTGAGAAATGCCTCTGCGATCTATCTTAGCAGCTCTGCCAGCAAACCCTACTCCCACGTCCACGAAGGTGAAAGCCGCGTGACCCCTGGGCAATGCACTTTTTGAGTGTAGCTAACGGGAGAGGATGGAAGGCGAGCCCCCAGCGCCTTAAAACTGGGACATTCTGGCTAAGGGAAGGAACACCCTGAAATAAAACCCTGGCCCTCCAGGATGGGGGTTGTGCGAAGGGCTGGTAACCCTTCCACATAAAAAGATATTTACTCATAAACCTCAAAGTAAGGAAAGCCGGATGGATCTTATGAGGACAACAAAGGCAAGGTCAAAGGACAAACGATTTGGAATCAAAGACAATTTGAAAATAGGAACGTGGAATGTGAGAGGAATAAATAATAAAGAATATGATCTGGACAGGGAGTTAACTAGAAAGGGGATCAATATTGCTGTAATTACAGAAACAAAAAAGAAATTGAAGGGAACAGTAGAAATAGATAAATGTACAATGATCTACAGTGGAGTGGCACGAGAGAAAAGAGCTGCAGTAGGAGTGGCAATATTAGTGGATAGGAAATGGAAAAATAAAATTGTCAGTTACAATATGATAAGTGAAAGGATTCTGACTCTAAGATTGAAAGTAGAGAGAGGCAACCTAACCTTGATATATGCCCCAGAAGAAAACAAACGAGAAGAATCTGAACAATTTTATGAACAGCTTCAAGTGGTGATAGACAGAATTAATGAAAGTGATTTCCTAATACTGGCTGGCGATTTTAATGCTCGCGTAGGAAATAGTCCGATTCCAGAGGTAATGGGGAACAGAGGTGAATACACATTAAATGAAAATGGGAAACTACTGAGAGAATTTGCGTCCTTCAACCAGTTAAAGATTACAAATACATTCTTTACAAAAAAAGATATCCATAAATTTACATGGACGGCAAGAGGACAAAGGTCTATCATTGGCTATGTAATGGTTAATAAAAAATTAGGTCCAGATGTAGTAGACACCAGTGTACATAGAGGTAGTGATATGTATACAGATCACTATCTCGTTATATCAAAAATAAGAATACTTGCTAAATGGAGGAAAAGAATTAATAAAAACTTACAACAAGATCAAGAAGTTTTTAAGACCTACCTTTTAAAAGATGAAGGAATAAAACATCTATATCAAAGCCGATTACAACAGCGCTTACTGGAAAACCACATATAATGACATCAATAAAGAATGGGAAACTATAGCTTCATCAATACTGAAAGCAGCATATGAAGCCATTGGCAAGAAAAAGAAATTTAGAAGAAAAACTGGACTTAAAATGTACATAGAACGAAGAAATTGCAGAAGCCGTTAAACAAAAGCAAAAGGCTTATCTAAAAATGATACAGGGTCGAACCCTAGAAAATGAAAATGAATATAAAAGAAGAAGAAATATTGTTAAGACAATAACAAAGAAGTTGAAACAAGTGGGATGGGATAGATTAATTAGTTCAATAGAAGATGATGTCCATGGTAGACAAGAGATGGCTTATAAACTTATGAAACATCTCAACAAGGATGAAAAGGAAAGTGCTAATATAAATGTAATTGAAGAAGAGACATGGGTAAAACGCTACAGAACATTATGGTACAATAGTAATTATAAAGAAGAGAAAATAGGAATGGACCATGTGGATACTAAAGAAATAGATCCTATAGACATAGAGGAGGTTGATGCAGCACTAAAATCATTTAAAAATAGAAAAGCTCCTGGACTAGATACAATTAATTTAGAATTGATTAAGTATGGGGGAATGATTCTGAAATTTAGATATTTACACTTAATTAATATGTGTTGGAAAAAGAGAACCATCCCAGAAGAATGGAGGATGGCCAAAGTTATTTCACTTTTTAAGAAGGGAGATAGGAATTCATGTGATAACTATCGAGGAATTAGTTTATTAAATACGGGATACAAAATATATGCAAAAATAATAAATAACAGGCTAAAAGTAATAGCAGATGCTCTCCTATCAGAAGAACAATGTGGGTTTAGGAAAGGAAGGTCCTGCATAGATAATATATTCTGCCTTAGACAACTACTGGAAAGAGAAGAGAATTTAATTTAAAGACTTTCATTGCTTTTATAGACTATGAAAAAGCGTTCGATAAAGTAAATAGACAAAAACTATGGGAAATAATGCAAAGAAATGGTTATCCACAGCATTTAATACAAGTTATTCAAGATATGTATAGAAGGACACAAATCGTCTTAGACCTGGGAAATAAACTTACAGAAGAAATAGCAATTAACCAAGGAGTGCGGCAAGGTTGTAGCCTGTCTCCAACACTTTTTAATATATACGTATATAGATGACTTAGTTAGGAAATGGAAAGAAAATGTCCATCCTGGTATAAAAATAAGCAACAACACTTACATAAATACTATGTTGTTTGCAGACGACCAATTTATCCTCCAGGAAAATGAAGATGGACTTCAAAAAGCAATTCATATCTTATATCTTATATCTTTAAACGAGCAATTCTTGTATATATATATATATATATTTCGGATCTCGGAAACGGCTATGACGATTTGGATGAAATTTGATATTTAGATAATGTTTTGACTTTTAAGATTACCTAAATAGTTGTCTTCCGTACAAAATCTTATATCTTTAAACGAGCAATTCTTGTATATATTTCGGATCTCGGAAACGGCTATGACGATTTGGATGAAATTTGATATTTAGATAATGTTTTGACTTTTAAGATTACCTAAATAGTTGTCTTCCGTACAAAAAAGCGAGTTTACAAAATAAAAACAATTTTTTCACTTGATATCTCGAAAACGGCACTAGCGCCATCTCGTAGACAATTCAGGTACCAGAAAGCCTACGAATAGATTCTCTCTGATTTCAAAGAATATTTATGCGAACAGTTCTTGTATACTGGCTGAGGCGTGGAAATAGTAACATTGCAAGTTTAATTGTAAAACATTTAAAAAGGAAGATAATTAAAAATTTCTGATTGGTTTTGTCAGAGGTGATAAACTTCTTTGAAAATAATATTACCGGTACCAGTTATAAACTAATCACCGTTTACTTTTTGACCGTCAAAAAGTGGTTGTTAGTTTGTCATTAAATACTACCCCGCGAGGTATGAGCATAGTTTTAGCGGAGTGAATTGATTTAGCACTGATGATGTTCTATCATTACCGTGACGTCACAATCTGATGATGAATTCTTATAGAACGCGACGAAACATATCGAAAATAAAGAATAAATGTTCTTGATATCTCGCTTGGTTTACGAGATATAGCATGTCAAAAATCAGTTATAGGTATAGTTCCTTGTGCTTTTGGCGACGTTTCTTCTGGTCCATGCTGTATTTCAACCTAACAACAACCATTTGGAACAAAATAAAACATTAAAAGTACATTTCCACCGTATCGACATAGTGCTTTTGGTGGATTCTTTTTCTGGTCCAGGTCGGATCTAATCCTAACCTCTTCACTTGAGGTATCAGAAAAATAAATTCTTTATTTTCGATTTTTCTCGACGAGTTTCATACGAATTCATCATGAAACTTGGCTGTGAAGAAATTTATCTTCTGGTCCAGGTCGCATTTCAACCAACCACGTCAATTTTGCGATATGATATCTCGAGAACTAAGCGAGATATATAAATTTAAAAATATTTTGTACTTTAAATTTTTCTCGTCGAGGTAGATAAGAATCCATCATCAATGGTTTTTCGTAGAATGCTCTGAATTAACACAAATCTCGCAGCGTTAATCAATCCCTGACTGGCATTAAGATTTCTGTTTAACATAATAATAGCATTTTTCTTTGAAAGCAATTTATGAGGCGGTCTCGCAAATGGATCTAACGATTTGGATGAAATTTCATATGTAGATAACGTTTTGCTATTCAAGTTTTTAACACGATTTAAAAAAAAAAAAAAAAAAAAAAAAAAAAAGGTTGCAATTTTTGTATTTGGTTTCTCGAAAACGGCTGTAACCTCATCACGTAGAAGGTTCAGGTACCAGTAAGTCTAATGATGTTAGTGAAGTTTCTCTTTGGTTAACTGTGCACCTCAAAACGCCTCGGAAGTCTTCAAGCCTTTTACTTTAATCAAACTTTACTCGAAATCTTGGATATTAAATAGAAATCGAAAGATGCCGAGCGAAGATCGGTCACCCAGGTACTATTAAACATTATCAGCAAAGATTACAATCTGCAGTTGTCTCGTGCAAAAACGAAAGTTATGGCATGGCAGGGGAAATACCCTATCAGAGTTAAAATAGTGGTAGACAATCAGCCAATAGAACAAGTCTCCAGCTTTACTTATCTCGGATGTGAATTATCTTTCAATGAGGATAACGAGGTGAAGAAGAAACTTCACCGATTTCAGTATATGTGTGGAACAATTCGACGAACACTGAAAGGTAAAGCACGAGAGGAGACTCAACTCAAGTTTTATAAAACAATGGCCGTACCGACTCTGCTATATGGCAGCGAAACATGGGTAAAT
Organism: Vandiemenella viatica; assembly: GCA_031002005.1. Taxonomy (NCBI): domain Eukaryota; kingdom Metazoa; phylum Arthropoda; class Insecta; order Orthoptera; family Morabidae; genus Vandiemenella; species Vandiemenella viatica. Next base: position 386,584,453 of record JARYHS010008074.1, on the reverse strand, counting down.
AAAACGCAATACAAAAGCAAAATTCAATCATCGGAAATGAAATTTTTAAGATTAGTAAAAGGGTATTTCCTAAATGATAGGAGGAGGAACGAGGAAATAAGGGAACAACTGAATATCTCCCCGCTAAATGATAGAATTACCCAAAAAAGGGATAACTGGAAGAACCACGTCCTACGGATGAGAAAAGACAGATTTCCTAAGCTTGCCCTGGAGTACCATCCCACAGGCAGAAGGGACATTGGAAGACCTAGGAAGAGATGGTCGGTAAGAATGAGGTCGGAACAGGCTTTTGGCCTATCCATGAAGAGGAAGTAAGTAAGTACATTTCACATTTACAAAATGATTATCTTGTTTTGCCATTTTTTGTCTCTTTATATTTCTTTCTAAGGTGTCTACCATCATGAAGTCCAAAGTTTTCGTGTTGTTCATGTTTGCGTGTTTACTTTCTTCTGTTAAATTAAACAAAGCTGATACAACAGAATCTCAATCCGCGGATAGGCCGCAAAAAATTGTCATAGCTGAATCTGCATCTTCTATAGCGTTGCAAACAATAGCAAGCTCTGCAAAAGTTCTTTGCAACAGTAATTCCATTGCATTATAATGAGTCTGTTTCTGCGAATACAACAACAACAACAATACATTCACTTTCCATTGATCCCAATATAAGAGACTGGCTCTGTGGGATGTGGAAAGTTGTCAATTTACAGATAAACAGTTCAATAACAAAATAATACGTACACCAGAAGATGTACAGTCATAGCATACATGTAACATTAAAAATTTCCATACCAAAATAATACATACACCACAAGATGTACAGTCATAGCATACATTGTAAATTAATTACGTAAACTACATTTCCACAAGCTACTGGCAGTTATTTTTTAGATACCTTAGAAATAATTTCTTCGATATAGTAGAAGGAGTTGTCAAGTTAAAAATTCTTTCAATTTTTTCCTGAATTTATTCTTATCATCTGCTAGACATTTAATATGTGTTGGGAGCTTATTGAAGATATGTATCCCTGAATATCGGACTCCTTTTTGAACAAATGACAATGACTTGTAATCGTTGTGAAGATCATTTTTACTTCTAGTGCTATAATTGTGTATTTTACTATTTGTTTCAAACAAAGCATAATTTGTGACTACAATGGACATTAATGTATATATATAGTCAGACGCTAATGTTAAAATCCCTAACTTCTTGAACAGCTCTCTGAAGTTCTATTGCTAACTCCACACATAATTCTTATTACACACTTTTGGGCTCTGAACACTTTGTCTCTGTGGGTAGAATTTCCCCAGAATATTATTCCATAAGACAATAAGGAGTGAAAATAAGCAAAATAAACTAGCTGACTCATACAGAGATCACCTATAGCTGAAATTGTACGAATTGCAAAAGTAGCTGCACCCAATCGCTTTAGTAAGTCAGGAACATGTACTTTTCAATTTAAATTATGATCAATATACACTAATAGCTTGACTGATGCAACTGATTGGCTGTAATTTACATCTATCAATATACAAACCTAGAAATTTCACACTTTCTACCTCTTGAATGGACATGACCTGCAAATTTTATGTCTGTATCTGTGTGATGTACTGTATTGCAATTTTATCAAAGTTTAAAGACAAACCATTTATTAATCAGTTCAAATACATAATTTGAAATTTTCGCTGGAGTTTCACAGTACGAAATTTACTGTCACATGGCGCATACAATCGTGCCAGATCGTTTCATGCTTCCTTAGAATTTGTTAATTTTGAATATGCATCTGTTGTTCATCACACGCATCAAGTGCGATCTTTGCGTAAGCGTTATTTTGGCTTGACTCATAACAACTTTTTACAGTTGGATCTACATCGGCGGTTGGTTCTTCTACACCTGGTTCAACAACGGTCCATAAATCACTTTCCATTATTACTAGAGATGCCACGAATAGTGATTTTGCCGATTACCGAATATTCGGCCACGTTCTCGGGCGATGCGCCGAATATTCGGCAGCGGAATGTTCGGCAAAAATGTGTACTGTGTAGCTTTCGCGGGTGACTGACTACGACCTTTCTCATGGGGCATCCATAAACCACGCAGTGGCGTAGGTAGGTCAACAAGAGCCCCGGTGCAAAATATTTATTTTGGGCCCTCAGGCCAGATGGGAGACCTTCTTTTTGCTTTGTGTTGCTGGTAGGGGCGCCTGAGCTGAGGCAGGAGGCCCCCTGAGCAGTGGTTGGGCCCCCTGAGCAGTGGTTGGGCCCCCTGAGAGCATTGAGGGCCCTTTGTGAGCGGCTCTCTGTGTCTCAGGGGCCCCCTTAAACGACGGTAGAGTTAAAAAAAAGTCGCCAGTTTGCCGTGAAGGCCCTCTGAAACTGTGCTTGGGGGCCCCCTAAGCGCAGGGGCCCCGGTGCCTTGCACCACCTAGCCCCATAGTAGCTACGCCCCTGAAACCACGGGCTCCATTTTGGCCTCCTGTGAATCCTCCCTCCCCCCACGTTGTCCGACGCGGCTTTTGCCTCCCTCCCTCCCTCGACCGAGTTACGTGGTTTATGGATGGCCCCATACCGTGCGTACGCTAGCTACTCATCGAGCGTATTTGTTTCATTTTCGAGTTGATCTTTTCGCGACACGCATTGTTTGTACATGGTTGCATGAAATTGTTTTAGTAATAGTACTTATTACTAAAAAAATAACAGTTTGTTCGCCGAAAGCTTTAAAAAATGGCACAATTTAACAGAAAATCCCCTATTTAGGCATATTACGACATTTGTAGTGATGATAATAAACTGGCTGTGTGCTTGCTGTGTAACAACAAGATCTCGCGTGGTAGAGAAGGAAAGAATGCAAATAAGTAAAATCTAATTAATTAATTGAAAAAATGTTAGTCATATTTAATTTAGTATTTATTTACCGGTTGTACTTTTTTTTTTTTGCCACTAGTTTATTTCACATATAGCATTTCGTCGATAGACGTGATATAATTATTTTTCATTATACATTTCGTTTATTATCTTTGAGATTCCAAAATCAATAAAATACCATTATTTAATCGGTGAAATTATTGCCTTAGACAACGAACCATTATCACTTGTTGAACGAGTCGGCTTTAAAAGGCTTATGGAAAAGGCAGTACCTCAATACAAAATTCCTGGTCGCACTTACATCACCGAGGTAATTTTTCCTGGTATATACAATAGAATTTGCTCTAAGATTGAAGCTAGTGTTTCGCGAGCAACTGCAGTATCAGTAACAACTATAGGTAATATGGACATCTCAGCATAATAACCAGAGTTTCTTGAGTTTTACTGCGCACTGGATATCTGCACAGTTTATTCTTGAACATGCCGTTTTAGCTATGAAGCCGTTCGCTGGCTCGCATACTGGTACTAATATCGCAAAATAACTCACTGCCATTGCAGAAACATGGAATATTCCTCATCATGGAGGGAGGTATTCCTTCCTCCATGTTCCTCATAGCAAGATCCATTTACTTGTCCATGACAGTGGAGCCAACATGATAAAAGGTGTACGAGACGCAGAATATGATTCTGCCAAGTGCTTTATTCATTGCCTACAACGAGCTGTTGAGGAATCGCTAAAATCTTAAACGGATATAACGCAGATGGTAGCTGCTGCAAGACGAATTGCTACCCATTTTAACCAGTTGAAAAGTTGAAATTCATTCGCCAAGAACTTGACTTACCAAACCGCCAACTTGTACAAAATGTAAGTGCTCGATGGAATTCCACATATTATTTATGGAGAGATTATTAGAACAAAAGCGAGCTGTTTCCTTGTACATAACTGATCACGAGTGTTTAATCAATTTAACACCTTCTCAGTGGAAGCTAATGGAACAATGTATCAAGCTGTTGAAGCCGTTCGAGGAAATTACGTGAATAACCAGCTCAGGTATTTCCTGCATCTCTGAAGTGATTCCACATATCGTCACATTCTTTAAATACTTAGGGAAGGAAGAAACTGCATATAGAACTCCAAATTTATTGATAATGAGAGCTTCACTACAAGCTGAGCCTGAAACACGGTTCAACTTTGATGAAAATAATAGGTATCTGGTTGCCACTTTTCTTGACCCGCGTTTCAAAACCAGTTTTCTCGGATTGTTTCAAACGCGAAGAGTAAACCAAAAAATTCTTTCAGCATCTCTGAAAATTAATTGCGAATATTCTAGTAGTTGCGGTAATGATTCTCCTCCGCGTAGTAAGAAAACCACTGAAATACATGAAAGTTTCTGGGACTGTTTTGAGGAAGTTGCTACTGAAAATATGCAAAATAGCGATGATGTGGAGAAGAAAAACGTTATTGCAAATGAGATTGATTTTTATGTGAAAACTGTTCGCCTACATCGGACGACAGACCCTTACAAGTGGTGGTCAGCAAATTCTGAACAGTATCCAAGACAGAATTCGCTCGATTGTACTTATCGTCTCCTGGCAGTACGGTATATAGTGAGACGGCTATTTTCAGAAGCAGGTTTAGTTTATGAGGAAAAGCGCAACAGTTTGCTATCATAAAATGCTGAAAAAATTGTTTTCATACATCACAACTTGCCGCTGGTATTAAATGTAATGATTTGTAATTAAAATAAATGCATTTTTGGGTAATATGTGAGTTTTCGTTTTTCATGATTCGGTATTCGGCCGAATAGTACGCAACATTCAGCCGAATAGTACGCAACATTCGGCCGAATACCGAATATTGAAAAAAAATGTCCGAATATTCATGACATCTCTAATTATTACTATTTTCATTCAACATGCGTAAATTATGCCATTTAACTTGGTTATCGTCGTTGACAGATGATAAAACATGTTGAATCGATTTATATAACTTTTATCTGCCGTAACTTTTACGTTGAATAGCCTTAATCAATTTTTTCGAATCGATGCTACATTGAATTTTACTATTTATAACACGTCTGCGCTGCAAGTGGGCCCCAAAGAAGTTTGAATAGTATACACTAGAAGGAGCAACGGCGCTAGTGTTCCTTCGCAAATTGAACGATGCGCTCGCCGCCATATTGAGGGCAACCGGCAGCTTTCAGTGTTTACTTTTGTACAGCTGAGACGTATTGACATGATCGCGTGCTCGTATATTTTTGGTTTACAAGTGTTTTCTACAATGGTTAAGTCTGCGCTGCATATAACTACACCAACTGTGCTACAAGAAGCACAAATTTGTCGTTTCACAAGTAACTAAGCATTTAAATAAGTTCAGAATCCTCTAGGCTACTATCTTAACGCCTGGATGTGATCTAACCTGCTGATCACATGTTTAATACTTTCTTTCGATACAGATTTCCGCTCCGATATTTGAATAAATTGAGGGAGAGGTTAGCTAACACACGCCGAATCCTGAAAATCATGTTATCCTACTTTCGAAGAAAATGATTGATATGTTTGTCAGTCTGAGATTTATCATGATGCAAAAATGCAAAATTAAAAGTAGAAAGTGTCAATCAGACAGAAATTAAACAAAACTGTGTTGTTTTATAATGAATAAAAGAAGTAGACAAGTTAATTTCTTGTATTTACTGCCCTAATCTTATATATATATAAAAAAGACGTGTTTTTTACTATATTTCACTTTTCAGCCAACACTACCTAGCACAGATCACTGATGTTTGTGGGTGGAAGTAGCATGGAGTTTCCTGTCCTGCACAACGTTGGCCGAATGCCGATAGCTGTGGGGATGTGGGAGATATAATGATTAAAGTTGGTAAGTGCAGGGCGTTTTCATATTTCGACCAAAAATTCGTATCTCCGTATACTTCTCTTTCCTGCCACAACTTTGGTGTTTGTGTGTGGTAGTAGAATCGTCTTTCTTGTCGTGCACTATGGTTGTTAGATGTCGGTAGCAATGGGGGTTGAAAGTGGTCGACCTGTGGCAATTTCATACTTCTGCCAAAGACAAAAGTGTCATGGTGTATCACTTTTCAGCGAAAACTATAGATCACAGATAACTGGCGTTTGTGTGTAGTAGTAGCACATAGTCACCTTTCGATCACAACAGCGGCCGATTTTCAGAAACTGTGGTACTGTGGTAGATATGGTGGTTGTAAGTGGCCGACCAAGGATATTTTCGTATTTCGACGGCCTCCGCATATGTCACTTTTCTGCCACAACTACATAGCATAGAGCATTGGTATTTGTGTTTGGTAGTAGAATCGTATCTCATGTAGTGCACTATGGTTGTTAGATGTCGGTAGCTATGGGGGTGGGGGAGAAATGGGGGTTGAAAGTGGTCGACCTGTGGCAATTTCATACTTCTGCCAAAGACAAAAGTGTCATGGTGTATCACTTTTCAGCGAAAACTATCGATCACAGATCTCTGGCGTTTGTGTGTGGTAGTATCACAGAGTCACCTTTCGATCACAACAGCGCCCGAATTTCTGAAACTGTGGTTGTGTGGGATATATGGTGGTTGTAAGTGGCCGACCAAGGATATTTTCGTATTTTGACGAAAGGCATGTGTCTCCGCAGATTTCTGTTTTCTGCCACGACTACATAGCATAGAGCATTGGTGTTTATGTGTGGTAGTAGAATCGTGTTTGTTGTCGTGCACTATGGTTGTTAGATGTCTGTAGCAATGGGGGTGTGGAAGATATGGGGGATGAAAATTGTCGACCTGCGGCAATTTCATATTTCTGCCAAAGACGCATGTGTCACGGTGTATCACTTTTGAGTGAAAACTATCAATCGCAGATTACCGGCGTTTTTGTGTGGTAGTAACACAGAGTCACCCATCGATCACAACGTTGCCCGAAATTCGGTAACTGTGGGAGTGTGTGAGATATGGTGTTTGAAATTGGTCGATCATGAATATTTTCGTATTTCATCCAAAGACTTGTGTGTATCCGTAAATTTTACTTTGCTGCCGGAACTACATAGCGCAGAAGACTGGTATTTGTGTGTGGTAATGGTATCCAGTCTCCCATCGTGCACTATGGTGGTTAGATGTCTACAGCTGTGAGTATGAATACATTACAATCACGAACGAAGTTGTGGATACCAGCTACTATATTATAATTGTGGAAGTAAGTTTCTGTCTTTTTGTTACGTTTTGACGACTAAATGGCTATATCAATATTGATGGAATTTAACAATGAAATAGTGTAGGAAGGACACAGGACATTTTTTCGATATGAATAACAGTTTTAGTCACGAAATTTTAAGAACTTATCGAATGATGAAAGACAGACAGATTCGTGTGTTAGTCTGTAATGTTACGTTGGTTGCTAAGTAGCGCAGTCTGTTAGTGTTTGATTTGTTAATAAATTTCGATAAGAAACAAAACTTATTATTTAGTATAGAAGTCAATTTGCTCTGCACTGTGTCGTATTTCTTTAAATATGCTGTTGCTTGTTTATTCATTAAGAAGATAGAAATACTCCGTGTTGTATCTACGATGTGTTTCTTTTTATATTATTTCTGAAGATATCTTCTATGCAGCTTAATCAAATAATTAATCTTTTAGTTTTACTCTTCACAACATAAATCACAACTTTTATTTTAAATTAAATAGTTCATTAAATACATTATCGGACTTCGTTATTAGCAAGCTCTCCTTAGCTGCTGCTGCTCTAATCTCTTAGTCTCTCTGTGTATTTCCCGTTGTTATGGAAACTCCTTAAGAGTACTAACTGGCCCGTGGCATGGAACGTCTACCTCAAAGATGTTATTGTAGTATCGGTAATGCTACAGCCCCCCCAAGTTTACCATACCATTTGACATCCATTCCATTACAAATGGTATGGTAAACTTTTTGTAAATGTTACCTTTTAGGTAAGGAGAGCTTATATTCTACATTTGGCTAATAACACATTTTTACATATCACGAGGACTGATGTCTTGAGGTAACTTTCTCTGGTGGTTTTCCATAAGCCGCTACTGGTTGGAACGGCATATAGTCTGTAACACACATTTCGACACAGAGTTACTGTCCTTATCACTTAAAAACCAAAATTACAGTAAGTATATTATACTCCAGTATTATTACTCAATATTATCATCTTTAGCCATGTCGTATTTCTTAAAATAATACAGTTACTTGATTATTCATTATTATCATCTTTAGCTGTCATGGCCTCCGCCTGTTTACCAAGCATACCATTCAAAATTTCTATTAACTACCCTTGGTACATTATATTCTTCATAAGACCGATCCTTTTGAACCATTTAACTGTTGTATAACCGGCACCATTATTTAAATCACATATTTGGTCCCTGGACCAGTACAATCCACCCTCGCTAATACGACTGGGACACCATTGTTTCTTGCTAATCTAGCATCACCATCACAACTTCATTTTTATTTTATTTCTTCAATACATTACTTTATTTTCTCCCCATAAGTAATGACTTTTCTCCACTCTACTTCATCTTGAATATATTCACATCTAGGCTAAGAGATGTAACAACAGAGTCATTTGAAGGTTCTACCTGGACCTCAGCTATGCCTGTGTTAACCAAATCCCGAACCTTTCGGTATCATTTAAAGGCAATGCCTAGATAGTGGCCTTATTTACAGGAACTGAGTCTTGACTGTGTTGTTGTACCCGTACCCTCTCTGTATGATATTTTACTTTTTAATTCATTACACATTTATTCTATCATAGTAACACCTCGTTTCTTCTCCACTCATTCTGTTCATTCTAATGCTCCGGTATACCTTACAAACTATATATTTAATAAAAGAAAGTCTTAATAGACAATAAACTTTTATGTAATGGTATGCTGTGGTAACAGCCGAAGACTGCACATCTGATCGAGATCATCAATATTGGTAATTGACAGCTTCCACTTAATGGTTATAAACTTTACTATCATTACAGTTGAATTGTGCGCAGCCACAACAATCAGTACTATTTACAAGTGTTTTGTGGCACTGAATAATAATAATATGCTAACTATAACTTAATAATAATAGGAAATTCCAATATGATGGAGTTTATCTTTACACACCTGTGACTTGCACTAGTGTTAAATCTTTTCACTCATCTTAAACTAAGTCATCATTTTCTGAGTTGTAGATTCAATGTCCTGATTGAATTTGTACACAGGATGAGGCAGTAAGCATAGCTTACCCCTCTACAAAAGAGAAAACCTTTTTTTCTATATTTCCAGTTCACCTTTTCCCAGTTATTCATACAAAACAACTTTCTGTTTACAGTTAATCTTACTTTGCCAGAACAGTAACATGGCAAACCAGCTTCAAAAATATGTAAAGAACTCTGAAAATGTTCAACACCATTATTCTTTAACTGCTTTGATTCATAATGACAAACATAATTCTCCCCAACAATGGAAAAAATGTCACAGTTTACATCCTTCAAAATCATCAAACTATCTAATCCATCTACCTTCATTAAAGTCTCTTCCATCCCTTTTACCTGATCAAAGTCACCTGTTCCTTTGATGTCTCTGATATCAAATATTTTTATAGACTTACAACCCTTTTCTACTGATTCATCTGTCTTCGTGTAAGTTTCCACCTGGTTACTTTCATGCTTAAACTCATCTTTTAAGTGAAACCCTTCTTTAACAATTTGTCTATCCTTTACATGATTTACATCACCATTATTTGTAACATCACTCATCTCATATTTTTCCCTTACAGTATTAGGCCTACTATCCTTACTTTCAATTGTATTATTTAATGATTCAGAATGAATTGCATTTGTACTTTGTTCAAACCCTCTAATTACTAGACTCTCATTGCATATCTTCAGTTCCTCATTTATCCTTGTAAACTGTTTTTCCACCCTTTCTACATACTTATCTAACTTTGCCTGTGCATCAGTTTCTGATCTAATTATTCGATCCTCTAAAGAATTTTTCGAGTTTTTTAATTCTTCACTTAATTGTGCTGTAAGTTGTGCTTGTGTATCTGTAAGCTGTGCTGTTAGTTGTGCTTGTGTATCTGTAAGCTGTGCTGTTAGTTGTGCTTGTGTATCTGTAAGCTGTGCTGTTAGTTGCGACCCAAATTGAAACAGTATTTTCTTTAATGCACCTATAGTGACTGATTCATGTTCGTTATTTCCCACCGAAACTTCTGGGTCTGGTGCACTTATTTCTTGTGATACTACATGACTTTGCTCTGTTGTTAAAAGGTTCTCCACGCGAGTCGATTGTAATTCTGGGGCCAGTAGCGGGAAATCATCATCTATTATGTTTTGTTGACTCACGGAGTCCCTATCAGCAAAGATTTGGCCACTCTCCATATTTTAAACAACAAATTAATATGGTCACTTAATTGTGCTTGTATAGTAAAAAACAGGTTCCGGAAAAGATTTGCAAACAACGAAAATTCGAAAGGATAGCTTATGTTAATCTCCAAAAAACGTAAAACTAATCCTACCCGTACATCGCTTCTGTCACAGCCAACTTCCTTGTTCCTATCACCAAGTTTTTTATTACAAGAATAAAGATGATGGAGTCTTGAAAACACTTAACTTTAAGTATTTCGTGGCTGGCGGTCGAACTTTAACTCGTCTCAGCTGTTGTCTTCTCTGCTGGTTCACACTCGGCCGCTAGTAGCGCTGCGTGTTTCCAAATTCCAAGGATTCTGCTCTCTTCTTTCTTGTTGTCTGCTGTATCCTCAAATTCATAAATTCACGTAGTTTTTTTTTTTTTTCTTCTTGCAGCACCTAAGTCCTGTCACGGTCGCCATGTCGTATTTCTTTAAATATGCTGTTGCTTGTTTATTCATTAAGAAGATAGAAATACTCCGTGTTGTATCTACGATGTGTTTCTTTTTATATTATTTCTGAAGATATCTTCTATGCAGCTTAATCAAATAATTAATCTTTTAGTTTTACTCTTCACAACATAAATCACAACTTTTATTTTTAAATTAAATAGTTCATTAAATACATTATCGGACTTCGTTATTAGCAAGCTCTCCTTAGCTGCTGCTGCTCTAATCTCTTAGTCTCTCTCTGTGTATTTCCCGTTGTTATGGAAACTCCTTAAGAGTACTAACTGGCCCGTGGCATGGAACGTCTACCTCAAAGATGTTATTGTAGTATCGGTAATGCTACAACTGTACTATTCATTTGTGTCTGTATAAAAATTTCTGGCACCAATTTGTCTTCCTTTTTGACATGCCTTACGGACGTAAACCTGGCCTAAGGTGCAGGTCTAGAAGACAATGTGCTGCTATTAGATTATAAGATTCAGATGCTCAGGTTGAAGAAAGAAGAAAAAAACCAAGCTGAAATATAGCTGCCATCAGTTAACCCCCCCCTCCCCCCCCACACACACACATCCCCGCACCTTCGCTTACTTTTCTGTTTTTAAATATGTTGTAAATTGATTCTCTTCATGAGACAGATTAGACGATAGGATGATATAATGATGGCTTTCCATCATATTATGTCGACTCGGTGTTGTTTGGGACAAATCTTACGTTACTAACAGTTTTCTATATCCAATTCTGGCAATGAAACTCCACGCGTACGAAGTCGCGGGTAACAGCTAGTATTCTCATATGAATGATATGATTGTTATTAATTTTGTAATTTTATTCTCCAGATATTGCATTAAAGGTGGTATAAAATTAATGTAGACATTGGAACCTTGCCAGCGAAACTTTAGGTAGTCTCTGGAGTATACAAAAATAGGGGAGAAAATAGAATGGAAAGTGACTTTGATATACAAGGTTATAATTTAAAACCCGGGGGTGCACTTGAATTCAAGTAGTATGTAATATGAAAAATGCACTTTAATATATTTTGTTGGCGTTGACATAATTTGATTAGCAAGGAGTATCATGCTTAGATTTCCTGGACCCGTGTGCTGAGATGCTAAGTCTATAGAAGTAAAGGATTTTGGTATAACAATGAACAAAATAGATAAAAATAGTCACAATAGAAAAGCTAAACCTTTGTTTCTTCGGTTGCCTTCATACTGAAAGAACTACTCGATCATATTCTTCATTTCAATATGATGAATGCCAGATTCTGTCTTTGAACTGATCAGAAAATGATTGCTCAACTTCAGAAGAAAACTTAGTTTGAGCTCTGACTTCTTAAAATTGTGAACCGGTATTCCATCAGTTTTCCTTCATTACATTTATAAATACGTCACTATTATTGAAATTTTAACATCTTTCCGGATCAGTTAAATTAGCCTACTTGAAGAGGGAGAAAGAATTTAACATTGCTCAGAGTGAAGAAAATAAGTTCGAAAGTTTATTATAGTCAGCAGAAATTCTGTAATTAACGTCATTCCATCTTCTTTAAGCAAGTGAAGACCCTTAACAGTATAAAATTTTCCATTCTACAGTGGTTTGTTATATGACTGTACGAGGGTTTCAAAATTCCCGCAATCTCTTGCCCCTAAAATGGCGGTGGCAGCCGGCTTCAATTTGCTAAGAATTCTGGTCGCCTTTCAAATGCAATAGGAGGGGCTCGGTGGGCCCATAACGATTGTTATTATTAATTTTAATTTTAGTACTTAAACGCGTGGTGCACGGAAAATAAACTGTAAAGACCGCGTTATTACGAACAGCAATATGCCGATATGCAATAGCACGAATAACATATACCAGATATAACGATCCCACTCCTCAATCCATGCTCTCAATGTCAAAAAAATCTACGTGACTTTCTTCTTTGCGATATTTCGTGACGAGAAGTATTTGTTCACAGATATTATTCCTTGTAGTATAATGGTAGTATACCGTTTTTGAAGTGATATCTTTGAATTGTCTAGAAACATCTGAGATTGGATGATGTAAATATTGGGTGTTTGTTAACAATGCTAGTTGTATAAGTTGGGCGTAGTAGCATAGGTGCGTCAATTACTAAGAAGAAACTTGACTGTCTGTGAAGTTTGATTACAGGTGAGAGACGTGGGGCCCGGCTGCTGCTATACTGTTACGAGGAGTCGGTGTATTGTGTTCCGTTAAATGGATGTAATACTGTGTTTTAGCAGTTTTACTAATTAGTATTAATAGTATAATTGCTTTCTGAATCAGAATTTGGAATTGTTGTGGTTCGGAACATGCATACTACAATCCGGATGCCAGGAGGCAGACAATACTTTCATTTTGTTTGTATGTGGGATGTGAAAAATTGCCATATACAGATAAATAATTGCTTAACAAAGTAGTATATCAACTACCATTACTGGCAATTATTTTGTAGGAACCTTAGAAGTAAAGTCTTTGATGGATTAGGAGGGTTGTCAGGGGACATTTTTCGGTAGGTTAAGAAAGTTTTTCTATATTCATACCCTGCCAGATATTTTACTGTTGAGAAAATATTAAAGGTGTGTATCGCTGAATATGGGGCTTGTTTTTGAATAAATGAGAATGACTTGTAATCCTTGTGAAAACACCATGATACAAGTTATAATTTTGGGTAAACTTCACACAAGGATACAGTTGTTGGGTCTACTAATATCGCAGTTCTTTTACAACAGCATTCACTAGCGATGTTATAATATTGCTGTAGTCAGTCGCAAGACATGTTATTTAGTAACTGCATTGTTATACAGTCCGAACCATTATTTTCAAGCAGAAATTAGGTTGTAATACACTATGGACTGGCATGACACTGGTAAATATACTTCGGTATATTTCTAGCAGTGTCTTCCATTTGATTACTGCAGTATTATGATGCCAATTTCTTGCAGGATCTAATCTCCAGTTATTGTATTATTGTGCCTACTGTAGTCCAGTTGCAGTTAATACTGAAGATGTGTGTTGAAATTGATTGTGATATTTGTTGTATGCAATGTAGGCAATGATGTTATTACCGGAACTGTAGTTAATTATGCATTTCGTGTGTTCTTGTATGATTGCATCATTTGAAATGTCTTTGAGACATCATTAGTGATGTTGATTATTCTAAAGGTGTGTCCATACTGGAGCAACATTATGCAACTTTTGTTGCAATTGAAGTTGCTAAAAGATGCAGAACATTTTTGTCGCATAAAGTAACGGCAAACAAACTGTCCATGCTGGCACAGCAGTGTTGCATGATGTTGGCACTAGTTGTATCTCTGTTCAGTATTCTTTCACACTGTAGCTGTGTAAGCACAAAGTTGCATTCAGGACTAGTGGAAGCAACTTTCCCAATTAAAAAAGCTTTTTCAGTATGCCTACAGTTCTTTTTGCTGTACAAGGTTTTTATATTTCCTTGTAGTTTCTGAAGGAAGAATATCTGATGGAGAAGTTTTCGGAAATACGAAATTCAAGAAATTATTTACTTATTGCAAACTCAACTTCCCAGAATATGGTACATTACTAGGGTGTAATAAATTGGTGGGCAGTTCTATCATTACTGTTGTGCCACAATCTGATGATGAATTCCTATAGAATGCAGTGAAAAATCTAAAATAAAGAATAAAAAATTTTGATATCTTGCTTGGTTTTCGAGATATAGCATGTCAAAAATCAGTTATAGGTAAAGTTTGTTGGTCTTTCGGTGACATTTCTTGTGGTCCAGGCTGTATTTCAACCTAATAACAACCCCCAGGAAGAAAATAAAATACCCATAGTGCATTTCCACTGTGAAGATATAATAGGTTTGGTGAATTTTTTTTCTGGTCCAGGCCATATCTCACACTAATCTCCTAACTTTTGAGATACAATATCTCGAGAACTATTCAAGATATATACATATATAATTCATTATTTTCGATTTATCTTGTCAAGTTACATGAGAATCCATCATCAAATTGTGGCGCGAAGGTTATTGTAGAATCCCCAATTAGTACCATAGGTATTTTTAGGGAATGATGCCTTCCCTTTATCAATAAATTTAATGTAGGTAACTCTACTCTGGAATGCAGGACGAATTTAGTGCTTAAAGAATATTTATTATATTAGGCCTAACATCTCACTAGAAATAACATAATATCAGAATGTTTTAGAAATTTTTTATTCGGGTTATTAAGAAACCCATTACTTTTCCTACGAGAAACTTCAGAAGTTGTTGTTTTGACTTTCATTTTCCTGCATAATTTTTTGAGGAATAGTTCAGAATCCAAAAATTTCTACACTCCACTAGAAACATTTGATACTGAAGATAAAGATACAGGAAACATTTTAGATGGATCATGGAGAAGAGAATCTAAAAGTATATCTTTTAGTTCACACAGAAAAGTTCCACGAAATGCTTTAAATGAAGCACAATATTTTGCAAGAAATTAATGATTTGGTTTTACACTGATAGGGTTGGTTCCTTGGCAGAATAACTATTTTATTATTTATCTTTTAGAAATAAATGGAGCATCTGCTCCAGATTTTTTATTTTGTGCAACGTTTTCTGTTCTCTGTAAAACTGTGATGCTAGGTTTCAAATTTTTTTTTTCTTGGCTCTAACCTAGATCGTCATCTAACATCTGCAAAACTGGCATTCAAAGTGTCACATTTTTGTTCTCTCTGCATTTTCACTTTTTGGATTGACACATGGATATTCTCTATAATTTTGGATTAAATTTATGCTATTCTCTGAAAACCACTTAAATTCCCTGTCTTTTGACAAAATCCCAAAAAGGTGCCTAGATGAGAGAATGTTGCACTATGTTGCGTATTATCCTTTGATCTTTACCGTTAGAATTGGATTTATGCAAGATACAACTACTTTTGTTGTATCGAAACACAACACAACACAATGCAACTTAGTACAGCAGGAGTAAACTTTTCATGTTGGACTGTGTCACAGTTGTACTATGTTGCATAATGTTGCTCCAGTGTGGATGTGTCTTAAAATATATTTTTTGTAAGTGTGGATCAGTGATACAGTGTATGTTATTTTATGTAAAACTGGTGATAATATGATGTAATTGCTTCCAAAATACTATTGCATCTAAGTTGTTTTCTTTTTTCCCCCATGACATTTTTGGTTTTCCTCAAAATTCCACATAATATGTTGGTGTCATACATGGACGATTGGTGGAAAATGTGATGTACCCTCTGTAAAAATATTAATATCACTTGTCATTAGGAGCACATTGTTTCTTTAACACCATAGGTCCTACTGATAGCATTATAACTATTGCAGTGTGAATCTGTATTGCAATATATAGGCCTACTGCTATCAAAAAAAATTATGTATGTTATGTGTCCCTTTCAAGATAAATAGTATTGTCAATTTCAGTATTGGCAATCAGCCTTCAATCCTTGTAGGCCTACCAGTTAGTGTCAGTACTGTGCTGCCAATATTATTGAAAGTGCTTCTCTTTCTGCCTAATAGGCAGAGAGAATCTGTGTGGTTTTGGGTTATTTCTGGGTTTTGTTCTTCCAAAACATAGATAATTGTACAAAAGGAAGCATAGCTATTATTTTGCTGCTTGGATTGGATCTACTCAGGGAAGCTGTAATAGAAGTTTTATAAAACTATACGAAGTCAAAATTCCATAGTTTTGTATATATTCATTCATTTTTTCAATTTTGTTTTACACATGTGTTCTGAATTCTTATCTCCTTATACACGAACCTACTGACTTTCACTTCACATTGAAGTATGTGAATTTATTGGCTTGTTGACATTACTCCTCATATAGGTTTAGTATTGAGCTAGTTAGTACATTCTCTCTCTTTACTATTTAACTAAAACTAAACACGTGGTATGTACTTGGTATGTAGGTAGTACAGTGAATGAAATAGGGAGATGTGTTAAATACTTGAACAGAAGTATGTATATTGACTGTAATAGACAGTAGGCCTACAATTTCAACATTCAAATAAGTATAACATTTTAGAAAACTGATATTAATATAAAAAAAAAATATCGAGCACTAAAGAGCTGACATGAGTTTGGGAGTATAGAAAACAAATCAGAAAAACAGTGGATAATAAATCCAAGAAAGCCCAACGAAACAGATCACTGTACAACACACACTTAGTTTCTCACATAGCTGAACAAACCAACATTCTTAGGAATACAGTTGTGAGAGTCGAAAACCACATATCAGTAGGCCTAATAGTTGAAGTGATTAAAGTAAAGAATAATCACAAAATTAATATACTGAAAAACAAACAAAATACACAACCTACAGAGAAGTTGAATAAAAAACCTACATCCATTTGCAATTTTCATCCAAAACTCAACCTCACTGACATGCAATTAAATAAACAGGAAGCGCAGTTATTGCAGAAAGGCCTAAAACATAACACACACACGCAAGGAAAAACGCTTTTATCAAACACATCACCTCAGAATTAAAATAGATAATAGCATGAGAAGAAAAAGTACAGAACACACCATTTGACATTGGCCTAATTAGAGAACTGATAGCAAAAGAAAGAAGGCAAATAAAGTGAAAATACACTCACACAGACAACACAGACACAATCAACACTGGTAATGCTATGGCTTTGCATTCAGGAGGATGCAGGTTTGAATCCCAGTCTGGCCATCCAGGTTTGGGTTTTCCATGGTTTCCCCCAAATCACTCCAGGCAAATGCTAGGATGTTCCCTCAAAAGGCCACGGCTGTATTCCTTCCAAGTTCTTGCCCCCCCCCCCCCCCTCCAAATCCTTTCCCGCCTCTAGTGACCTCGACAAGGTGCGATGCCATAAAAAAAAGTGCTCGAGATTAAAAACCAAATTACAGAAAAGTGATATAATATGCTAATGTTTTAGTACTAATAAAAAAGCAGAATGTAATGAAAATACATAACAGTTTATCAAAGCAACCAAATAACACTATTAAAATCAGATTCTACAAATGGATTCCAGAATAATGTGAAAAAGTGCTTCAGAAATATCACACTCATCTTTACAGGTTGGCAGAAACAAATACAAATATTTCCCCACAAAAATCCAAAGGCTTCCAATTTCAGAAGTCAACCAAAAATACGTAAAACAGACATACCCATAAGGGCAGTAATAAATTTTAGGAATGCACGATCATACAAACTGAGTAGATATACACATGGATTTTTCAGTGAGAGTAACAGACACCACAATCAGAAAACCATCTAAAATCAAACATAGTTAATACACAACATAAAAACAATACAATTCCATCACACTGCAAAGGGAGTTTCCATAAACAATGGGGTTCCCTTTTGACCACCCTTGAACCCTTGCTATCATAGCCTGATGGGGTTTTTGCCACGTCTCCCCCCTCCCCCTTTTGGTGTGGCAAATAGCCTTTTTCCCTATTAATTCTAGAAGACATTTTGTACTGTTTTCTCTTAATAAACTATCATTAACATTTATATACTGAAAACAACTGATATTTGTGTTGTAAACTTTTCTGTAACTATAAATATTCTGAACGAAATGTTGATACTAGCCACTCTTGCAAGTGATAAATTATTAGGGAAACCTCTTTCTCAGCTATAATCAGAGATCCTTTTCTTTGTTATTAAAAACTTTTTTTTTTTTTTTTGATTCATCATTATTCATTAATCGATAAAATAAAACAAACCATACCTCTCGAATAAAAAAACTAAGAAAAGCTTTTTTTTTTTCATTTGCTACATTCTGTTGCCCTTCTTTCTAAATTACCAGGGAATGATTCTTTGTCTGCTTAAAAGAATTCTATAACTAACTGGATAGTAAGTATTATTTCAACAAGCCTTGTAAAGTTCATTGTACAGTGCTACTTCACACCGCACTTTGAACTTGAAATAACACTTTAGTGAACACTATAATTAAAGGTGCACTGAAATTCTATTGCCAGTACAAAATTAGAATTATTTTATCAACAAGTGGAGTGGTCACACGTGGGCAATTCTAATCAAAACCGTTTTATTTCAAACTATCAAAACAATATGAACTGTCACTGCTGGGGAAAATCCCGGGTGATGTCTGTTAGCACTTTTGAGTCTAGGTACGGCATTTCTAACATTTGTCGAATCATAAAGTTGGTTAGTTAAAATGCACCTGCTGCGTTCAACCCAGCGCTATGACTTTAAATCACACTGTTAGTATGTCTAAATTACTTATGGAGGTAGTTAAATGACGGAAATAAATATCTGCATGCTGTTGTGTGTTCTGTACCTTATTTTAACTGTTACAAATAATATCAATGAAAAGCTACACTTCGCTTGGAACTACCTCCCCACTCCCAAGTAGCCCAGTGTAGCTTGCCGCCCAACCCCCTTCCCTCCTTATCCCTCTAGACTGAACCACGTAGTTCATGGATGCTCACTAAACTCCTATTATTTGATGTAAACATGTTCTGTAATTCCAGCCAGTATAACTATCAATATCATACAGAGCAATCTCCCTACATACAACACAGTTCCCAACTCACGTACCTAGGATGTAATAGAGACTAGACGACCCGTGCGAAAATTTCGCGAATAAAATGCGATGAATAGTGAGGTTGCATATAATGTCACCAAGTTCAGTCATTACTCTTCATACTCCTACTTCATATATCGATTTTGGTTAGAAATCCAGGGAGATAAATGGCTCGAAATACAAAAAACGTATTTTAGAAATATTGACATTTTTGCGCTTTATGGGTCGAATTATGAAAAATTCCTTTCTTAGAATATAATGTTACCACGGCGGAAACCTTAGTCTTTAATACGACATGTCATTTATCTATATCGATTAGATATCAAGGCAAATATAAGGCTCGTGACACAAAAATACGTTGTAGAACAATTTATACTTTTTCCCTTTAATAGTCCAATTCCAAACACTTCTTTCTTAAAATATGATTTCAGCAAAGCTGAGATATTATTCCTCACAATCGTACTTGATTTATCGATTTTGGATAGATATCAAGGGACGTAAGTGGCTCGAGACACAAAAAACGCATTTTAGAAAAATTTACTTTTTTGCCTTTTATGGGTCGAATTATGAAAAATTCCTTTCATAAAATATAATGTTACCACGGCGATGACCTTATTCTTTAATATGATACCTCATTTATCTATATCGATTAGATATCAAGGGAGATAAATCGCTCGTGACAAAAAAATCGGTTATAGAAAAATTTATACTTTTTTCTTTAAGGGTTGAATTCCAAAAACATTCTTTCTTAAAATATGATTTCACAAAGCTGATACATTACTCCTTATATTCCTACTTCATTTATCGATTTTGGTTAGATATCCAGGGAGATAAATGGCTCGAGATACAAAAAACGCATTTTAGAAAAAGTGACATTTTTGCCCAATAAGGGTCGAATTACGAAAAATTCCTTTCTTAAAATATAATGTTACCATGGCGGAGACCTTATTCTTTAATATGATACCTCATTTATCTATATCAGTTAGATATTAAGGGAGATAAATCGCTCGTGACACAACAATGCGTTATAGAAAAATTTATACTTTTTCCCTTTAATAGTTGAATTCCAAAAACATTCTTTCTTAAAATATGAATTCACAAAGCTGAGAGATTAATCCTCAAAATCCAACTTCATTTATCGGTTTTGGTAGATATCCAGGGAGATAAATGGCTCGAGATGCAAAAAACGAATTTTAGAAAAATTAACATTTTTGCACTTTAAGGGTCGAATTACGAAAAATTGCTTTCTTAAAATATAATGTTACCACGGAGGAGACCATAGTTTTTAATATGATACCTCATTTATCTATATCGGTTAGATATTAAGGGAGATAAATCGCTCGTGACACAAAAATGCGTTATAGAAAAATTTATACTTTTTCCCTTTAAGTGTTGAATTCCAAACACATTCTTTCTAAAAATATGATGTCACAAAGCTGAGACATTACTCCTTATATTCCTACTTCATTTATCGATTTTGGTTAGATATCCAGGGAGATAAATGGCTCGAGATACAAAAAACGCATTTTAGAAAAAGTGACATTTTTGCCCAATAAGGGTCGAATTACGAAAAATTCCTTTCTTAAAATATAATGTTACCATGGCGGAGACCTTATTCTTTAATATGATACCTCATTTATCTATATCAGTTAGATATTAAGGGAGATAAATCGCTCGTGACACAACAATGCGTTATAGAAAAATTTATACTTTTTCCCTTTAATAGTTGAATTCCAAAAACATTCTTTCTTAAAATATGAATTCACAAAGCTGAGAGATTAATCCTCAAAATCCAACTTCATTTATCGGTTTTGGTAGATATCCAGGGAGATAAATGGCTCGAGATGCAAAAAAACGAATTTTAGAAAAATTAACATTTTTGCACTTTAAGGGTCGAATTACGAAAAATTGCTTTCTTAAAATATAATGTTACCACGGAGGAGACCATAGTTTTTAATATGATACCTCATTTATCTATATCGGTTAGATATTAAGGGAGATAAATCGCTCGTGACACAAAAATGCGTTATAGAAAAATTTATACTTTTTCCCTTTAAGTGTTGAATTCCAAACACATTCTTTCTAAAAATATGATGTCACAAAGCTGAGACATTACTCCTCATAATCCTACCTCATTTATCGATTTTGGTTAGATATCCAGGGAGATAAATAGCTCGAGATACTAAAAACGCATTTTAGAAAAAGTGAAATTTTTGCCCTATAAGGGTCGAATTACGAAAAATTCCTTTCTTAAAATATAATGTTACCATGGCGGAGACCTTATTCTTTAATATGATACCTCATTTATCTATATCGGTTAGATATTAAGGGAGATAAATCGCTCGTGACACAAAAACGCATTGCAAAAATATTGATACTTTTGCCCTTTAAGGGTCGAATTCCGAAAACTTTCTGCCTTAATATATGACGTCACTAAAGCGGAGATCTTAATCTTTAAAACGATACTTCATAAAACGGTTTCAGATAGGTATCCAGGGAGATAACTGACTCGTAACACAGAAAACAGCATTTTAGAAAAAATTACATTTTTGCCCTTTAAGGGTCGAATTCCGAAAACTTTCTTGCTTAAAATACGATTTAACCAAAGTGAAGACCATAAGCTTTAAAATGACACCTCATTCATTGATTTCAGTTAAGTATGAAGGAAGATATAAGCTTGTGACAAAAAAATACCTTATAGAAATAATATATATGATATTACATATTATCACATCATAAAACTATTTCCACTTCAACAACAGGTACTACATCCAAAATGAAGGCTTACCTATCACCTCCCGTCTCAGGCATCATGGAAACATCTTCATGGACTACAAAGAGCACCATATATTTATACGCGTAATAATCTGCTGGTATAGATATGTAGATGACGTAATCTGTTTGATCAATGAACCAGAACATAAAATCACCCTGCTCCATGGTGAAATTAGTAAAATCTGCAATAACATACAGTTTACTCTTGAAATAGAATCAAATAAGTAGATGAAATTCCTTGATATAAAAATATATGGAAATGAGACATTGCACTCATTCAACATATACAAAAAGCCTACCCCACATAAACACAATAATACTAAAAACATCAAACCACTCTCAAAACCACAAACAGGCAGCACTCCGGCACATGTTAAACATATTAAATTCCATACCACTAGCCAAAGATGATTATGAAACACAAAAAGCGAAGAACAATGGTGTACACAGAACAACTGATTAAACAGTGCAACACTAAAATCCAGAACAAAGTAAAAAAGACCATACCCAACATGTCACACTAAAAGACAGTAGAACATGATGAGCTACATCAACATTTAACATATTCACAGAATTTGCAACATATTCAGAAAACAAGAAAAACAAATTGTATTTAGAGATGGACAGGTCCGAGATTTTAAAGGAATCTGGGCTGAATGTACATCCAGTTCTGTGGACCTACATCCAGGTTCCATGTCTGGCAGACCTGTCTGGACCCGGCTCTACAATGGGGCAGGTGGAACTGGATGTGTGTGGACCTACATCCAGTTATGTGTCTGGTGGACCTGTATAGGTCCGGCTCTACAATCGGGCAGGGGGAGCATATGGTGGATGTAAATCCAACCAAGAACTACAGTACGAGTTATACATATTTCATTTATTTGAATGTCCCTTCCTACTTAGGCCGGGAACTTTTGGACCTACCCTCGTATATCCTTCTTGCAAGGTGTTTGCCACGACTGGCTTATATCTTTCACAAATTTCTAACAACCTGCTTCCTCGCTCATTTCTTTCTCCTAGAGCAAAATTTCCTACAGTATTCCTTTCTTTACCTTCGCCCACTATCGCATTCCAATCAACCACGATTATTACATTTTCCTCTACCTATCTAGTCACCTAGTTTCATTCACTCCAATGGTTTTTTTTTTTTGTTATTTAACTACATTTTTTGGCTTGCTCTGTCAAATGTCTGGGAAAATTATGCTGCTATATTACAACTTGCCCCCCCCCTCCCCGCCCCCCGTGTCCATATCATTCAAAATATTTGGCATATACTCCATGATTCATGTAAAGATCCTTGCATAAAGTCTTATTATCAATTAGAAAATCTGTTTCTTTGCTTATGGACACCAGTAATATTGTTTCAAATTTTGCTTCATTAATTTACTTACCACTGATGTCAGGTAAATCATCCTGTAATTTGCAACCCTATTTGTCACGTCTGCTGTATGGACTTTTCCAGTGCTCTTGCAAGCAACAAGTCTCCAAATCTAAGTAACATTTCACTATAAGGTAAAATGTTTCCAGTTATCTTTAATACATCTGTAGGAATATTATCTACACCAATCGCTTTTTGCTTTTGTAGGCTTTTTATTTCCTTCATAATTTGATCAGAATCTACTTCAAATATTGTAATTTGCTCATTTCACTTATAAGGAGAAGCTCTTTATCTGATTTACTTTCTTCCATCTCATGCTAATAGTCCCTAATGATCTCATTATACCAATCACTAGACTTGCGCATTATAGTTCGCGAAGAAGAGCGCTTAGTTTAGTTCGCAGCTCCCTCGCGAACTAGTTCGCTCTTTTAGTTTGTTAGTTCGCGTCTCGAATTCAGAGAAACAGATCGTTCGCTCGCCTTGCTACCGCTACTGCACACGCTATTTTGTTTGTTATGTCAGTTTTATTAGGACATAATCATTTTTTTGTCGTTTCTAAATGGAAGTTAATATGACCTTCTTAACAAAAGTTATTGCTTAATAATAGCCCTTTCAAATGACATTAGCATGATCAGTTGCCGCCGATAAACCAAAGTGCTCATTGTCCTATTCAGAAATGGGTAAACTGAATAACTGTGCTGTTTTTACTATTTACTTTACATGCATTCGTAGAATATTAATTTTTTAAATGGATTTATGTATTAGTTCATGGAAGAAACATTACTTATAAAAGGCGCTAATGACCCTGCCATCGACGCGCCCTTAAACCACAACAACAACAACACAACATTACTTATAAAATATTATAAATGCGTTTATTTTGATGAATTAAAATACCTGTTTATAAGTAATCGGCTTTTTTTATATAAATATAGTTTTGGAAATAATGAACAAAATATAATTCTACTATTGGCTACAAGTTAAGTACTATATGACAGAAACAATATTACCTATATTATTAAGAAAAGTAACAATTGGATAAAGGAAACAAAGAAACTGCCGCGAGGCACTGAAAATAAGATGGATAGGGAAAATAAACAGTTACCTGTCACTTACCACAGATGAAGGCAGGAGGGCGAGACACGTAAAAACAAAAGAAAAGCAACAGTAATACTTCAAATGTGATACCTAACAATTAGACATATAAAAATAACAGTGACCCTTGAATGAGAAAGTGGTAACAATAACGAAAGTGCGTAAATTTCCAGTAAATTGGAAGTCATTGAGCTATTTTTTTATTAGTGTAGGGGAGGATAATCCAACACACATTCACAATATTTTGGCGACAAATGAAACTAATGAAGACACAAAAGTTAAAATCTTTTTGAATTTCACAAGTCATTTCTTTACATAACTTTCACAAATCTGTTAACCAACAGACTGAGGTAAGTATTATATTATGTCAGCTTTAAAATCAGCGCTAGAAAAATGTAAAACATACTGTTTCTTTGGTTAAGAAAACAAGAAAAAGCCTTTAGAAGCCAAATTCTCCACAGAAAGTGATAATATTAAAAATAATGCTCTAGTATTCGTTGATAAAAATCTGGAGTATCTTAGTAAATAGTTAGATTTTAATGAAAGCAATTAGCTATAGAAAATCCAAAAATTAAATTTAAAACACGAGATTTCATTTGATGGCTGTGAGACAATATTAGAGGTTCTAAATTTATGAGAAAAAATTAGTATCAAAGTGAACGAACTTTACTCTGAAACAACAATATTACACGAAATCTAGGTAAAAGTAAGAGCAGTATTTCATTAATAAAAATGAGCTTTTGATTGACATTAATTTAACTACTGAAAGCGATAAAGCATATTACAATATTACTGTAGACAGAAAATTGTTAAAGATGCAAGAAGTGTAAAAAAATATTGCTTAAAAAATAAAATAGTAAAGAAACATATCCTTTGTCCTTTTTTACTCTTTCGTAAAATATTATACTGTATTTTTGAAGTGTACTATATTTTTATAGGTTATTCTAAAAAAACATTCTACCATTAACCGAAAAAATGTTGGTAATCCTAGCGGCGAATGGTGATAGTTCGCGACCGGGAATGCTCAGTTTAGTTCGCGAACGGTAGCGCTCAATATAGTTCGCGAACGGTAGCGCTCAATTTAGTTCGCGAACTGTACCGCTCAGTTTAGTTCGCGAGCGGTAGCGCTGTGTTTAGGTCGCGAACTGTACCGCTCAGTTTAGTTCGCGAACTAGGTCAGAAAGACAGCTCGTTCGCTCGCTTTGCTAGCGCTACTTCACGCGCTGTCTTCTTTGTTATAATAGTTGTGGTTACTGATAGTTGTCTTTTAAGTGTTAATAGGATCAAAGTGTGTTCTGTTTTCACATTCCATGTTAAATTTCCGTTTTTGACTTCTGCAATAATTATTAATGTTTAACAGTTACATTTTTTATTTTATTTTTATATCTGTCTCTTCAGTGAAATGTGTCCACAGCGAACTGTGTTACCTTTTAGATAATAAACTAAAACAAAAGTTTGTCTTTGGGAAAGGATCGAACAAACTAAGGAGCGAGAGATCTGGGAACTAGTTCGCTTGTGGGAGCGCTCTTCCGAACTAGTTCGTTCGCGAACTACACAAGACTACCAATCACTCAATATCTCTGCTATTTTCAAATCCTCAGTAACTTCTTTTTCATCCTGATCTTCATTGGTCTTAATACATTCCTTCTCCTCAGTTTTCTAATACAGCTATAGACATTTTTAGATGTATCATTCAGTGACCCTCCTGCACCTGTATTATTTTTCAACGAGCCATCTTTAATGTCGCTCTTTGCGGCCATTAAATCCTTGTGTAGTTGTTTCAGATATTCCCTTGCTGTCTCTTGATTCCATTGTCTTCTCTACTTACCAGCCTCTTTAGCATCCTATCCTCCATATGTACATGCGAACTTTTCCTTGTTTTTCCTTTTGGAATGAACTTTTCTTTACCCATTCTTATTATCTCCTAGAATTGTTTCCATATCAACTACACTGTTTTTGTACCTTCCTTCTATATACTGATACTTCCCCTAAAATATCTCTTCAGTACCCTTTGAGAACTGTACCTATTACCATCTTCAGTTGTGGCCACTGGTTTACTAAACCATCCTCAGAAGGTTATCATCAGGCTTTTTTTAAGGGAGATATCCAACATGTTTGGTACCCTCGTGCTGTGCTCTATCATTTGTGTGATGCCTCCTTTCCTTACTATTATATTTGCAAATCTCTGCTCCCTTTTGTTATCAGTTTCCATCCCAGTTGACAGACGGTAAATTTAAATCCCTCAAATAATGACTAAATTTACACTCACCCTCATAATCTGAATATGAATTTAATTTTTCCCTCATCTTTATCATTCATTCTTCTATTGTGTCAAGCAGGCCCACCGCTAGCTGTTTGAACGCCTGTTTGCAATACCGATTATGCCGCCCCATGTCTAACTTCAGCCAGTGTTGGACTTAGGAGTTTTCCAAACTGGTTCAAAAAACTGCGGGTTGTCTCCCCTTTGAACCATATTTGCTACCCCTTCGAACATTATTTGCTGCCCCCATTGTTGCCACCGCGAGTGTAGCTGGCCGCCTGAAGGAGCAGTTGGGTTAAAAAAAAAAGGTCGCTGGCCATATAAGTTTCGTCATGGTGACAATGGAGTGGCAACTATCGCGGGGCGGCGACTGTCGATCACTTGATTTGCCGCCCCCCTTGATATGCTGCCCGCGTGTGGTGCATGCCTTGCATGCCCGCTTACGGTGGGCCTGGTGTCAAGCAGCCAAGTTCCTACTTTTTTGTTTGTGTCACACCAGAAATCTACTAATAGCTATTATCTATGAATACTAGTGAACTGTAGTAATCCTTGCTAACTGATATGAATACCTCTCAACCTGATGCTCCTCAATCTTAGCAATAGTCTATATAACCATTGGGGAAAACTTTTTCCTTTTAGCAAGATTAAACCCCTATAACTACTTGTGGTTTGTGTATATCTACTAAGCTACCAAACTCTATTACTTTGTTTACCACACTCCTGCGGTTTACCAGTCACAGCCCTATAACTTGCTTTGTGATGTTTTCAGCATTACTTTTCACCTTGCTAGTTAATGATAGCCTGCATTCAAATCATATCAACTGTTTCAGGACAACAGTTATTTGTCACACAGTTAGAATTGTATGACAGTTAAATCTTTTGGCCTGCAATAATGTTTCAATGGTAATGCTTCTGAGGATTAATCATGCTCAGTTTTGATGTAGTTTTATTCTGTTCATTAATTTCAGGAAAATGCTCGGATGTTAATTTGAGATTTAACTGTACACAAAAACTTTCTTCAACCTATTTTTGCCCATTCACAGTACGTAAAAATATCACAAAAGGAATAGGAGAATAATTTTTTCCTAGCATACCATGTAATGATTTGATTGCCTTCATACTTTGTTGAGAAAAATTTTTGCTTAACTGTTGCAATCTGTAATACAATTTCACATATTTGTGTGAAATTATTTACTGCAATTTAAACTTAACATTTTATGATTGATGTATAATTGTAATTTATATGGTATTTTCATTTTCAGCTCCAGGGACAATGTTAATCACAAGAATTTGTCAGGTGTCTTTTACACCTGTTACAAGACATCCAAGATTAAGATCTTTGGTCACACAGTCATATTCACAAAAGACCCAATTTTTTAGAGCTTTTGCAAATGACAGCCGAAATACCTTTGCTGAACGGCTGGCCAGACGAAGGACTATTAAAGAGAGGATGATGGCACCTGCTACTGATACTGGTAAAACAAATTTATTTATGATGTATATATCATATTAATAGATCTAATAAACTTAGTTTTAGCATTATATCCCTCTTGATAATACAACTGGCATTACATCATTTGAATTCATTAATCCTGGAACAGTGTTATCAAATTTTAATTGCAGTAATGTAATGTAATCTGCTGTTTTTATGTAGTTGTTACCACCTGCGTTTAAGTGAAAATCTGTGCACCTTCTGAAACTACCAATTCACATTGTATCTAATTACTCCCTCGTACCAGAACACAACAAAATCCTGGAGAAATAGTACCTTGTAAAACTACCGGTACACTAAATACTCTCTCCAAGAGCAGAACCATGTGAAACAACAAATACCTTATCTGGGAAGTGTACAAAGAAGTCGTGCACCTGCAAGTACCCTTTGGGCTCTTTTGACCTTTGAAACTTACGCAAGGTCAGAAGGACCTAAAAACTAATAAATAAAAATAAGTAGTTGGAGATTTTTTTGATGCACTGTTTCTTTTTATGTATACTCACTGATTGGAATTGTGATATATTTCGCTCAGACGAGTTACCATACCAGAATTTTAACAGGTAATTATTTCTTAAAAAATCAGCACAGTTCTGTTACATTCACAAATCTGAAAGTTTCTTAAAGATTGCCTAACTGTTCCTAATATCTTCTTTCATTTAAATATTGCTGCGCAATGATGATTATCATTCATTACCATTAACAAAAAATCACTGCATACATTGCACAATGATGATTACAACACACATTCTTTTCCGTAACATGTATTGGCCTAGTTTCTAACCTCAGCAGATTAAACAATATTGCTGTAGTTTACCGTTCTGCAGACTAGTCTCACTTTTACTTTTCCTTGATGAAAATTCAGCTTAAAAAGGAGTAACTATAGGAAATTCTGTAATACCAAAAAAAGACAAAAACCAAACTTAAGCCATCAACTTCTAAAAATGCACACTCAGTGCATTCTGTAGCCATGCACACAAAGTTTTCTATGCTGACAGTTGATGTAACAGTTCTCCCATGCATGCACACTTCTGCACTAATAATTTGTGAAAGGACCCCCATTCTAACTTGCCTGGTATTTACAGCTGTCTAAATATCTCATTCTGGTGCAAATTATCAATGCATTTCCATGGTGCGATTGTTTCACAAAACACCTCTAGTATAATGATTTTTTTTTCTAGCTGTGAATCTGACATTGCATCATGCGCTCAAACTACTAAACATACTGGAGGGGGGGGGGGAACCTGAATGATTTCCTCATACTTACTAAAGCTCTAGAACCATCACAAACTGCATTTATCACTTCGAATAACTCCTGCAGTTAACCGTGTAATTTGTTTTGAAATATATTTTCTTGAGAAAAAGCAGTAATTTCTTTGTCATTGTGTGTATAAACAGTAATCTACAGTAACTGATTCAGATAAAGTGTGTTCAGTTTCAATTTGAGTATTCATGATCATTATTATTGTTGGGGACCATCTCCAATTTCCTGGGTGTGGTTTACAAGCCTTGTTTGTTGTATGCGATCGTTTTCCACTGTCTTCTATTCAGAAAAGTTTCTTGGTCCGTGATATATCGCCAGTTCCTGCCCCTTCTCACTATGTCCGCCTTCAGTTGGTCTGTCCATCTTCTCCTTGGTCTTCCCATTGTTCTTTTACCCACTATCCTTTTTTCCAAATAAGTTTTTGGTAGTCTTGTACTAGTCAGTCTCTTGGCATTCCCAAACCACTTAAGTCTTGATGATCTAAGTCTCTCTTCCATGGATTCCCTTAGTCCTAGTTTTGATCAGTTTTATTTATTTTCTTAAAGGTTGCAAAAGATGATGTTGAATAGTGCTTTTAAATGCAGACTAGGAAGAAGAAGAAGACGGAAAAATAAATAAATAAAAAACAAATTGTAGGCTACCAAAACCAGTACCGTCATCTGTGCTAAACAATGTTAGCAGTATAATAGATTACTCACTGTATGTACCACTAGTGTAAACTATATGGTTTGGAATCCACCTTAAAGTGTGGATCCCGCAATATCTACTAGTATGAAGATCAATAAAATCTGTCAATTGTAAGTTACCCTCGAACACTCAGGTTTCAGATTTTGTATGAAATTGTACACTAAGAAACTTGTAATGTCAAGTGCGAGTAATGTTCATTTACTGGATGTTCTATGCACAGGTTGTTATATGTATTAAATTGAATTCAGATTATAAAAAAAAAAATCAAGATATTTTTCAATACACATTTTGTGGAACTGTTTTGCAAATGGTTCATATAAATCAAACACAAACAAAAGTTTCAATAAAAAAATTTGGTAATTTAACCCTTTCCCCCCTGACGGTACTTATAATTACCACTGTATTTACCACCATATAATTCGACGATACCAGTGTCCACTGCATTGATAAGCCTGTTGATGTATTGTTGTATGATTAAGTCAGACAATGACAACATTTATTTTTAAATTTCTGCGCAAAATTGCCGAAAAATTAATTTTCTAAGTTTTCAGCATACAGACCAAAAAAAACAAGTGGTACATTACAATGAATACAATGTAAGATTGTAAAAATCTGATGAAGATGTGAAGTATGTAGAACGAAGAAAATACAGTAAAAACATCATTCCAAATGTTGCACTACAATGTCTTTTGTGTCTGAATGAGCAAAAAGAATTGTTTTTTTTTTTTTTTTAATATCGGGGGCAAATATTTCATACCAATATGAACATAATTGATTTCAATTGCTATTTCTGTACATCATGTGATACACAAAGTCCCTGACGGTACTTATAAGTACCGGCTTGGTAATTAGCACTTAGAGTTCCAAAAAAAAAATTTGAAAAAAACATGTGTGTTTAATTTCAAGTACCTTTATACAAATATATAATTGAAATTATAAATTTCCCTTTTTTTCCAATAGCCGGTAGGAAAGGGTTAAAAAAAATTAAACAGCTTTTTCACTGTATATTTTTTCATCCAATTCATTATTGCATCGAATGTTACATATAACTTTTTGTTTTAAAGAAATTTTGTTTAAAAAATTATCTGCTGCATATGAAGTTTAAACAAGAAATTTTGACAGTTGTTTTTTAAAACCATAAACTCCAGAAATGCTGTTGCAGCTTTCTTACTATGTTTCACCAGCTTTCTATTTACATGAATGAAGATTATATAAAAAAAAATTTTCTCTTAGTCATCCCTCATTCCTCCTCGACCTTTTTTTCCCTTCAAAATTTTGGACCAAGTGTGGCAGATGAGTGGCAATGCTCTGGCCTCGCATTTGGGAGGATCAGGGTTGGAATCCCTGTCTGGGCATCCAGATTTGAGTATTTCATGGTTTCCCTAAATCACTTCAGGTGAATTCTGGGATGCTTTCTTCAAAAGGCCATGGCTGAGCTCATTTCCGTTCCTTGTCCCCAAACCTTTCCCTCCTCTATAATGACTTTGACGTCAATGAGGCAAAAGCAAAAAAAAAAAAAAAAAAAAAAAAAAAAAGATTAAGTGATTGTGTTAACCCTTTGACTGCTGTAGACGCGTTAACGCGCGTGGCTACTACTGCGCCCAGGTGCTCCAGACGTGTATACACGCGCCGCCTCGCCGCCCTGTCTGTGCTCCAGACGTGTATACACGCGCCGCCTCGCCACCCTGTCTGTGCTCCTGACGTGTTAACACGCTAGCCTCTTAGCGGCCTGGCTATGAAGCCATATTTCCACCCAGGGTGGTTAGTTGTTTTCCTCATTCGGCCCTTGAGCATTGTCAGCTGCGATCTAATTTGTGTTGCTCTTTTCCTTTTAGTTTTCACTGAGAAAATGGCATACATTCATTATTTTTTTTAACTGTTTAACGTCTCTTAACAGCGAGGTCTTTAGAGATGGTAAAGAATGGGGTCAAGGAATGGGAAGGAATTCGGCTATGGCCTTTTGGAGGAAGCATCCCGGCATTCACCTGGAGTGGTTTGGGGAAACCATGGAAAACCCAAATCTGGATGCCTGGACGGGGATTCGAACCATTGTCCTCCCGAATACGCCGTCGTGTTTGTACCGCGGAAGAAATCATGGAGATTCTTACTAGAAGCGACAGTGAATATGATCAATTTGATATGGATGACAGTGATAACCCTTCGACAGGATCTAGATGTAATTTTCCTAAGCTGTGTACATCAGCTAGTGGAAAATGACCATTTTTCAGAGTTTGAAGCTACGGATTGTGCGAGCGAAATGTGTGGAAAAAGAGAATGCTTTAGTGACGCGTTTGACAGCATGTGCTTGTCGATTAAGCTGCAGGACACAAGTGTGGATTACGTTAACATTCCAGCAGTTTGTCATTTTTCCTGATATTTTTAATGGAATATCATATGATATCTATTGCTGATGAGACCAACAGATACGCGAGAATCAATTCACACTATATTTTCACTATGAAGTGGTTTAAAAAGTTCTTTTTCCACATTCTCGAACACTGCATTTTAAATGCTCACGCTCTTCACCGAGTAGTAACCGGACGAAAAATGCCAGTTGCAGAGTTTCGTCTGTTGCATCCATAAATTTAAATTTCGTGAGGAATTTTTCAGGATTTCCTGACACCCCCCCCCCCCCCCCCCCCCCGTCTTGTAAGATCAGGTTCGTGGACGCCACCCCCCCCCCCCCCAGAAATTGCCCTCGCAACTTTATGAGACCTTTTTTCCAAATTTCATTCATATTGCAAATTCAAAGAAGAGCACGCCAATGCGTAAATGCGCTATATGTTCGATACAGAAATTGCGTCGAGAAACCAATGCAGAACACGTAATGTATCACTGTGTGTTGTGCCATTTTCCAAGGCTTATCTCACAAAAAGAATTACTAACCATGGTTAACTGCAGAGTAGTAATTATATTAATTTATACGCCTCTAAAACTAAACGAAATACAAAAAAATTAAAAAATTAAAAATATATTAACCCGGGTCAAAAAGAAGGCTGGAAAAATTATGCAGAATTTGTGAATGGTATTCGGAAAGGTTCTCTCCAGATAAATTACTACTCTCACAAACTAAAAACATTTCAGTTGCTGTAATATCTATTTCGTATATGAAGTACCGGCATGTTTGATTACGCAGACATTCACTTTTAGAGGAGCTTTAAACTGAAAAACATTAGATGTTATATTAACTGTATTTATTTTGTATCTGCGGTTTCAAATCGCAGAGCGACAGCAGAAGAACGCCACACAAAACGCTCCAGACGTATTCAGTACACAGCGGTCCGGTCTAACGCGGCAGGCCAGGGCAGGTAAACAGCTTAGGCGTAAACAAAGCCGCACTCAGCGAGGGCTCGGCCGGCCGAACCGTAGCAGTTAAAGGGTTAAGAATTGAAGTTGTATACAGTAACAAATTTCTCAGTTATAGGGTTCATAGGTTAAGAGGATTTAACTGATAAATGGATGGACAAGGGAGTGAGTTCATAAGCATTTTGTCTTTTGTTTATAAAATACAGTACCCAAAAAAATTAACAGTAATGTCTCTATTTTCTGTTTGTTGTTCGTCCTGTCCTATTGTTAAGATGATCAAGTATTTATTTTATTTCATTTGCTGATGACAACTTGTAAGGACATAGGCTGATACTGGGGTTGAGTATAGCCTTAGTGCCTTAACTTACACTCTTGATGTGGACTCAAAGTTCTCTGTAAAACTTACGGAATAATTTTAATTTGACCATGTAGCCTGGATAGTTCAACTCGAATGCTTCAGGTCGCCACAATATTTGTTGACCCACAAATATTGAAAAGGGTTACTATTTAGCTACGAAATGACAACAGTTCAATTTTCAAAACTCTTCCAATTTATTCAAATAAAACCAAAAGTTCAAAACAGCATTCTAAAAGTTGATTTGGCTCATCGAACACTCTTTTCCAAAAGTTTGCAAGTTGTGGAGAGATGTTAAAACCCGACCGAACCCCTGATGTAAAATTCTACCAGTTCATGTCACCGTTGAAACCGTGGAGGAAGGAACATATGGAGACGAGATAACGCGAAATCCGTGAAACCTCGTGAAAAAACTGTGCCTGCGCGGCGGACATCGTAGGAGTACCAAAACATTGGGCTGTTTGCACAATATGTTCACCGACAAGCTGCTAGAATATTTCATTTTCTAATATTCTAAAGTTTTCTATAATGCCAAGTTGTGATGCATATGGTTGCACAAACAGACGAGATAGGAAAAAACCTGGAATAGCGTTTCATAAGTAAGTCACATTGTAACTATCGTTCTTGAAGTATCTGACAGACAACCGCAACATTAGTGCCATTCGCTATAAATTTATTCATTGCTCTCAATAGGATCATATTATTCTCAAATTTTTGTTGGTGTAGTGTAGACAATTAGCATATGTTACTATTTTGCACCTGAAAAGCTAGCCTTATTGTAGACAAATGTTGGAAATTTAATTTAAACGGGTCATGTTTACATCGCGACGCAGTGAATATGGTATTCTGCATGCATTACTTACGTTTAAGTTTACACTGAAATTGCACGATGAAATTAATCGTGATAATTTGTGCTGTGCGAACTACTAAACGTGATGAAATAAACTTTGTTGACGGAAATGTAGTTCGCGATGCATTTCTTGTGTTTAGATGTGTCTACATAGTTTGGTTTTGTTGCGGCAATTTTAATGGAAATGTTGGCAGGTTGAAATGCGGTGTATACCAGAAGAGAACAAACAATTTATTAATTATTAGCTGTTAGCTTCTGATTTTTGAATGTACTGATTTTTCTAGCAAAATTATATAGGCCACTACCAGTACAATATCTTCTAAGTAAGCTCAGAAACTATGAGGTTTTATGAAGTATTAATTTTTTTTACAGCTCTAAACATTGACTTACGCTTTTTTTTTAAATTTCATATATGACTTGTTTCTGTTTGTAAATATGTCTACAAGTATATTTCTAGATTTTGAAATCTTTCTTATCAATTACTGAAATTGAATGTGAAAATACAACCTATTTGAACATCAACTAAAATTTAAGGACTGTATAAATAAACAGTTTGTTATTCAAGTTAAAAAGAATTACCTGCTCATTAAGTTACGTCCGAATTCATCATCAAATATGGATATGGCGAAAGTTTTTTCTGGTCCAGGCCGCATTTCAACCTAACCACGTCAATTTTAAGGTACAATATCTCGAGAACTAAGCGAGATATCAAAAAATTTTATTCGTTACTTTGAGTTTCCCTCATCGAGTTACATAAGAATTCGTCATCAAATTGCGGCGCCACGGTTATAGTTGAATCCCCTCATAACCTAACAACCTCACTTTTGAGACAGTATATCTCGCGAACTAAGCGAGATATCGAAAAATTTTATTCTTTATTTTCGATTTGTATCGTGGTGTTACATAAGAATCTATCACCAAATTTGACTTTGGGGACACGTTTCTTCTGAATTTCAACCAAAAACTCCACTCTTTTGAGACAGTATATCTCGAGAACTAAGCACGATATCAAAAAATTTTATTCTTCATTTTTGATGTGTCTCGTCGAGTTACATAATAATCCATCATCAAATTGCGGTGCCACGGTTGTCTTATGATTTCCTTGAGGTTTTTGTGCATATTTCCGTGTGTCTCTGGTCAAGCAATATGGCGGCCTCCCCTCCCCACTTGTCTCCACCCGGTTTCACTCCAGTATGTGGCGAAGGTCCCTTGCGTCGTCTCCATATATTCCTTCCTCCATGGTTGAAACCCGCCGTAAGCCGAAGTCCCAAAATGGCCGACTCGGTAGTGCCAACACTGACCATCTCCTACCAACAGCACCGAAGCTTACACCACCTAGACGCACATATCAGCACAGTGTCCCAACTAGTAAAGATGGCCGATCCTCTGAGCAATCGGTTATATAGACTCTCTGACGTCACAGCCGAAACACAGCTTTCTGCTAACACTTTGAAAATTTAGGTCTGAAATATCTCGGTAACCAAACAAATATAAGGAACTTAAAAGATGTCAGTACTTGGACTTTTTCAGTAGAGAAATAATGGATATACAGTGAGTAACTTTAAGCATTTAGTTTTAAAGATCTAAGCGTATGAGCAAACTATTTTCTACCCCGGGGAATTACTATTATTCTCGAAGTTTCGATATTTCGTCATTTCAGTTAAACCACAATTTGTCCAAATATTATTGTTATCAGCGTGTTCTCCCAAAATTCCTGAGTTTTCTGGTGTAACTTTTATTAAGATTGATGCACGGGTAGTGTAATTACAGTATGGACAAGATTTACCAAAAATGCCATGAGTGTGTTAATTTAATAACTTTATTTCTATTACTTTTATCGGAAATATAAAATTACCAAAAGATTCTCTGTATTGAATTACGTATTCTGAAAGTTGTCTCATCTCTGTATCTAAGTTTGATCAGCTGTAATAAATTCCTAAACATGGCACGTGCTTACATTGAAAAGTAATCTTTAAAATCTTTATAGAATTGGTTCTGCTGCGTGGAATTGCTTGAAATTAATATGTGTGATATTAGATTTTTGTGTCTTTCCGGAAATCTACTTTTTATTTCGAAAGCTTTCTAGGATTTTGTGATAAAAAATGTTAAAAGTGAAGTGCATCTGATGAAGTATTAAAAATTGATTTAAGTTATTTATACGTTCAGAAACTATGGAATTTTAGTGAAATTATATTTTAACTGTGCTATTACTTCTTTAAAACTACTTTATCCCGTTCGAAAGTATGCAAAAACAGTAAAATACCAAATATTAGAAATCTATTGTGTGGTGAACTGAATTATTATGGATTATCATGTTTCAGGTTAGTAAAAGGTTTTAATATTATTATAGAAAGTTAATTTAGTTGGTTTATTAAATATTGATCTACTTTATCGCTCTTAAATCGGTTTAGAAATGACGAAATGCTCCCAAAGTAGAAGCTCACAGGTTCAAAGTTGGATTATTCATGATTATTTAATTTTCGGTTGACTTAAAGTTTGTTTACTATTATACAAAGTTTATATACGGCTTTTATTAAATACTGATAGTCTTTACTGCGTTTAAATTGGTTTAAAAATGTTGAAATTAACCTATAGCAAAGTTTATTGTTTAAAACTGAATTTGAGTGATTTAACCTATTTCCTCCCAAGATAATGTTTTCTTACTGTTATAGAAGGTTTATTTAGGGCATTTATTAACTTTTGAATACCTTTACTGCTCCTAAAAGGGTTTATTTAGTCTGTTTGGTTCCAGTATCTGCATGCTATATAAAGCTTCACTCTCCTAACCTATACAAGCCACGAAACTATCTGTTACTAAAGAGTGAGCTTTCCCCCCTTATGCCTAAAGGTGAGAAGCTAGAATTTGCTAAAATTCTAAGGTTCTTACAAACTACTGCAGGTAATTATTTAATTCTCTGCAGTTACACTTACATATCGTAGAACGCAACATCTTTCCATCCACATGTTTTACGTATAGCTTGAGAATCACATACAGTTTCTTTTCTAACAAAAAAAAAAAAAAAAAAAAAAAAAAAAATCCTACTGATTCATTATATGGCCAGGTTTTAACACATACACAAGTTGATCAAAAGTATCCATGTATCCCTATGGAATGTGGAATCAAAACACTCGATGTCATGTCACTACAGGCAGACCCACCAGTATAAAAGAAATGTTGACTAGTCATTGGATGTCATCTGAGTAACAAATCCATGAGGGACAAGTTCAATTCTTCAGAAGCTGCCCAAGCGAACTGTTGATTACATGATTGTGAAGTGGAAACTTGAAGGAACAGTCGCAACTTATCCAAGATGAAGTAGACTACGATGGACAGGAACCAATGAGCTTTGAGGAGGCTAATCATATATATTATTTCTATAAGGTGTTTTTTTTTTGTAACAAGCCATTATCTCCCTTCAT
This sequence comes from Vandiemenella viatica, assembly GCA_031002005.1. Lineage (NCBI taxonomy): Eukaryota > Metazoa > Arthropoda > Insecta > Orthoptera > Morabidae > Vandiemenella > Vandiemenella viatica. Next base: position 386,546,341 of record JARYHS010008074.1, on the reverse strand, counting down.
ACTTAACTGAAATCAATGATTGAGGTGTCATATTAAAGCTTATGGACTCCACCTTGGTCACATTATATTTTAAGAAGGGAATTTTTTAGAATTCGGCCCTTAAAGGGCAAAAATGTCAGTATTTTTAAAATGCTTTTTTTGTGTCTCGAGCCATTTATCTCTCTGGATATCTAACCGAAATCGATAAATGAAGTAGGCTTTGCTGACATCATATATTAAGAAAGAATTTTTTGTGGAATTCAACCGTTAAAGGGAAAAAGTATCATTGGTTCTACAACGCATTTTTGTGTCACGAGCCATTTACCTCCCTCAATGCCTAACCGATATAGATAAATGAGGTATCATATGAAAGAGTAAGGTCTCCGCCGTGGTAACACTATATTTTAAGAAATTAATTTTTCATAATTCGACCTTTAAAGGGCAAAAATGTCAATATTTCTAAAATGCGTTTATCGTCCTGCATATATAATCAAAATCGACAAATGAAGTAGGATTATGAAGATTAGTCTCTCAGCTGTCGTGACATCATATACTAAGAAAGATTTTTTTTTTTTTTTTGAATTGAACCCTTAAAGGGAAAAAGTATCAATGGTTCTTCAACGCATTTTTGTGTCACGAGTTGTTTATCTCCATTAATATATAACTGAGATAGATAAATGAGGTATCATTCTAAAGATTATGGTCTCCGTTATGGTCACATCATGTTTTAAGAATGGAATTTTCTGAATTTTAACTCTTAAAGGGCAATTTCTAAAATGCGTTTTTGTGTCTCGAGTCATTTATCTCCCTTGATAATTAAACAAAATTGATAAACGAGGTGTCATTTTAAAGACTGAGGTCTTTGTAAGGTCTTTGTTTGGTTACACCATATTTTAAGAAAGGAATTTTTCAAAATTCTACCCTTAAAGGGCGAAAGTATTAATAATTCTACAATACATTTTTCTCTCACGAGCCATTTATCTCCATTGATATCTAACCGAAATCGATAAATGGGGTATCATTTAAAATATTATAGTATCCGCTTTGGACAGATCATATTTAAGAAAGAACTTTCTTTAAATTCAGCCCTTAAGGGGTAAAAATACCATTTCTAAAACCTTTCTTACCTCGCTTGATGCCTAACCGAAATTGGTAAATGAGGTATCATTTTAAAGGCCAAGGTGTCCGCTTTGGTCACACCATGTTTTATAAAAGAAATTATTTGGAATTTGACCCTTAAAGGGCAAAAGTATCAATATTATTTCTACAACATTTTTATCTCCTTCGATACCCAACCAAAATCGGTAAATGACATATCATTTTAGAGATTAAGGTCTCCAATTAGGTAAAATCATAAATTAAGAAAGAATTTTTTGGAATTTGATGCTTAAAGTGGTCACATGTATCAAACAGTTCAGGGCCAAGTCCTCAGATTGCTGCAGCAGCAGTATCGGTGAGATGTCAATAAACTGTTTTTTTTTTTATAAGTAGCTTTTCTGTTACGGAAACATTTTTGATTTGCTATACAATTCCAATGTAAACATTTTATTCACACAGCAGCACATATCACAGAGATTTTGATATGCTGTGGGCATTTTGTTCAGGTTGGTTGTATTCTGTTAAGGCCAGTGACGGTTTGACGTACATACAGCGAGTTTTAAATTTTCCTAACTGTTTCGTAATATGTTTTGATGCATACCTATTACACTAAACAAATAAATATTTGCTACAAAGTGCGGTTCTACTTTTCATTATATTACAAGCATTAAACATCACTATTCATTGTATTTAATTAGAGAAATTTTTGCATGGGTCGTCTAGTAGTAAATTATTACAAAACTCACCAGAAGGAAACACTCATGAGTTTAAAAGTGCTACCGGCTTCCAGACAGCACACTGACGGTGTGTCAGAAGTTTAAAAGAACGGGTTACTAAAGTAGAACTACTGCTCATAACCCAAGCATTTATGTAGTAAATTCCAAGCGATCCTTGCTATGTTGTAAAGAGCGATGCCAGTGGACAGTGGGTGACTGGAAACGAGTTATATGGAGTGATGAATCAATCTATGCTTTGTGGCAATTCTAAGGTTTTGGGTTTGGCGAATGCCTTGGAAACATTAACTGCCATCACATGTAGCATCAACAGTTAATTACAGAGGAGGTGGTGTTATGATATGAAGATGTTTTTCATGGTTAGGGTATGGTTGCCTCATTGCACTTAAGGAAAGAAATGTAAAAGGAAATAAACATATTTTAAACAATTGGGAATTGCATACAGTAGTGGATCAGTTCGGAGTCGGAAACAATGCACCCTGTCATAAAACTGTGTCTGAGACAATGATTTGTGAGCAGTAACATTCCTGAAATGAACTGGCATGCCCAACTTTATCCCAATGGGATGAATTAGAACAGTGGTTCCCAATGGTGGTGGTTCTGTCCATTGGTGGGCATTGAAGAGATCATAGGGAGCATTTTTGGTATGAAGTAAATTTAGGGGGCGTTGAGGACCAACCGCCACCCCTTACATTTCAGTATTATAGACCTTTAAGGGCTGCATTCCCATGATCATATGTAGCCAAAAGAGCGTTAAGCAGTAATTTTTTAGCTAAGAAGGAAACAGATTTTCAGTAGTAGAATACTGCAATTTTTATATTGCTAATGACAAATAAGGCACCTAGTATTGATAAATTAGCATCACTGAGCCCAGTTCTCTAATTAATAAAACAGTCTTTCATATGTGTTTGTGAATGAAACTGAAAAATACACCAATATTGTTAATATACTTTAATAAAATTATTTTAGAAATGAGTCCCTAGTTTTTATATATATGTTATTGTACTCTGTCACCAAATGGGTGAGTTATTATGAACAGTTTAGTGACAGGATTATTTTTGTGAGGTTAGAAACTTAGCTTGTCCCAACCACATTAGTACAAGTATACATGCCAACATCACAGGAAGATGATGAAGAAATAGAGAAAATATGTGCTGAAATTGAAGGGGAAGGAAAATCTAATCTATGGGTGATTGGAATGCAGCAGTGGTAGAAAGGAGGGGAATACTGTAGGAAGTTTTGGTTTAGGAGAGAGAAATGAGTGAGGAAGCAGATGTTAGAATTTTGTGAGAGATATAAACTAGTCATGGTGAACACACTGTTTAAGAATTATGCAAGAAGGATATACATCTGGAAAAGTCCAAGGATACAGGCGGATATGAGCTAGTTTATGTCATTGTCAAACAGAGATTCAGGAATCAAGTTCTAGACAGTAAAGCATACCCAGGAGCAGACATAGACTCTGACCATAATCTGATAGTTATGAAGTGCAGGCTGAAATTCAAAAGAATAAAGAATCAATACAAGCATTACAGAATGGAAGTAAAACAATCTATCACAAGATAAAAGATTGCAGAAATGGTAGATATGCATCTAAGAAAGGAGCTCAACTGAGGACAAATGGATTGCATTAAAGACCAAAATAATGAAAGCTGCTAAAGAAACATTAGGCTTTAGGGAATCTTGGATCACAGAAGAAATTTTGTAGTTGATCGATCAGAGGGAGAGGCACAAAAATACTCAGGATGAAGCAGGAAGAGAGCAATACGAAAAATTTAGAAATCAAGTAAACAGGGAATGCAAAGAAGCAAATGAAATATGGCTACAACAAAAGTGTGAGGAAGTAGAAAAGGGAATGGTCCTAGGTAAGGTAAAGGTGGCATATAGGAGGATCAAACAGAATTTTGTAGAAATGAAGAAAAGAGCTGCTAATGTGAAACCTCTTCTAAGCCCAGAAGATGGAGCTAATCGATGGGAAGAATACATTGAGATACTGTATTATGGAGATTATTTGAACAACATTGTATTGGAAAAAGAAATTGATGTTGACTTAGGTGATCCTGTTATGAGGACAGAATTTGAAAGATCTTTGAATGGTTTGAAATCAAATAAGGCAGTTGGAATTGATGGGATTCCTGTAGAACTTCTAAGATCCCTAGGAGAAGAAGGAATCAAAAGATTATTCAAACTTGTATCAAATAGTTATGAAACTGGAGAGATTTTAATGAAAGTGTCATCTTCAAACTTCTGAAGAAAGCACAAGCTGGCAGTTGTAAGAATTATCGCACTATAAGTCTAACTTCACATGCCTCAAAATTACTGACCAGAACAATATACAGAAGAATGGAAAGTGTAGTAGAAGGGATAATAGGTGAAGATCAGTTTGGTTTGAGGAAAAAACTGCAGTACAAGATAAGTGCTTCTGGCATTAAGATTAATAATTGAAGGGCGGATCAAGAAAAACAAGCTACTTTTATGGAATTTGTTGATTTAGAAAAAACTTTTGATAATCTTAGGTGGAACAAGATGTTCAAAATTTTAAAGAAGTCGGGCATAAAATACTGAGATAGAAGAATACGTTATAATCTTTATAAGAATCATGTAGCTATAATAAAAGTAGTGAATCATGAAAAAACGGGTGTGAGATAAGGTTATATTCTATCCCCATTAATATTTAACAATGAAGGAGTGAAAGAAAGATTTGAATATGGCATGAGTGTGTATGCTACGATTTGCTGATGACATTGTCTTGTTAGCAGAACAGGGTGATATTGAGAATATCATGAACAAAATACTGAAAGAAGATTTTGGACTAAATATAAACCAAAGCAGGACAAAAGTGATGGAACTTAGTAGAAATGATACGAATAATAGTAGATAATATATAAAACTAGGATCGGATATGATGGGAGAAGTTAGTGAATTTTGCTACTTAGGAAGTAAAATTACAACTGATGACCGAAGCAGGAATGATGTTAAAAGCAGAATAGCACTAACGAAAAGAGCCTTCACATAAAAGAGAAATCTTTTAATTTCAGATATTGATCTAGGACTCAGAAAGAACTTTTTAAATCTCTGTGTCTGGAGCACATCACTTTATGCTAGGAAAGCACGGACTTTAAAATACAAGAAAAAAGTAAAATTGATGCATTTGATATGTGATGCAATAAAAGGTTGCTGAAAATTGGTGGATGAATAAAGCAGAAAATGAACGAGTTTTGGAAATGGTGGGTGATAAAAGAAGTTTTTGGAAGAGGATTAAAGAGGACAGGATGCTGGGTCACATTTTAAGACATGCAGGGTTGGTTAATTTGTTAGCTGAGGGAACAGTGGAAGATAAGAAGTGTAGAGGAACACATTAATTAGAATATATGAAGCAGATAATTGAGGATGTATAGTGTAAGGGATATGTTGAGAGGAAGAAATTAGTACAAGATAGCGAGGGATGGAGGATTTGCATCAAACCAGTCGAGAGACAATGACATAACAAACAAGAAAAAAGAGGGTGGGAGGAGTGCCATTGAAGGGGAGTTGGTATGATTTTTTTCTGAAAAAAAGGGGTGGTGTTTATTTTCTTTCTTTTCAAAGGGGAGTAGTAAGTTATTTTTTTAAATGGAGTAGTACACCAATGGAGGTTGGGAACCTATGAGTTAGAATGTCAACTAGTATTCAGACCCATCATCCAATATCACTACGTTCTCTGGTTTGAGCTCCTGAGGGAGAATGTGATCATTCTGGCCTCACATTTGGCAGGAGGCAGGTTTCAAATCCCCATCCAGGCATCCAGATTTGGGTTTTCCATGGTTTCCAAAAATCACTCCAGACAAATCCAAGATGGTTCATTCAGAAGGCCATGAACTAATTCCTTCCATTTACTTGCTTCCTTTCCTTCCTCTAATGACCTTGATGTCAGTAAGGTGTAAAGCATAAACTAAAAAAATTAACAGCAGTATACGTTCTTGATTGCAATTTCACAGTAGACTTAGTTAATACTGAACAAATATTTAAAGTGTGGCCAGTAAATTAATATTGAGACTTTACAAAGTAATGTTGGCAGTGCTTTATACCAAAAATATCTATTTAAAGGTTGTTTAAATTGGGAAAGGGCACTATAAAAAGCTTTGATGAGCTAAAATATTCTGTAAATTCTGCCTGCCTTTATTACATATACGAAAAAAGAGTTCATACTCTGCCTGTCATTTGAAAATTATAAAAAAGTTTTGAATGATTTTGCAACATAATTGATGCTGATCAAAATTATGTAAAATGAATTTGTGTAAGAAGCAATAATTGGACAACACTTATGAAAAACAATGATATTGCTATTCATATAAGCAGGACTGTCACAAAAAACTAATTTAAAAATACTTGAAGTTTTCTAGGATTCCGTTTTCTTCCAATCTATAAAACTATGAATATGAGATGCTATTACATATGTTTGGAAGAGGTCTTGTGGATAATTTTTATTGTAATTTTTTGCATTCTTAAGTCTCCCAATAAGTATTAGTTCTTATGGTCCTACTGAAATTAATGAATTGCCAGGATTGTTATTGCTTAGTCATTGTTCATTTCTTTACATATTTAGGGTTCTATTATTGACTTACTTAGTCTCATTTTTATAATGTTACTAAATTAATATGAAATTTTCTTTTGAAAAAAGGAGGGGGGGCAGTTCTGGTAAGTTACTGTTTTGCAGAATCTAAGGGGTAAAATTAAGGTTAAAATTAATTATTTGCTATATTCAGAGAGCATGTAAAAAAATCTTTTCATAATTTTAAATAATACAGCAGTTTCAAAATGTGGAGCCAGACGAATATATTTATTATAAATTAGGAAATGGGGGGGGGGGGGTTAGTATCAGTTAAAAAGGAGTGATGCAAAGCTATAGGCTACCACTACTATTAATCATTTTATTGGTAGTAGCCATTAGGTAAGTGAAAAATCCAGTGTGTGAAAAACTGGTGTGAAATTTTCCCTCCAGCATTCAGCAAGCCAAATTTTTATCACTTTATGTAGCAGTTTTGAGTCGCAAGCAGCTATTAAAAGTCCTTAGCATATAAATTTAATGCTCTGTCTGTTCTTACTAATTGTTGGACATTAAAAAATGCACTGAAAATTGTCAAGCCATCATTGCGACTAAAAACTTCAGAAAATAGATCCAAAAATTTCAGCACCAATATCCCTGTTGGTTGTGCTGTAGTCTTCAAGAGTTTGCAGCTAGTTGGTATTAAAAAAAAAAAAAAATTGTTTTGAAGACATGTTCTCTCATCTTCATGAGGTATGAATGCTGTTCAAAAGGCTATAAATCTAATGCTAACATCCTCGTTGTCCCCGCTGGGTGGTTGCATGCAATGTCCGCTGCCAGATGACTAATAGTTGTTGTGGCTCTGTATTAAGTCTACCATTCCATGCATCTCTGCTTATTCTCACCTTGTTTCTGGTGCCAGCATTAAATTTGCTTTGTTCCTGTCTGAAAATTAATAATGCTGATTTCCATGCATCTTTCAGATAATTGTCATTGTGTACACACGTTTTGCCTTCTTCTCTTTATGGCAGATTCTCAGAAGTAAAGGGTGATAGAACAGCTTCTAAAGGGGTTGTGAGGGGGTTTGGAAATGTTAAATTCTTTTGGCTGTGGCTGGAGGTCATAAGTTTGCATTCCAGCAGATTTAAAAATTGTAGCTATCTATAGGAGCCTCATAAAGACCTTAGGAATAATATGTATTGGTACGGGGGTGCTGTTTGTTTCTGTAGAGCATATATTCACATTTATTATTAAAAATTTAATTACTGGAAATGCAGTTTATAGGTTTCACTTTTTTGTATCTTTATGTTTCAGTTTGTGTACTATTATCTTTGTTGGATATTTTTGCAGCTGATAAATAATTATTATCTCACTTGGCACTGTTGAAATACTGGTGGGTGAGGGGGGGGGGGGGGAGAAAGCTCTCAATTAAAGTTGCCTTAGCACTTTGCTTCCTTGAGTCAATTGATGGACTGGGCAATGTGGTCAACATTTGCATTATGTGTAATTCAGACTACTTTTTTTTTTCCTCTACAGCTTTCAACATTGGTAAAGGAGCATTAGCTGGAGGTGCAGCACTAGGCCTAGGAGCTTTGTGTTTTTATGGACTTGGTTTTTCAAAGCATACAGGTGCTATAGATCATGCCACGTAAGTTTCAGTTATTAACATCATTGTTGCTGTATTTACAGTAGTTTGCAGAGATACAAATTTTTTGATGGTTTATAGCTTCTGGCCGGAATATGTGAAGCAGAGGATTAAAGATACATACATGTACTTTGGAGGTTCAATAGTTGTGACTGCTGCAAGTGCTGCTGCTGCTTTGCAGTCACCACGTTTTATGAGCTTCGTCACAAGGAATTCATTTGGGGTGAGTGAGTTCACACCCTATCCTCTAGTTCTGTATAAGATGATAGAAACTCTACCATGGTTAATATTGCTTTATTCTTCCTTGTGTTGCGCACATTTTTCCTCCCCCCCCTTTTTTTTAAGGAAAAATCTTAATTTTAATGTTCTTATAGTTACGTTTAAATACATTTTATTTATTCCCTGTTCTTACATTTTCTATTAATTAGCTCTTTTAAAAACTGCAGTACCATAAAATTCTTTTTCAATGAGAAGGAAATTTATACGTTGTATTTTTAACCTGATTATACAGGAATGATGTAATTTTCATTGAGCCCTGTGCTGAGTACTTAGTGCTCAGGTCTGGCATTTAGGAAGACAAGCATTTGATTTCCGTTCAGCCTATCCTGAGTTTGGTTTTTCGTTGTTGCCTGATATCATTCCAGGTGAATGTTAAAATGGTTTCTACAAAAGATGATAGCTGAATTGCAGTTTCTCCTGCCCCTATGACATAGACAAACCGTAAGTGTAAAGAAAAAGTAGTCTGAAAGAATATGTTGGCTGATCTATTTTTTTCCATCAGATAGAAGAGGCTGTGAAAGATAAACTGGGAAATTGCACGGAGTTATATATGAGACTAGCATTTACCCTCTGCTTTGCACATGCGGATCTTGATGTATGTAGAAATGCTGGTAGCCTGCCCCTTTCTCCACCAATCCAAAACTGGTACTAACCTTTTGAAATTTGAAGTATCTGCCTCCACAAAATGTCTTCTTCATGTTTTACACTCTCCTTCTTTGGAAAAATTGCCACATTACATTAAAAATGCTGAAATATGATACTCTGCGCAACTGCGTAATGTTGCCAGCACTGTGAAAATGGCACAAAAATTATCGGCACAGGGATCATATCAACCTAAACAGTTTCGTTTTGTCATAGAGATTGTGGTTAGGTTGAAATTCATAATGATACCCAGATCTTATTGGTGCCTATCTTAGTTCTGATTGTCTGCAAATACATGTTCATAACAAGACAGTAAATGGTTCTTCCTCAATGTTAATTCGGTTGGAATCGTCTGTGTTGTGTATTTCTCCAAGAACGATTTGAAATGCTCATTGTTCACTTTATTAAGTGGGATGTTGGCTGATACCATCATTTCATAGAGTTCTTTAGAAAAAATTGACAATTTGGAAGACGACGAAGCTGTAGATGTATCCAAGAAAAGTCACTGTTTGCTTTGTCGAGTTGAATGTCGTATTACATTATTCTTCTGTCTTGATGTATTGCAGTGCTGCTGCACATGAAATCGCTTTGTTGAATTCACTTTAGTTTCACATAATTTACAGAAAAGAACTCTTTCATCTGTGCTAAAATACTCCTCTCCAAATTCCTTTGCATAACTCCGTAACTTTGCACTTTCAGAAAGTTTTGTTTTCGGCATGGCGGTACTCACTGATCCACTGCAGATTTAACACTGGTTCAGGATTATTTTCGAAAGCATTGGTGACAGTGCACGAGTGGCTGAAGGCTTTGTGCTTGTTTCGACAAGGAGAGTCTGGTATGTGGGGAATATCTGACCTTGGTAGGGAGGGTTTCCCATTAAGCAGCAGTTTCGCCATACTGAATCATAGGAAATCAATTGATTCCTCTCAACTCATCGGTGGGTAACTGCAGTGGACTAAACTTCCATGATACCGTCGCAAGTGAGTCATTGATTGACGCGTCTCGGCACAGGCATGCTGCTGCTGCATAGTCGAATTTAAAAAGTGGGCGGGACATTAACGTTTAGAGAGTGACAATAATTTGTAACTTTAATTCTTGACTGGTGAATTCTGAACAATTTAGTGACAGTTAGTTTTGTTTCTTTCTCCAATGTATAACAGGAGTATATTTCTTTGAATAATTATCTTAATTTCTTTTCATCTATAACTTCTATCAAAAAATTACCAGATTTTCCTCAAAATATGACCATAAAAATTGTAGAAATATCACCAGAATTAGGAAAATTGCCCGAATATGCGTTTATAAGCTATATAAAATACATTTAAATACAATCAGAAATGTTGAATTGGTACTTATTTCAGCATTTCAGCTCAAAAAGAAGACAGGAAAAAAATATGACTTTCCCTAAAGATCCGAACCCTAGTTATTACCTTAGATGCAGTTTTCATACTGATGTTCATAAGGGTTTTTTGTAGGCCTTATATTTTAACACAGTATAATATATAAAATATAAGAAACTAAAGCTACATGAAACATTGTCACTAACATTCCAGTAAGGGCATACCGAGAATCAATAAATCCTTCAGGTCAGAAATTTCCTGAGGACATACCTTTCCATATAAAGTCCATGTTATAGCAAAAAGAAATGTACCTTAGATATAATGCAAAATGCAAGTTACTGTCTGCTATAGTAATGGCTGTTAATTCTAAACTATCTACGCCGCCAACGATAGTATTGCAGCAATGAATGTACTAAGATCACTTGCAAGATTTTTTAAGGTAGTTCTATCATTACCGTGGCGCCACAATCTGATGATGGATTCTTATAGAACTCGACAAAACAAATCGAAAATAAAGAATTTTTTTGATATCTCGCTTGGTTTTCAAGATATAGCTTGTCAAAAATCAGTTATAGGTATAGTTCCTTGTGCTTTTGGTGATGTTTCTTCTGGTCCAGGCTGTATTTCAACCTAACAACAACTATTAGGAAGAAAATAAAACACCTATACAGCATTTCCACCGTGTAGATATAGTGGTTTCGGTGAATTTTTTTCTAGTCTGTGCCGGATTTCTCCCTAACCTCCTCACTTTTGAGATACAATATCTCAAGAACTAAGAGAGTTATAAAATACATTTATTCTTTATTTCCGTTTTGTCTCGTCAAGTTACATATAAATCCATCATCAAATTTGAGTATGGCGAAATTTTTCGTCTGGTCCAGGCTGCATTCCAACTAAACCACGTCAATTTTGAGATATGATATCTCGAGAACTAAGCGAGATATCAAAAAATTTTATTCTGTACTTTCAATTTGTCTCGTCAAGTTACATAAGAATCCATCATCAAATTGCGGCACCACGGTAATCGTAGAATCCCCTTTTTTAATACCATATAAATACATTCCTAATCCATGAGTAATAACATGTATTTTTTGTTAATGGCTTTTATACAACTACCCACATTTCGAGCCATTTTCCTTCACTGTATTTCAGATTGAAATGTAGCCTGGACCAGAAATAAATTTCCCCAAAGCCATCGGGAAACACTTACTTCGCGATACATGTCAATCACTAACATAACATTCATTAAAACAGCTTATTAATTACTAAAAATAATTGAATTCCACATGACTTATATTTTTGCAAGAACATTCTGGGTCAGGTTGCATTTCAAACTAAACGCAACTTATACTGATATTGGCGTTACAAAAACAAACAATTCAGATACGCCTAAACACATTAAATATTTCACTAACTACATTTTGGGTAGTGACAACATTGTCAATTTTAGGATAGCATAAATCATAACAATGAATTTCTTAATACACCTTTATTTTGAACTGCAACAGGGCTAAAACACGTGCAATAATAAATCTACTGTATCGCAATGTAAAGTTAGCGGTTGTGGTTAGGTTGAAATGCGGAATGAATTTCACAATCAAATAGCAACGACAATAAAAACCTTTAATATACGTATTAAGCACTTAGTTACCTACCTTAAATATCACAATTCTTTTATTCTTATTAAAGATTTAATGTAATATATAGTAGTTTATCTAATTGCTAAAAGTGAATAATTATAACCGAAGACAAAGACAATATAAATAATTCAAAGATTAGTATATTCATCTTTGGTCAAACTCTTAAACGCATAAGTTTTACAGTAAATGAAATATTAGTAATGATCATTACGTTTGATTCAGGTATTCCGTTTATTTACTGCATTTCAGAAAACTGAAAAATTAAATATTCGAGGTCAAAATATTAAACAATCATTAGTTAAGCTGTGTGAATTTTCGTCAGATTTATGCGGAAGTAATGCATGTCTGAAAGTGCATAATGTTCCATGGCATACAATTTTCCATATAAAAAGGTTTTTAATTGCCTGTTCCTTCCGAAAGTACATATAATTCATCAGCTGTTACAGCAGATTTTGATCATTAGCTCTAAAAACTTGAGTGGCCTCGCATTCGGGAGGATGGCGGTTCGAATCCCCGTCTGGGCATCCACATTTGGGTTTTCCATGGTTTCCCCAAATCACTCCAGGTGAATGCCGGGATGCTTCCTTCAAAAGGCCATTGCCGAATTCCTTCCCATTCCTTGCCACCCATCCTTTCCCGTCTCTAAAGACCTAGTTGTTATAGGAGACTTTAAGCAGTTAAAAAAAAAATCTAAAAACTTGAACACCACATCCATATTGCTGTGGTACTTATTGCGCGATACCCGTTCAAGTAAAGAGACTTGCGCAGCTTGCTTACAGATATATAACAGTATAGATTCTATAATTCATTGGTATCTACTTCTGTAGAAATTGAGCTGTTTTTTAAATGTGCACTTCCCCAAAATAATTACCAATGGGTAAGGAACAGTACCTGCTGCACTGAGAATTCATCTTGAATATCCTTATATCTTTGTTGGATGCTGTTGTGCTGGAATACATTGCAAAGAATTCTCTGAAAGTAAGTTTATGACTTACACTCCTGTAATTTACCTAATATTGGTTGAGATAGCAGTCAGTACATATCTGATGAGATTATGAGAGGTAATTAGTGGTACTCTGTATTTGCCAAATTTGGTTTCTGCCTATATGATGCTATAAAATACATTTTAGGAGAGCAAGATCAATATAATGCACAAGGTTAGAAGTTGGACAGTAAGTGGAAACATGCCACACCTTCCATGCCAGTCCTACTGTAAACAGTGGTTCAGAGTCAAGGTAAACTATCTAGAGGCAATTTCAAACTGTGGAGTCAGACACTGCAATGTCAAATTTATGATACTCAAACTAGTGGTCCCTAATTGCACCACTGCTAGATTATTGATGCATCCATTATTTTTGATCTACTGCCATCACTTGACTTAAAGCCAGAAGAAAAGTAAAACCATCAATGGAAGTTCATTTTGGTGCCATTATATTCTGTATGAGTTGCACTCTTGTGATATTCTATTCAATACTCTTGTTTATTGATATTGCAGCCTTTGTTACTGAGATGCAGTGAATCCTTGGGACACATGAACTAGTCATGCCTGCCAACTATTCTGGTTTTCCCATAAAATTTATGGAAAGTGCTGTATTTTTTTGGTTGTGGAGATGAACTTTCTTATTTAACAAATTTCCATACAAAAATTTGATTGTGTAAATGATTATAGCAAGATCTTTATAGGAAACTGGATTATTGCAGTTTGTATCAACAGTTTTAATAGGTTTCTAATTTTGTTCCTTGCTGTAAGTGCTGCTACATCCAAACCACTGACCACAGTGTGATGGACTGTCCAGCCAGAAGACTACATAGATGGCTGTTCTCACTGCATCGAGCTTGACTGGCTGCCAGAATCTGGCTTGAATCCGTAGACATAGTTATTTGATTTTTATGTTGTGTTTTCTTACCTTGTTACCTTCTGTATACAATAATAATAATGGTGCTGCTGTTACTCTCTTTTTATGTGTGTTGAATCTTCTCCAATTTGACTGTCAGATTATGTCAGGATATATCATATTTTATTGCATATATATATATTTTTTTCAATTTTACATCGTTACTATTTCTGGAAGTCGAATCACTAATCTTTTGAATGTCATTTTCTTCTGTTTTTTGTGTTGTTCCGCATGTATTGTGCCACCAATTGATTCTTTGTATTGATTATCTTGTATACAACGTGTGTTATCAAAGCTTCCATTGACAGGTGAAGTGGTGGGAGTTATCAGCTAACCGACCGCACCAGCGCCAGTTGCCTCTGAGATGCTTGAGTGAGCCGACTGTTAGTGGCATCAGTGTATGTCAGTGACCCCTATCAAAAACTTGGAGGGTTGAAAGTGCAGCATCATTTGGAGCAGCGTTATTCGATAAAGTTCTGTGCACAACTGAACAAAATCACTACAGAGACTTTTGATATGATTCAAGAGGCCTATAAAAGAAGAAGCCATGTCACATGCAATGGTTTTTATGTGGTAACAAGCCGAACTCATGAAAATTTGCTGTCATGAGTCAGTTTATGCAGAAGTCCTCCACTTGAAGGATTGAGTCCACCCAGAGATCAAAGGCAATTGGGTTCTCACCACCACAATGCACCCTCTCACACGTTGCTAGCCATTGCTGAAGTTTTGGCCAAGTTCAGTGTGGCAACTCTGCTGCAGCCGCCCTACAGCCCCAACCTAGCCCCCAGAGACTTCTTTTTGCTACCCCGAATCAAGAGAGACTTGAAAGGAAGTGATCCATTACAATTCCAGCAGTCCAGGCAGCTTCGATGAGGTCCCTTGACAGCACTCCGAGTGAAGAGTTCCAGGGAGCCTATGAGCAACGCAAAAAATGCTGTCAGTGATGTCATGACTTTTAGTTCACTGTACAAAAATGTTTATTAAAATTTTAGTTCTGAGAACTGTCTTGAAACTTTGTGGACACACCCTGTTGTATGTAAAACTGATGTAATCATGAATAACTCTGAAAAACTGTATTACCGGACATCTAGGGAGGCATATACAGTAGAGTCCCGCTAATCCGAACCCCGGTAATCCGAACGTCCGGTTAATCCGAACATGGCAAAGCATTACATAGTCTTAATATAAAAAATGGTAAAAGAATTAAAACACCCTGAAAATACAGTTCATACGCTATATAATTGTGTGCTTAACTACTGTACATGTACACAATTTTAATGTATACAGAAAAATTAGCTAGAAAAGATTAAATTTAAAAAGTGCGTAACACTGAAAGAAAAACTGTCAAACTTACGATAGTAGTTACAACGGTTAGAAACACACATTTCATCCCTACTTTTTAGAGCACAGAAACTAAGTAATTGTTTTTTGGTGTAATGAAGACAGTCTGTTATATGACGCAAAGTTGCGCCATCGTCTGATAAACATTAAATCAGCTGGTGTAGCAGTGGTCTGTTGCTCCATATAGCGTAGCGCGAGATCAAAGGCTTCTTCCGCGCCAGTGTGTGACACCAACTCTCCTTTGTCACATTCCGTCTCATTGTCACTTTCGTCGTAACATTCCACTTCTACCTAGTCTTGAGTCACAGCAGCCACTAAATCAACGTCAGTAAGGTGCTCCTGTATTGAATCATCCGCTGCCATCCATTTATCTACGTCTGCTTCACAGGCTTCTTCACATCCAGGGATTGTCTGTACCATTTTTAGGAAACTCTCCTCTTCATTTTCAGCTGGTATGTCCTGAAATTCAAGAGATGTCCATAGTTTTCTCCAAGATTTTCTGAAATTTTCTTCCATGCCTCAGCAGCCCAATAAACAACATCCTTCAGATTTTTTTGATTTTTTCAACTAAAGGAATGTTATCATCTTGGATCAGCATTCTTAAGAATTGTTTTCTGTAAATCAGTTTTAATGTTTGTAGTACGCCCTGGTCCATCGGCTGTAGAAGTGGTGTAGCATTCGGCGGCAAAAAACTTCGCCACGATTTCTCCATCACATAATTCCTCAGTGCTGGGGTGAGATGGTGCATTATCAATCAAAAGGATAGCACGGGGAGGCAAATTATTTTCCTTGGAAAACCGCCGGACAGAGGGAACAAACTGGTCGTGAAACCATTCTTTGAACAGCTTACCATCCATCCATGCTTTTTTCTGGTTGCGATAGTATACAGGTAGGAATTTCATGTTACAGTTTTTGAAACCTCTGGGGCTAACAGATTTGCCGATCATCATTAAAGGGAGCTTGTGATTACCAGCAGCGTTGCTGCACACTAGTAAAGTCACACGATCTTTGCTCATTTTAAAGCCAGGAGCTTGGACTTCTGCTTTTGATGCCAGGCTTTTTGTTGGCAATGCCCTAAAATTAAGGCCTGTCTCGTCAGCATTATAAATTTGTTGGGGAGAATAATTTCCCTCTCTTATCAGTTGATTAAATTCATGCATGTATTACTTCGCTGCATCATGGTCAGAAGAAAGCTTCTCTCCAGTAATTATTAGCTGACGAATCCCATGACGTTTTTTAAATCTGTCCAACCAACCCGTACTCGCATTAAAAGACTCATCACCATTCATTAATTTGTTTAGGTAAACAGCCTTTTCCTGAACCATTGGTCCACTCAGAGAAGTTTCCCTTTCTCTTTCCTGTGTAAACCA
This sequence comes from Vandiemenella viatica, assembly GCA_031002005.1. Lineage (NCBI taxonomy): Eukaryota > Metazoa > Arthropoda > Insecta > Orthoptera > Morabidae > Vandiemenella > Vandiemenella viatica. The sequence goes on along the minus strand of JARYHS010008074.1, from coordinate 386,529,853 downwards.
AAAGAAAAGAGCTTCATCCACTTTATCATACTGGGACTGTTTCAGAGTCTGCCGAATCTCAGTGTTTTTCCCGAAGACGTTGCGCAGCACTGTTCAAGCTTCACTCGGTTCTTCTTCCAATCACAAATGGTTGCCTTACCAACACCTAGTTCCGTCGCCAGCTTAGATACATTCTCACCACTGTCCAATCGCTTCAAAGCATCCAGTTTTTCTCTGAGCGTTAACGTCGTATGTTTCCGTTTACTCATGGCGATAACACGCTAGTGTACACGAATTTTGTAAGTGTGTTAGCGATCGATTGCTAAGATTAACTCAGCAGTTCGCGAGCCGTCTGAGAGTGCACTGACCACGAACACTTCAAACATCTCAACAATAAAGGGAGGGAGTGAGAGTGAGCCATTGTTCACCCAGTTGTTCCCAATTGTTACCAGGCTGTACCTACTTGGTATACTTCATTGTAGAAATTAGTCACTGTAACTCCGGCTAATCCGAACAAATCGGTAATCCGAACAAGGCCCGGTCCCAATTAGTTCGGATTAGCGAGACCCTACTGTATTGTAGAATTTCCGTGCATATATATGCTTAGGGAAGCATATATCACAGAATTTCTGTGTATATTAAAATCAAGAAAAGCAGAAAAATGTTTGTTTTGTATAGTGTGCAAGTTAGGTATTAACATAGCACATGGCAGAAGAAATGATCTGGCCAATCATTTAAACACACTGTGAGTTTGAAATCAAATGAAGAAAGCCATAAAATAAACACCTTGTTTGCTAAGTTTGAAAATTTTGATTTAGATGTAATTAAATCATAAAGTTTGTGCTTTGCTTTTTTTTTTTTTTTTTGTTTGTTTAATATTCCACTAACTGGAAAAGGTGCAAAAACATATGACTTTGCTCATACTAGAATAAATTTCATTTTAAAATAAATTGCTGAAATTACAATATCTGAAGTTGTGCAGTGACTTCAGAATGGTCCATTTTAAATGGTAACATTTAGGAGCATTGATACCAATGCAAGTTATATCTCATTGTTATTACACTTCATGATAATATACAAGAAAAAAATATAAGTATTTTGGTATACATACCAGAATCGGAAAAGGGCCTCGTGTAATCTCATTTGGAATGTCACCAAATATCGGTTGGAAACTGTGTGAAATTCTGTTCAACAATGCCCCTGTAAGGATGGGACAGATTAATGGGATTTCAATAGCTTTGAAAAAACTCATCAAGATATTGTCATTGTTCATTGTATGTGGCATATTAATTTAGCTGCTGGGAAGTTTTTGTTGAAGGTTATTTTTGTCAACAAGTAGTATGAAGTAGATGAAAGAGATTTCATCGAAACATGGTGTTTAGAATAAAAATTTCTGGTAGTCAATTAAATATAGATAGATATTGTGGTGGTACAGGGTTGTATATATATAGTAAATAATGAAATCAAAGGCAGTAAGTAGCGAAAAGGAATTAAATTAGGATAGGGAAATGAGCCACCACTTACCATTAGATGATAGATGTGGAGCGCGAACAACAAGACAAAAATACAACTGATAAAGAAATTTTCGGAACAGTCTTACTGTGAGGCAGTATCCCACATCACCCTCCTCCCATAATGTTCTCTTGTTGACAAAGGGCTCGTCCCAAAAATTTCTTATCGGTTGTATTTTTGTCTTTTCTGTGTGTTCGCGCCCCACATCCATCATCTAAAGGTAAGTGGTGGCTCATTTCCCTATCCTAATTTAATTCCTATTTTGAAAGTTTTCCAGTATGACTAATGTTATGGCTCACTAAGACTCTACTAACGATGTCAATTGTTTTGCGATAATGGTTACTTGAATGTTGTATCCCATGATTCATTACTGACACACATTCATGGAATCACAATTTTTGCAAACGTTGTGTGGAAATACTGTTTAATATTTAGAATAATAATAATAAGCTGATGATTAGAATTTATTGCACTATCACCACTTATTGTATTCTGATCTGACCATGTTTTCTGGCAATCAGTACTCCATAAACTACAGGAAATTATTCAGGGATAGTTTTAAGATGGTCGCCTGGTTAGGTGGGGTTGGAATTGTTCTATCAAAGTTTCTTAACTGCACGAACACACTGAAAGTATTTCAAACTCAAAACACTATTTATTGCACAGATTTTCAGCAATTACATCCCGACAACCAAACCATATTTATTTTTTCTCTTGTACTTAACAGGTAACAAGGATTGCCCTGAATAATCGTTCCCGAAGATTGCTTGTTCTTCGCGAGTGTGATGTTTCTTTAAACTTCCACAAATGGAGCAACACTGTATTTCTTCCTGCAGTAGTGGACGGCATTCACAATTAACAGTCTTTAAATGTACATAATATTCACTCAGCACTAACCGATGCGGAGACTTTCCTTAATATGAGGATGCTTTACTGTTCGGTACAATTATGTTCTCCCGCACTCGCGTTTTCCGCAATTCGCGCCATAGCACACACACTCTCTCGATCGTTGCAGTCGATAGTCGACTTCACACTCGTTGATCAACTTTTACATCAAGATTGGCAGGTGCAATAACTATCATAATGTGACAGTTGGTGTAGGTGGTGGAAAAACTTTTTATTTTGAACTTTTTGACCTTCGTGTCAATTGTGGGGACCACGTAGCTTACTAACTATTTAACTGATTAATTTGTTTCTCTATCCTAAAATTGTCAAAATTCAAGGTGACCCTCCATTCTGTGGTGTTATTTGGAACAGATGCTTTGTTGATAGTGACTGAAACTGTGGCTATTTAAAGGGAATCCTTTCCCTCTAACGGAATTTTAGATTGTAGAAGCCAGGCATACAGTATTGAGAAGAGATCATGGCAGAGGTTTCTGAATTCTTTGAATACTTTCACTCTAAGTACAACAAAAGTAGTTTGATAGTATATCCAGCACATAACTGGAACAGGTGATTATTTGATATTGACCAGAATCTTGTGTCACAATTGTATTTTTGCTGATAAACCCACTGCTTGATAATTAATGATTAAGCAGTTAACTTGGGTAATTTCTCTTGCCAGCTACGAGGGTTGCCTTATAATTTTTTATAATAGAGCAATAGGTGGCGTTAATGAGTTGTGGCACCACTGTATTTGTGAACAATGGCGTTTGTTATTGTGAAGCCAGTAGCAATTTAGAAATTAACTGAGTAAATTGTTGATAGTGAACGTTTAAAAGAAGCAAGTTTGTGCAAAAATGGAAATCACCCGTGAAGGCTTACGTTGTATGATTTTTTATGATTTTAATAAAGGCCTTACTCAACAACAATGCATAGAATCGCTTTGTGCAACTTTTGGTAATGAAGCACCAGCAGAGAAGACTGTTTACAATTGGTTTGCAGAATTTCGTCATGGTCATGCGTCCATCAGTGATGAATGTCAAGAAGATTGGCCAAAATCGGTTGTCATTCCTAGAAACATCGATGGTGTGCGCAACATGATCAAAGAAGATCGGCATGTGACTTACAGACAGTTAGAGGCGTCTCTTATGATATCGAAGACTGCAATACAATCGATTTTGCATGAACATTTAGGTGTGAGAAAGATATGTTCTAGATGGATTCCGCATAATTTGACCGAAGCGCAGAAAAAGGGCCCTGTTGATTGGTGTCAGGAAATGTTGAAAAAATTCTACCGAGGACGTTCAAAATCCGTATACAACATTGTTACAGGAGACGAAACTTGGATATATTCGTATGAACCTGAAAGCAAACAACAGTCTACTGTTTGGGTGTTTGACGATGAACCCAATCCCACTAAAGTTGTTAGTTCACTGAGCACTACCAAGAAAATAATTGCTTGTTTCTTCGGTTGTACTGGACATCGCAACCATTCCATCAGAGGATCGAAGAATTGTTAATGCCGAATGGTATACAACAATTTGTTTGCCAACGGTCTTCGATGAAATAAGGAAAAAGAACAAAAAACGTCGCATCATTCTTCATCACGACGATGCCAGCTCCCAATAAAGCACGTCAAACAACTGAATATTTGAAGGAGAAAAACATTGAATTAATGTCTCATTTCCCATATTCACCCGATTTATCACCTAATGACTTTTCCTTGTTCCCCACTATCAAACAAAAGATGCTTGGACAGCGATTTTCATCACCTCAAGAAGCTGTTGAAGACTTTCAAAACCATGTTTCTGAAATATCAGATTCACAGTGGAAAAAATGTTTCCAGAATTGGTTTGAATGTATGCAAAAATGTATAGACCTGAAGGGAAAATATTTGAAAAACAATAAAACACTTTGTTTCGAACTTGTTTGTTTCTCTTTCACATTTTGTAAAAATTTAAAGGGCAACCCTCGTATTATCCCCCAGTACTGAGAGTCAAGATAATGTTTTTCTCTTACAGGAGTCAAGAAGCATATACATAACCTTCTCATTTCACCATGGGGAAAAAAGCCAGCATTGACTAGTACTCATTGTACTTCAACAGTATCTGAAAACGAAATGTTGAGACTTCTTATCCATCTATCTAAGTACTTTCTGAAAATTTGTAATCATGTATGACTTGTGGAATGAAGCAACTATGATCCCACTGCAAAAATTGAGCAAGGGCAAGTGATCAGTTAGTAACTATTGGTCTCTTGCGTTAGTTATATATGAAAGGCACTCGATCAGATTGTGAAGTACTGTCTCATTTGGTAAATCAAAATTCAACATTACTTAGTCGCTTCCTGCATGAATTCAGGAAATTCCAATCTAACTTGGACCAACCAGGATAGCCAATATCTAATAAGTGTAGTCTTTGATATCAGAAAGGCCTGCAATACCAACTGCATTCAATATGGCAGCCTGCGATATTAATGCTCCGGACTCACATTTGGGAAGACACGTTTTCGAATTCCTGTCCGGCTATCATCCAGATTTTGGTTTTCCATGGTTTTCCAAAATCATTCTAGGAAAATTCCCATGTGGTTTCTTCAAAAGGCCATTGCCCACTTCCTTCCCATTCCTTGCCCTCAATCCTTTACCACCTCTAATGACCTTGACACTAATGAGATTTAAAGCCATAAAAAAAGAAAGAAACGTGACTTTGCAACAGTCTAGTCTGATGTTAACTTTCAGTGTGATTTATCTGAGAAGAAGTGCTTCTGATGGGTCTGTTTTTTAAGTGTTATCCAGTTATCAATTTTCTGTGGCCATTAACAGCATTAATTCATTGCAATTGAGAATTTCCCGGTTGATAATTGCAACAAAGTCGTCCGGGGTATACCACTACATTACATGGCAAAAAAAACTGCCTTCCTCAGGCGTGAAAATATTGTAATGGTTTATTGATTTACAGACAGCTCGGATGCTGAACACCTCTTATACACGAATTGTCCATGGCCTGCTCCTGGAGGCTGGCTGCCAGTGAAGATGCATGTACATCTTCATTACAGTCCGTGGATCTTAATATGGTGGCAGCTAGGTGGAGTTTTGCCAAGTCTGCTTTCCAGGCCTGACTAAGAAAGCCCAATCTTTATTGAAGGTATCAGTCATTCAAGGAAGCAATAAAAAAAAAAATGAAACCTCTAATTCGTAACATTACCAGTGGCATCAATTTCAAGGGTAAATGTTACACTTGCCATGCCGAGGAATTAAGACCTGGATACTCCCAGACATCGCTTACAAATATTCGGAAATGTGAGTGGAGGAACAGTTAATACAAATAAACCATGTCTCCTACATATTGGACTAGAGCTCCAAGATAATATGACAGTGCATGGATTAAGTCAAATAAACACAAATATCTAGGGGAATTACACACAGTATATCCATATCTCTGTGATAGATGCTGCTGCTTTTTTTTTTTTTTTTAACTGCTTTACGTCTCTCAACAGCGAGGTCTTTAGAGACGGGAAAGGATGGGGGGCAAGGAATGGGAAGGAATTCGGCCATGGCCTTTTTAAGGAAGCATCCCGGCATTTGCCTGGAGTGATTTGGGAAACCATGGAAAACCCAAATATGCTGCTGCTGTCTAGCAGCTTGGATCTGAGCTATCTCATATGTGCACCCTTCATAATTATTTCTTTCTCTTTATGGTTCAAATTCTATAAACAATTTTTTTTATTTTATTTCAGATGTTACCTTAGTGGACACCTTAATATTTAAAATGATACCTCAGTTCTCAATTTGTTTGGTATCAAGGGATATAAATGGCTCATGACCAAAAAGAAATCACGTTGTACAAATATTGATAATTTTGACCTTTAAAGGCCGAATTCCAAAAATATCCTGTCTTTACATATGATGTAACCAAAGCAGAGACTTTAAACTGATACCTCGTTTCTTGAGTTTTGTTTGGTATTAAGGGAAATAAATGGCCCGTGACAAAACAAGTTGTGGAAATAATTATAATTTTGCCCTTTGAGGGTTGAATTTGGAAAAATTCCTTTCTTAAAATATAATGTGACTAAAGCGAAGACCTTTATCTTCAAAATAATATCTCATTTATCGATTTTGGTTAGGTGTGAAGGGAAATAACGGCTGTGACAAAAATACACCTTTAGAAGTTGGTGGCTTGTAGTAAGTTGAAAGAATAACCGACTAATTTTTAGCAATATCTTTCTGGTGTCAACTGATATATGCTATCCTGCAGTCATCTACTTTGATGTAACATCTGAAGATAATCCTTCCCATAAGCTGAACTGTCATAACCTCACCTTAATATAACCAAGCTGAACAAAACACACACAGTATACTGATATCTCTTTGATATGTTGTGCTGCAATCTAATGGTAATATGATCTTATCCCAGGCAAAAATTTCGCGAGTAAAATTTTTACATAGGAAACGTTTCCTTAACAGAAAAATTATATGAAAAGCTGCTTATTGTACAAAAAGCTCACTGTTTATCACTATCTCTGTGATCTATGATACTTCTATCGAGCAATAATGCTATCAGTCGTTGTCAACGCCAGTGGAAGAGTTTCTTGATATCTCTGTGATATGTGGTGCTGCTATCTAATGCTAATGAAATCGATCCTTGGCTATGCCAGCGAATCCTGATGGCTTGGTTCTAAACTGTTTCATATGTGTGACTTTCATAGTTAATACTTTTCTCATTCAAGGGTCAAATTCCAAAAATTTCATTCTTAATTTATGATGTTACACAAAGCAACAATATCAATCATTAAAATTATACCTCATTTTGTCCATTTTTGTTACGTATGAAGGGGGATAGAAGGCTTGTGTCAAAAAAAAAAAAAACTTTCTCAATTATGATTATACAAAATAGGAGACCATAACCTTTAAAATGATTCCTTATTAATCGATATCAGGTAGGTTGAAAGGGAGATAAATAGATTGTGAGCAAAAAAACACATTTTAGAAATAGTAATACTTTTGCCCTTAAAGGGTTGAATTCCAAAAAAAATCCTATCTTAAAATACAATTTGCTCAAAGCGAAGACCTTATCTTTAAATTGACTCCTCATTTTTCAGATTTGGATAGGTATCGAGGGAGTCTTGAAAAATGATGATACTTGTGCCCTTAACTTGTAGATGATGACCAAAACTACTTTTTAAAATTTCAATTTATTTCGAGGTGGCCATATTAAATGATTATCGCTTTCGCCACCACTTTTATCTGGATGTTTCTTTTTCTGCCTTCCTAAAGTGGAATACATATTATATGATCAATTCATATGCTTTCAAATAAGTACTTTGACAATCTGAACAAGTCCACGCAGTAAGTATGAAAGTCTGGCACATACAGATAATATGAAAGAGGCATCATGTAAAGGTGGGACTATTTTTGACCACATCAACAGTTGCCAGAGTGACGGCTCACCCCTCTGGTGTCCACACTTGTCCCTAGCTTGTACATGCAAAGAATGTCTTTAACAGTCTTCTTTAACATATTTACGTGGTTGTTATACGTAATCATTGTTCAAAAATTTCCGTAACAGTGAGGCGGTGGTTACAGCAACCTTTTTTTTATGGTGGAGCTGAATACATCGTATTTCTTAAAAGCAGTTGGTTGCTTATTCATTAAGAAATATGCCGTGTTGTATTTATATTGTCTCTGTTTATATTACTTCGGAAGATAACTTTTGTACAGCTTAATCAAATAATTAAGTTGTTAGTCTCTTTTTTACACAATTAAAATCACTCTTTTATTTTAAATTAAATACATTATCGAACTTCTTGTAACAAGCTCTCCTTAGCTGCCGCTCTACGGAATCTCTTAGTCTCTGTGTATTTTCCCGTTGCTATGGAAACTTCCTTAAGAGTACTAACTGGCCGGTGGCATGGAACGCCTACCTCAAAGATGTTATTGTAGTATCGGTAATGCTACACAGTCTTCTTTACATATTTACGTGGTTGTTATACGTAATCATTGTTCAAAAATTTCCGTAACAGTGAGGCGGTGGTTACAGCAACCTTTTTTTTATGGTGGAGCTGAATACAAAACTGTATATAAAATTAACCATTAAAAGTGGGAATTTTTAATTTCATATATTTTTCACTCGACTACTTGAGGGAGGCAAATGCCTCCCCTTGGCTACGCCCATGTCAGACCATTACAGATATTGTCACACCTGAGGACAACAGCAGAGCTAGTTGTTAAAATATCATATTCGCACAACACAATTTGGCTGTACACCCACGAAGACTTAATTGCTAACAACTTTCTTTCCTCTTTTTCCTGTCATTATTCTTTCAAAAGGGTTTGATGAAATCCTTCATCTCTATATCTTGTGTCAACCTCTTCATTTCAACATATACGACTGACACCCTCAATTATCTGAGCCATGTATTCTAATCTCAGTCTTTCTCTACAATTCTTACCTTCAACTGTTTCCACCACTAACAAATTAATCAATGCTGCATGTCTTTTTTCTATAAGACTCTTCCATAAATGTTTTCCTCTCCCATTTCCAAAACACGTTCATTTCGTATTTATTTACACATTTAATTTATGGCATCTTTCTGTTGCACCACATATCAAATGCTTCAGTTTTCCTTCTTTCTGGTATTCCTAAAGTCCGTGCTTTGCTACCATAAACTTCCACACATACAGTCTTAAAAATTTCTTTCTGATTCATAAATTAATTTTTGAAACTGAAAGATATGTTTTTTCAAAGAAGCTCTTTTCAATAGTGCTATTTTGCTTTTAACATAATTCCTGTACTAGCTCGTTTTTGGATATATAAAGTTGTTAAGAGACATGAGAAACTCCTATCAGATGAATTTCCTCTTCAAGGATCGAAAAGGGTCTTTTAATTGCAGAAAATCAATGCAATGTTCATGGAAGTTTACCCATTATCATTGCTGGGAAGTCTTCAGACTGTGCCTAAAATGACTTACTACACTGTTAAAAGTACTACTAAACTGGTTCCTACACAAGATCTTACTCAACTAAATGCTTTAAGAATTCAATAGTTGCATTGCAAAAAGACAAAAAACCTAAATTAACTCAACTGCAAAATGATGAAGGACCACTTTGCCATACATCCATATTATCTGCAACCCTTCGAGCTAAAAATACCATCTCTTGTTTGTTGTCCCTGAGATCCTTTCCACTTGCCTCCATCAGTGACCAATGGCAGTATCCACATGGAAACTGAAAAAATTTGCTCAATTTAAACATTTTTGCTATATGCATCAGCATTTAAAACACCCCCTTCTCACTCAAATTCATTCACAAAACCTGCTTGGGATTGATTGGTCAGTGGTCTCTAGCATTGTTTTCATGCGCTGGCAAAAAATAGTGATTGTTGCTTGCTGCACTCACATACATTTTTGCAAAGGTTGGAACAAAAGATTCCACTAGCCATCTTGGCACTATCACTATGCCACTACTTGTCCTCGAGTATATATGTTTAAACTAGTCAGTCACTGCCTGTTAAATGTTCTTCATAAAGTAACAAAATAACTCTTTGCATAGATGTTATTATTGTTCATAATGAATGATGTTCATTATTGATTGACTTGTCCTATCTTATTAAATACTGTATTGATTAAATTAAATGTGGGGGTTTACCTACTATAAGTGGTTAATAATATGTGTACTTTATTTGACCAAATACAAATTTTTTACAACAAAAATGTTTTAGTTTCCATCAACTTATTTTGCCCTGAATTTCATCATTCACTAGATTTACTAGCATGTTGGCCTACCTGATTACAGTATTTAAATAGTTTTCTATATAGATAGTGGTGAATAATAATAACCAAACATGGACAATAGGCTAGAGCTTCTACTTTATTCTTCAAATCTTCGAGTTCATCTTGCCCCAGTTTCATAGCAGATTTAATAAAGTGACATCATGATAAGTGTTTGATCAATCTTTTGTCCAACTTGTGCAATATATTTATGAATTTTTTTTCTATTTGTGCTTTACATACTATAATCTTTGATTCATAAAATTTTATTAGCATTTATTTACAGCAAATGCAAAGTTTCCATAAATATGTGTAATGGAAATTAGTACTAGTAGTTATATTACATGAATTGGTGCTGATGATTTTATAAATGAAGCCAGTATCACACTAACTTATCCACATTGACCTGGACAGCATAGACAGTTTAATGAGATCCAATTCAAAACTATTACACACATAATTTTTTGAAAGCTCACTGAACATCGATCAGATGATTTTATTCCATGAAGGCTGGGTGGTACTTATGTACAGTAAGTATATTGTCATACATTTCTCTGCTTGGCTACTGAAGAAAACACGTGGTTGTTTAGTGGCAGAAAATTATGAGATCTTGTTCTGAGTGAAGTTTAATCTGGGCTTTTATGTATTTTTAAGATTGATCAAGTAACACATGTATTTGTATAAGTTGAAGGTAATTATCTAGTTTCATATAATAAGGCATGCATGATAGCCAATTCATTTGGCTTATTGTAGATAAAAAACCTTGCAGTTAGTGAGAATGGTAGTTCCTTCAGTGGTAACCCAAGTTGAGGCTACAAAGTTATGTAATACTAGCTGGTACCCACGACATTGTTTGCGTTTGTAAAGAATTTAGATTAACAGCTACCAACATCTAACAACCATAGTGCACGATGGGAGACTCGATGCTATTACCACACACAAATGCCAGTCATCTGTGCTATGTAGTTCAGGCAGCAAAGTAAAATTTACGGACACACGTCTTTGGACGAAATACGAAAATATCCTTGATTATCCACTTTCAACCACCATCTCTCCCACACTCCCAAAGTTACCAAAATTCGGCCGACGTTGTGATCGAAAGGTGACTCTGTGTTACTACCACACACAAACGCCAGTGATCTGCGATAGATAGTTTTCGTTGAAAAGTGATACACCAAGACACATGCATCTTTGCTAGCAATATGAAATTGCCACAGGTCAACCACTTTCAACCCCTTTATCTCCCACACCCCCATAGCTACCAACATCTAACAACCATAGTGCACAAAAGGAGACACGATTCTACTACCACACACAAACACCAATGCTCTATGCTATTTAGTTGTGGCAGAAAAGTGACATATGCGTAGACACATGTCTTTCATCCAAATACGAAAATATCCTTGATCGGCCATTTCCAACCACCATATCTCCCACACTACCACAGTAACTGAAATTTGGCCGACGTTGTGATCGAAAGGTGACTGTGTTACTACCACACACAAACGCCAGTGATCTGCGATACATAGTTTTCGCTGAAAAGTGGTACTCCGAGACACATGCGTCTTTGTCAGAATTATGAAATTGCCGCAGGTTGACCACTTTCAGCCCCTATATCTCCCACACCCCCATAGCTACCGACATTTAACAACCATAGTGCACAACAGGAGACAAGATTCTTCTACCACACATAAACACCAATGGTCTATGCTATGTAGTTGTAGCAGAAAAGTGACATAAGCGGAGACACATGTCTTTCGTCGAAATACAAAAATATCCTTGATCGGCCACTTTAACCCACCATATCTCCCACACTCCCACAGTTACTGAAATTCGACCAATGTTGTGATGGAAAGGTGACACCGTGTTACTTCCACACACAAACGCCAGTGATCTTCGATACATAGATTTCGCTGAAAATTGGTACACCAAGACTCATGCGTCTTTGGCAGATATATGAAATTGCCGCAGGTCGATCACTTTCAAACCCCATATCTTCCACACTCCCATAGCTATCGACATCTAACAACCATAGTGCACGACAGGAGACTCGATTCTACTACCTCACAGTGGTCTATGTTATGTAGTTGTGGCAAGAAAGAGAAGTACAGTGGTAACTCGACATACGAGTGCATTGATATACGAGTGTTTTGAGATACGAGCCACCAAGCGAGCGATATTTTGCTTTGAGATGCGAGCAAGAGATTTGAGATATGAGGAAAGGGTGGCAATTTAAGTTGCGGCGACCTTTCTTTTTTTTTTAGTTCTACTCCTACACTGGGCGGTGACAACAATGCACCGAGCGTGGTGGTGTAACGGCTAGCGTTCTGGCCTCGCATTCGGGAGGAGGGCGGTTCGAATCCCCGTCCGGGCATCCAGATTTGGGTTTTCCATGGTTTCCCCAAATCACTCCAGGTGAATGCCGGGATGCTTCCTTCAAAAAGGCCATGGCCGAATTCCTTCCCATTCCTTGCCCCCCATCCTTTCCCGTCTCTAAAGACCTAGTTGTTATAGGAGACGTTGAGCAGTTTTTTTAAAAAAAGACAACAATGCGATTTGACTGACAATCAGGCCGGCGACACATGCGGTCAGGCGAGCAACAATAGGGGCGGCATTCTCACAGTTTTTGCCCCGGCTCGACTAGACCCCAGTCTGTGTGCTTGTTTCACTCGTTTTCGAAGCATTTTTGATAAGTTGGGTTCGCGTTTTTTGGTTTTTGTACATTTACAAAACATATCACCTTTATTTTTATAACCATGGGTCCGAAGAAGAAGATGATGTCTATTGAATTAAAGCATGAAGTCATAGAAAAACATGAGCAAGGTGTGTGAGTAATTGAATTGGCGAGGATGTACGGGCGTAGCACGTCAATGATATGCACTGTGCTTAAACAGAAGGTGTTTATTAAGGGTATAACGCCAGCTAAGGGCGTTACAATGATTTCTAAGCTCCGGACCTCTCTCCATGAAAAGATGGAAAAACTACTGCTGGTGTGGGTGACAGAAAAGCAGCTTCAAGGAGGAACCTTAACACAAAGCATCATATGTGAGAAGGCACAAGCGATTTTCAGTGATTTGCTAAAGCAGATCCCACACACTTCCACAAACGAGGAATCGGAAGACTCATTTAAAGCCAGTCGGGGCTGGTTTTACAACTTTAGGAAAAGGACCGGCATTCACTCCGTCGTCAGGCATGTTGAGGCAGCAAGTTCGGATGCGAAGGCAGCCGAGGTTTACATCAAAACATTTTCCGAACTGATAGAAGCCAAAGGATACATCCCCCAGCAAGTTTTCAACTGTGACTAGACAGGGCTTTTCTGGAAAAGGATGCCGAATAGGACTTACATAACGGCAGACGAGAAGACGATGCCAGGTCACAAACCCATGAAGGATAGATTAACTCTAGCACTTTGTGCCAATGCGAGTGGCGACTGCAAAATCAAACCTCTGCTAGTATACCATTCGCAAAATCCCAGAGCCTTTAAGTCACATAAGATTTTAAAAGAAAAACTGCAAGTTATGTGGAGGGCAAATCAGAAGGCATGGGTCACCAGGAAATTCTTTGTGGAGTGGATAAACCTGTTAAAAAATATCTACAGGAAAACAACCTACCCATGCAAGTCCTTCTCTTACTCAACAATGGCCCTGCTCACCCACCAAATCTCGAAGATGATTTACTCGAGGAGTTCAAGTTTATAAAGGTTCTCTATCTACCACCCAACACCACTCCTATCCTGCAGCCCATGGATCAGCAGGTGATTTCTAATTTTAAGAAGTTGTACACCAAACACATTTTTCAGCGCTGCTTTGAGGTGACAGAGAACACAAACCTTATCCTTCAAGAGTTGTGGAAGGACCACTTTAACATCGTGATATGCCTAAGATGTATTGATCAGGCCTGGCTGGGTGTTACAAACGAGGACCTTAACCTCTGCATGGAAGAAGCTGTGGCCTGAAGCTTTAGCTCAAAGGGCCTTTGTAGGATTGGAATCCGAAGTGTCAGTGGTAGAGGAGATTGTTTCTCTGGGAAAATCCATAGGTCTGGAGGTGGATAAGAGAGATGTGAACGAACTCGTCGAGGAACAATCTCAGGAGCTGACAATGGAGGAGTTACATGATCTACATTCGCAGCAGCATACGGTGGTTCAACGAAAAATTAGTTTTGAAGAGGAGCCAGAGATGGAAGAGGTTATCTCTACAAGAGATATAAAGGAGATCTTGGGAATGTGGGAGAAACTTGTAGAGTTCGTGGATAAAAATCACCCCGAAAAAGTTGCAACTGGTCGTGCATCGGAGTTGTTCAACGTAACTTGTCTAACTCATTCACCTCAATATCCTGAAAGGGAGGAAGAAACAAACCTCCTTGGACAGTTTTTTTAAACGATCTGCAGGTGAAAGTGAGCAAAGCGTGACGAAAAAAGCGAAGTCCATTAACAAAAATTAAGAGCTTCCGTAAGCACTTCACTTTTTCTTTTATTTTTATAGGATATGTATTTGTTATTTATAAATAAATGTTTCTTCTTGTAAATATGTACATTTTTCTTATTCAAAAACACTTAACAAAAACAACTGAGGTGGTTTTTTGGGAGCTGGAATGGATTAATGGCATTTCAATTATTTTCAATGGTGAAAATTGCTTTGAGAAACGAGCAATTTGACATACGAGCAAGGTTACGGAACGAATTAAACTCGTATGTCAAGGTACCACTGTATAAGGAGACACTAATTTTTCGTCAAAATTTGAAAACGCCCTGCATTGACCAACTTTAATCGTCATACCTCCCACATCCTCTCAGCTATCAGCATTCGGCCAATGTTGGGCACGACAGGAAACTCCACGCTACTTCCACACACAAACACCAGTGATCTTTGTTATGTAGTGGTGGCTGAAAAGTGAAATATAGGAAAACACACGTCTATTTTTTATATATATATCTGTATATATAAGTTTATTCAGTGGAATGTACACTGAATCTGATCCTTTTAACTACAACCCAATATTAATTACACCCCATCATCATGCTAAGGAGAGCAACCATAAGGGAACTAACACCCCATCATATATAGCCAGGCTAGATGAGACTGAAAAGATTAATTGGGATCATAAAGACTATCCTCAACGCCCAAAGAAGTGTTGGCTGACCTCCACACATGACAACAAAACTTTTCCCACTGTGGTGAACCTGGCTACTTCCTTCACCAGACTGAGTGTGATGGATAAGCTGTAATGCTCTGGCTACTTCCTTCACCAGACTGAGCGGGGTGGATAAGCTGTAATGCTCTGGCCCTCCATTGTATAGGACACGGGTTCGAATCCCTGTCCAGCCATCCAGATTTTGGTTTTCCAATAG
Source organism: Vandiemenella viatica (assembly GCA_031002005.1). NCBI lineage: Eukaryota > Metazoa > Arthropoda > Insecta > Orthoptera > Morabidae > Vandiemenella > Vandiemenella viatica. The sequence goes on along the minus strand of JARYHS010008074.1, from coordinate 386,514,366 downwards.
TTCCTGTAATCATTCCAGGTAAATGCCAGGATGGTTCCTTCAAAGAAGGCCGTGGGTGAATTCCTTCCCATTCAATACCCCCAATCCTTTCCTGCCTCTTAATGACCTAGATATTGACGAGGCATAAAACCATAAGCAATAATGAAAAAAGTTCTTCACTGGACTGATACTTCGTAAAAGGATGCTTTTGTGTAAAAAAAAGAAAAAAAAAAGAAAAAAGCCTTCTCTTATTGTGAGTGGTAGCTCCCTCAGATTTAGACTGTAAAAAGCTATGTATATTTATTCAGTGGACTGTACAATGCATCATATTCTTTTATCTGTGTTACATTTGCTATTACCCAACAATAATTTCACCCAGCATTGTTTGCAACTAGTTTGCCCAGGAGAACAAGCTTAATAGAATTAATTCTTCATCATTGCAGCCATGAACCACCCTCATCCTGTAATCAGTACTCTATGTTCCCACTTGTATTGTCTTATTGAAAACCATTGAAGTGCTGCATGCATTGGCATTGTTCGCCACCATGGTCACCTCCAGCGATCCTGTCTCACTCTGGATGGTTCTAATCAGCTTGGTGACACCCTCCACCTTGATACCCACAACTGGTAAAGCCAACCCGCCTGGTAGTTACGTGGTCTACAATGGTAAACAACTGGCTCCTGCATCTTAGTATTGTGAATCTTCTCCCTCCACTCTCACAGAAGAGGGTATAATTTTTGTCCTATCAAAAGGTGCCATCATTGTAAGAGATTTTTCTCTCACACTTAATTCTGCTGACCGATGGCCTACTTCCCTGATCACTGCATTTGCAACTCACACATTCCTTGGCTTTAATTTCTTACTTCTCCTTGTCACAAATGACTCTTATGATAAACCATGGGTTTACTATGCCATAACACTGAGCGAAACCATTGTTAGAAATAGACTTGGCTCAAAACAAGCTCTCAAACTTTTTGTCACTAAACAACCCCGAGACCATGGCCTATTTTTACAAGAATTGTTTTTTTTGGGATTTCATTTCTTTTTGTAAGTTCTAGGGTGGTAAAGGTTCCATTTGAATATTCATAAGGACATTTCAGAATTCAAGTATTTTTAATTTATTGTTGGCATTTGGTATGGAGACCATTCAGCCAGAACAAGATTAACATAATTATTAACTGTTATCATAAGTAAATTCCGAGTAACTTCTAAACTAAGCATAGAAACAAAGTAAATTTAATGTGTTAATCTTGATGATATCTATAAATAATAAAGTATAGAGAAATTAATCCATCACCCACCAAAGTTGAAGGCTGCGACGAGTGTAAAACACAAGGGATGAACACAAACATTTAGACAAACACAAACATTTAGATAAACACAAACAAACAATATATTAGTTTAAAATCTTATTCATGCTGGAGGGATCAAGACATTAAGTAATGGGGATGTGCATACACCAAAGTTTACTCATGGGTAAACTTTGGTGTTTGCACATACCTGTAACCTAATGTCTCAATGCCTCTAGCATGAATGTTTTAATCCGAAATATTGTTTGTTAGTGTTCATTTAGTAAGTTTGTGTTTGTGTCTTGTGCTTTACATTCATTCTTTTCTGAGTGATGGGTTAGTTTCCCGATCCTTTATTATTTATAAAGCTGTTTCATTTTCCCTTAATATCATTATCATTATTCTTATCCAGAGCAAAGCAATATGTGCTGAAACATTCACATTTAGGATTATTATTATTCTTGTGTCAAAAACATCAAAATACACAGTTAAATACATTTTGTAAATCAACAACTTTAAACACACTTGGCCCAGTACTTCACAACCTCAATCGCATTGTGTGTTGCTTGAAACAGGTCTTCGTTGTTGCAGGATGATGGGCACATAGGGCACTCGAGCATATGATTCATAGTTTGGTCTTCTCCACATTCGCATTTAATACTGGTAGTATCAGTATAACCCCATCTCATTAGGTTTTCCTTGGACCTGCCCACTCCTGTTCGCATCGATTTAAAGACCGCCAGACGTTCCAGTCTTCTTCATGACCAGGTGGCAAGCGCTCTGCAACTGTCAGTGGTCCCGAGATGTTGGGAACCCTCATTTTCCATAACTGTACTCTTGCCTTTTCAGGTGACCCAATTAGTTCCCGTGATGTTCTGAGGAAGCTTTTCCTGGATTTGAGTCTCTGGGCTGGTGGTATATGGCCATGCAGTGGATGAGCGCTTTCCCGTTCTACTTTGGTCCTCTCCTTGTTCGCAGCCACTTCTCTCCGGATACTGGGTGGTGCAATGCCCGAAAGCTGGTAAAGCCTATCAACTGGGGTAGGCTTTAAGCAACCTGTCACTAGCCTACAGGTGTTATTGAGGGCTACATCCACCTGTTTGGTATGAGATGATGAGTACCAAACTGGGCATGCATATTCTGCAACAGAATAACAAAGGGCCATTGCTGATGTACGTATAGTTTGTGGTTGACTGCCCCACTGTGATCCAACTAATTTGCGCAGTAAGTTATTTCTTGTAGAGATCTTCATTTTGCAATTCATGCAGTGCTTCTTATATGTGAGGGTTCTATCGAGTGTCACTCCCAGATATTTTGGGGTGTTACATGTCTGCAGTTCGATACCTGACCACATTACTTTTAACTTACGCTGAGCTTTCCTATTTTTTAGGTGAAAGGCACACACTTCAGTTTTTGAAGGGTTAGATCTTAAGTGGTTTTCCTTATAATAGCTTGATAGGCCTTCAAGAGCAGCAGACAGATTTCTTTCTACAACTTCAAGTTTTGTGCTCTGTGAGGCTAGAGCTAGGTCATCAGCGTACACGAATCTCCTGGTAGCTGGATGTAATGGCTGATAGTTTGTATAAATGTTGAAAAGTATTGGGGCCAGTACACTACCTTGAGGTAGGCCATTCTTTTGTACCCTCCATCGACTGCGCTGTCCTTGAAAGTCAATGAAAAACCTACGATTCTGAAGAAGAGTAGCGATGAGTTTGGTTAATCCGGTGGCCTCTGTCAGACTGTAGACCTTGTCAAGTAATAGTTGGTGGTTAACAGTATCGTATGCTGCTGACAGGTCCACAAAAACCACGCCCTTGGCTTTACGGGTCTCAAATCCATCCTCTATAAACTGTGTTAGGTTCAGTAGTTGCCCAGTACAACTTTTGCCAGGATGAAAGCCAGCTTGTTGTGGAATAAGTTTTGGATCAACCACAGGCTGGATACGATTCAGAATTAATCGTTCAAATATTTTGTAGAGATGACACAAGAGTGCTATAGGTCTAAAATCTTTAGGATTGTTTCCTTCTTTTCCAGGTTTCAGCAGCGCAATGACTCTCGTCTTCCGCCACACCTTCGGCATTTGATATGAGCTTATACATTTGTTAAAAAGCTGTTGAACCCATTCTTTGGTTTTATATCCGAAGTTCTTAATTTGTTCTGATCGTATGTCATCCAGGCCTGCCGACTTTCCTGTTTTGCACTCATGAATAATCTTTTCCAACTCTGACATACTAAAGGGCTCAGTGAGGTTGTCCACTTTTATAAGTCTCCTTCCCATTCATGAGTAGCTGATGTGCAATTTGGTTTGCGTTTATATTGGAATGTCCAGTGGTCTTCGATGCATCATTGTTGAGGCATTTTAGAAGTCTCCATGCCTTGTGACTATCTCTTTTCAGGTCCAGCTCTTCTAATGTTTTGATCCAGCGGTCTCTTTTTGCTGCACTTAGAGATGAGATAAGTTGATTACCAGCTTCTATTGTCTTTTCACCAAATGGATCATCTTGGAAAAGTGTTTTATAAACCATGAACTGGGCAGCTAGATCTGAGGTGAGACCCGGAATATATGATGATCGGCAACCACGGGGAATGAATCTTCTGGAGCATTTTTTCACAGCTGCAGTGAATGTGTCATATGATTCTGGTATTGGTTCAATAGTAGACACAGCCGCATCCAATATTTCTGTGAACATGGACCAGTTAGCTCTCTTGAAGTTATACCTCCTGCGGAATGGAACTCTCTGGGGTCTTACTGTCGCAAACACTTCACACATTATTGGCCTGTGCTGCGTGTTTGGTATTGGGCTACAGACAGACTTCACACATTGCTGGCTGATGTGATTACTGCTGAATATTAGATCAGGGTTGTAGCCCCGTCTCCATCTCCCACTGTTGAAAGATGCTGGCAGTTTGGGATCATGTACCATAGTAAGTTGATTTACATCTGCCCATTTAGGATTGCCATTGGATAAATACGGGAAAAATTGTCAATGTTCAAATTTTCTTATGATTTGGCAGTGAAACCATACATGTATATCAAACTACTTGTTTGTAGGACCACAGGAAATATTGTGAATTGATGATGGCAGGTATAATTGATTAAAATCTTTGAATTTTGCTAACTTCCAAAGCAAGGGGAGGAACTAGTTATTATTTAACACTTTAGTTAAGCTTAGTAAGCTTCATTTATAAACAAAATCTATGGCCTATAAAGACATTAGGGTAGAAAGCTATTTTACATTTGTGGTATATAGGGGGTAAATATACGGAAATTCACTAATTTTAGACTTTTCTTATGAAGTGGGTAAAGCTAGATCTTTTTAAAAAATTTCAACTTTCACTGCTAAGGGAGTACTTTAAAGTTGTGATAATTATCAGTCAGTAAGTGACTATATTGGTCAAATTTGTGTATGAATTGCTTCTAATCTAAGAACAGGAACAAAATAAAATTCAACACATTTGCTGAGATTATATATCTGTGGGTAGTAAAAATTAGAAGCATATAGTGTCATCCAGGCTGAAGATAAAAAAAAATTGCCTGAATCACTTTGTGAAAGAATTAGCAATGCTGCTGTTGACTCGATTTCGCCAGTACTCTGCAGCGTGCCCTGATGAGTACACTTAGCTGTAACTATTTCATTCTTTGATAATGTAATTTTCTACTTCGTTACTTCATTTTTTTCTTTTGTGTTTTCACATTGACATACTGATCTGATTTTATGCCAAGCATTATCATAATGCTTCAATAAGTTGTGTGAGATCACAATTTGGTATTTTCATCTAATGGTATTAGATATCGGTTTAAACAAGCGCTTTGCATAAGTCTCGGTTTGAAACACTTCAATGAAGCTAGACATCAAGAACCTCACTTGTGTATATAATTCATAGCATTTTTTTTCTTTACAGCTTAATTTACTGTTACTGATATTTTAGTATTGTATATTTTTGTTTGTTTTGTTTTTTAGGCAATAGCTGTTACAATAGCAGCAATGATTGGGAGTGGTGTGCTAGTTCAGAGTATTCCATATCAGAAAGGTGTGGGAGCGAAGCAGTTGGCATGGTTAATGCATTCCGCTATCATCGGTGGTGTCATAGCTCCTATTTGCCTACTTGGTGGTCCTATAGTGGTTAGAGCTGCTTGGTAAGAAATGTTTTATAAATTAGTGCATTTTTTAGTGTAAACCTGATGAAGATAGTTTTGAGTGTGTGTGTTGCACAATAATTGTACTTTGCTGTTAACATACCTGGATTCCTGGCAATCATCATCCCCATTTCTTTTCTACAGTGTTTGAAATATAATATTCAGTTGTAACAAGAGAAAATTCATCTTTCTATTTGTATGTTGTAACAGTATTTTACTCAATAATAATATATGAAAATTTATTAACAAGTTCTGAATACTACTTTTTTATTCATCTATAGCCTTTTTGAAAACTTGTGAACAAGATATAAGCACATTCTTGGCAGATAAACAGATTACATCAGCAACATAGTAGTAATTGTGTCTAATAACTTTTGACCCAATTGTGGGAAATCTATTTGCATATACTTACATACAATAATACTTATTTATTACTTTCAGTGGTCAGCTTGCAAAGTGTTAACATTACAGCAGTGAAAATGTTTGGACTAGTCATAAAATTTGGTCATTATGAAGCTTTAACTCTTACCCTAATGCTTCTTGGTTGTGATTGTTCTATAGCAAATTTGATTACAAACAATTGATCAACTTAAGTAATAGTGCAAATAAGACAAATTATTTGGATATTTCTCAAATTAAATTACAATTAGAAATTCAGGAAACTATTATTTTTTCTTTTTACATGGTATTATACGGTTCATATCTGACTATACCATTACAAGCATTTTCATTGCTTGTGGATGTGTGTACTGTAGAGGGAAAGTTTTAAATGTTATTGTGACTGTTGGGATGATACTATGAGAGATTTCCTTCCTTGTTTAATGTTTCCTAAAATGACACTTAAAACATTTTGCATCATAATGACATTTTTGTAGCCTGGTTTAAGATTGTTAAAGGTCTGTGACATTAATATTAAAGAAATTAATTATGCTTTTCAAGCAATAAAAATGTGTAACTTTTAAATTGTGAATTGGTTTTCTACATTTTTCATCAGTGTAAATTGGGCAAACTTTTGTTTGATTGTAAACGTACTTAATAAATGTTGAGTACTTGTGTTTAGCATACTTCAACAAGAAGTGACAATAAATGTAAGAAATGTGCTGGAATAAAGCTGCAAATTCATTATCGATTACATTGTTTCGTTTATTTTATTTTTTATTTATACCGTAAGTACTACCACATTTTTTTACCACAGAAACAAGGATAAGGAAGAAATTATAAGCGTTACAACCGAAGTGTAAAAAAAAAAATCCGTATATTTTCTGAAAACTGTTTGGCAATTACAATAAATTCCCATTTGATGGCATGTAATTACTGTTGGAAACTGTATAGTGTTCAGAATGTCAATTAAGCACATATTTTTTCAGTTAATTAATAAATTAGTACCAGGTTTACTGGCAGCTGTTGAATGTTGGCAGTGCAAAGAGTTGTGAAAGTTTAGGTTCTTTACTGAACAATTTTGATATTATGTAATTCACATATCTTTTTTTTTTTTTTTTTAGGTATACAGCTGGAGTAGTTGGAGGTCTTTCTACATTGGCTGTGTGTGCCCCAAGTGAAAAATTCTTAATGATGGGAGGACCTTTGGCAATTGGGCTTGGAGTTGTTTTTGCTTCTTCAATAGGTAATGTACTGTTCATTTTTTTTAAAAAAAATAGAGTGAATGATATTACTTTCATCAGTTCATAGCGTATAATATGAATATGTTGATAATCAGGGCACCTGAACAAGCAGGAGTACTTTAGGGCAGCGGTTCCCAACCTTTATTGGTATACAACCCACTTTTAATTAAATTTTTTTTCGCGAACCACCTAATATGAGGGTCTATATAATATCAGAATGGGAACTATTGTATGACCTCGATACACTATTGCATAATACTGGCAGACTGTTTAAGAAAAAAACTTTTTCTCACCAAGTTTTAATTTAAGCTAATAGCTTTCATGATTGTAAAATATCGTGTTATATTTTTGAAATAGACGAAATAAAAGATATTTTTTGTGCCAAAAACCTCAATTGTTCCGCGACTCACCCAAACGCACGCCGCGACCCACCAGTGGGTCACATCCCATAGGTTGGGAACCGCTGCTTTAGGGTATTTGTATCTTATATATCCATGCAGTTGAGTGGGGAGTACTTGAATGCTTCTTCTGAGCTAAGTGATTGGTTTAAAGTATGTTTTTAATTCTGTTTTCATTCATTGTATAACCTAAGTGACATATGTAATCTGGGTGCTGTTGAAGAACAGTCACTTTGAAGCAGACAGATAATCTTAATGAGTTAGTTAAATCATGTCGACAGTGGTACTGCTAACTAAATACATTCACAACTAAAACTGTTTTTATTGCAATATTACTGTTGCTTTTTGGCGTAATTTTTCTGTATCTCTCAGGGTTGGAGCATCAATAATATATTACTAATACCCATATAAAATATATTATGGTTATTAATCATTATTTAATAGTTAATATAAATGGGAGAATTCTTTGAATGGTAATCAGTTGAATTAAAATCTTGCAAGAATTGTTTCTTTATTCACAGATTCCACATTTAAAAGAATTTTTTTTTGTGAGTTTAATAATACTAGTTAAAATACACAAACCAAAAACTTGAAATAATAATTAAAAAAACCAATAACTCAAGCATTTTGACAGAGTTAAAATTGCATTACAGGCAAGAAAATTATTAATGAGACCTGAGTTTCTCAAATGAGTGGCAATCGAAATTTCACTAAAAGTTCAACAAAAGTTATGATGAAACATGTCCTCTCATCTATTAATCACAAAGGTTGTGATAGGTGTTGGGAAAAAGAGAAATTATTGGCGTAGCAACAGTTCAATGAATTGTATTTCCCAAAGCATTGAGTATAAAACAAAGCAGCATCCTCCCAATGACCCACATTCACACCTTCTTGAAAATGCAAATTAACATTACACTGTATATGAGTGTGACAAATATGTTCATGTCATAGCAGTAGTACTTAAACTGGGTGCGACTGACTCGTTTCCAGGGTTGGGTCATGGAATCAGTCTTCAAGAACAGAGCTTCAAGTTCCCAATTTTGATGTCTCTATCCCACATTGGATTTTTTCTTCTTTTTATTGTTCCATGTGTATAGTAACAGTATATTACTGAAGCAAGGATAGGAAAGAATTCATCAGCATTATAACTGAAGTGTGAAAAAATAAATGTTGTCCATTCACTTTCTGAAAAATTTTAAATTACAATAATGGAATAATGCTGCCAGGATTGACATATCATTCTAACTAGAAAAGCTTGCACCAATGGTGTTTCAGCTTCTGTGCTTCTGCATTGCAATTCATTGAACATGCAAAATTTGCATTAACAATTAGTTTGTTACTAAATAAACTAGAGCAGTGTTTCTCAAAGTGGGGTATACAAACCCCTAAGGGATCGTTGTTTGATCGTAGGGGGTTCGTTTAGATAATGGCGGGCTGGCTATCTCCAACGTATAACATGCACCTTGTATCTCCAACGTATAACATGCACCTTGTTGAATATCGCTCATTGTTGGCAGTAGTGGATCTAAAAAAAAAAGAGTTGCAGTTTTTTGTTAATGGGGTTCGCCATTGCCTTTGAAATTTTATAGGGGTACTTGGAGCTAAAAGTTTGAGAAACATTGGTCTAGAGGATACTTCATTCACATCACCACTCCATTGTTCATTCTTTCTGCACTGCAGTGGTTGGTCAGCTCGCCACCATACTAGAAATTTTCTTGGCCTCATGCAATATTTCACATTCCCTGTTCTCTGCACCAGTGAAAATTCGTTTTGTCAATTGGTTCATTAATTTTAGACAATTTTTAAGCATCACATGTTTCCAGAACCAGCCACTCAGTTTGGAAATCTGAATTTGTCATGCTGTCATTGAATGGCAAGTGAGGATTAGTTCCTTATTTTTGTTACTTTACAATAGAAATATCTGGTGCCCTCCTGCAATTAGACACAAACTTGAAAACTTTACCCACTCAGTACTTTGCAGTACTTTTATTTGAGTGATAGCTTAGAGTCCCTTCTGCCTTGAATAAGATAAGGAAGGTGAGATAGTGACTTTACTTCCTTCCCCCTCCCCCTTTTTCCTCATGGATTGATACATTGGCTCCTCGCCACCAGATCCCGTAACCCAGTGCACATATCAGCGATATTGACACAAAGCAAATCTCTCAATAATTGTCATTTCAAGAATAAAAAATAAGGGGGTACCATAATTTCACCACATCTGTCAAATTATTTTAATCGTAAATGCTATACATAGTAAAATCATCGAGCTTCATAAGATTTTCTGTAGTGTTACCTATATGTGTTTTAATGTATTTTGTATTTGCTTTATGGTGCTTTCAATCTTCCTAAGACTGTGTAAATGTTGAGATGCCTTCATTTGACGTGAATATCACCATGATGCTGTTAACTAAGATGTTCTAAATGCTAGTAATTCTTTCATTTTTTAAAAAAGAAGGGTGACGGAGAACTACTTAGAAAGCAATGCAATCTTCGCGGGTTCATTGCCGGGTTTTGTGGGTGAAAGACAGCTTTTTGGGATGAACTCTGCCACCATCTTCAGGCCTGGTGCTCATGCTGTGACGACCAGAGCTGCAATGCCAGTCTCTGGCACTGGCGTGTCCTTTTAAAGACTAGCGCCCTTCCCTCCCTACCACCACGCTCTGTAGTTCCCACTAACTGCAGCTCCAAATTGTGCCCGCAATGCTGGGCAGCCAATCTTGACTGAGGTTGTCTTAGCAAGGATCAAGCTAACCAACAGACACTCTGGGAAAGCCTTCATTCATACTTAGAAAGCATCAATTTACTTGCTGCACTTTATTGAAAAATTAAAGCAGTACATTAACCAGTAAATATGAGAGGATGGTTCTATACCATGGCTTCATTAACTTTTGTAGCTAATTAAATACAGAAAGGAAAGATAAAGTAGGTCAATCACTTATCAAAGTTGAAGGAAGCAGGTCTGCATTGACAATACTACTACACAATCCCAGAAACACAATATTTTGGGCCATGCCCTTGCTCATGTAAATAGAAACATATGGTCAAGCTCGTATATATTTCCATGGTCAACCCAATCACATGAATAATTGTTTTTGACTATAACAATAAAAGCTGAGATAGTGAGTAATGGTAGTGTTATATGTGGTATAGATATTAATAATAATGTGGTGGTAAAGACATATATTAATAGTGAACAATTATCAAAAATATGTACGAGATTAATAAAAAAAATAACTTGAAAATTATATGGGTATATAAATATAATAAATAAATAAATAAAAATATAGAAGAAAAGAATAAACCTGTCAATCACCGCAGATGAAAGGAGGACCACAATGAAACAGAAACACGAACACATTTTACAATATTTCCACATCCAGTCCCTCATCTAGTCATGATTAAGGTTTACGCCAAAATATTGTTTTTTTTTTTCTGGCCCTCTTACCTTTATTTTTTCATAGTCGCTATTCTAAAAATAATAAAGTAAATGAATAAATTGTGGCAAGGGGGAAGATGAGGATTTGTTTAGCGTCTATAATGTGATGGTAGGCCAATTTCCAACTACGGAGTTCGTATAGGGATATGGTTTCAGGGACTTTGAAACAGTTATGGAGGTCATCAATTTAGCTAATTAGGCATTTAAAAAAAATACTTGACACTATCCAGAACTCAATTTCCTTGGTTGGCTTCATCTCACTTGACACTGTACCATTATTCCTCTTTTTGCTTCATTAGTCACTGTATTTGAATCAGAGCACATCTCTTTATCTTTTTTAGAGCTTGTAGAACATGAGAAGTGGTTGCAGTACTAAAAATTAGTTACACAAATAACAGCATCCTGCATCCTCATTATTGTTCATGTGTGAGACTTAAAATTAAGAGTGTCAGCATTATGGAGAGGACTTACACTTCTCAAACATGGGGCCAACGTAACTGTTTATTTAGTACTAGTTGTACCCGTGACTTCATCCACAAGTAATTTGAGATTTGTGCTGTTATTTAACAGTAAACTATCAAAGAAATGTTCACTGCACAGGGAAAAGCAGAGGACAGCACTGTTTCTTCTTGTTCTTGGATCTCCTTCTAAATGTAGGTTATGTGTAAAGGTTTTAAACATGTTTTTGCAAATCCTGTGATTTTACCATCCCTTGAAACTCTACTAATTGAGTAGGAATAACGCAAAGGAACACTTCCCAATATTCATCACTTATGAGCTATCGTCATTATGACATATGCTATAACTATGTATAGTTTTGTTGAAATTGTTAGCTTTTGGTTAATCCATGCTAGATACAAAAATTACAAAATTACAAATTTTTCATTTGTATCATGGCCAAAACATAATACTAATCAGGATGGAAAGTACCCTACACGTCAGCTGATTACATAAATTATCACTGTGTTCAGTTTAGATGGAATCCATTCATTGATTTTTTTGTGAGGCATATACCAAAAACTGACAAAGATTTAAAAATTATGGTTTGACCTTTGTATCATAGATAACTGTGTTATTCATCTAGATAAAACATATATGTTAATTGTTGAAAGACGTTATCACTATGCAAAGTTTCATTGAAATGTGTTTATTAGTTTTTGCGAGTTAAGCACAGAGATAGTAACACTTTTGGTTCCTTGGTCATCAAGAATTGTTAATAATCTGGATAAAAAGTATCCTGGTTTTTAGCTAGTTACGTAAGCTGTTAGGAAGTGTAGTTATGTTAAAATTTATTCATCCAAGATTTTCAGTTTTGGACTGTTTTGGCCTCCTATATCAATGAGAAGTATATTTTTAATCTTGATTAAATAGTATCCTCCATCCTACCCATTGACATTAGCTATCACTATGTACAGTTTCCTTAAGATGTGTCCAGCAGTTTTTGCATTATCATACAGACAGACAGATACAAATTCCAAATTTTATAGTTTTGGTTTCTTTATCATGTGTAGTGTACTTTGCAATTACTCTTTTTCAAATAAATTTCATGTGCAGATACACCTTTTCTACTTTTTTTATTTTTTCTCTTCAATTTTGACCATCTAAGGACCACCAAAAGTAAGCTCGATGCTTCATTCCTTAACTTCCAATAGTTCATCTTTTCACTTTGGTGTTTCCTCCTTCTTTTGGTCAAGATTTAATACTTTTCATCTTCTCCTAAAAACCCTTGAAATTTTGTATCAATCTTCATAAAGTAGTGCTGTCTTGATTTAGATCTTCTGTTATTCTGATCTCCATCATATTTTTCTTCAGTCCTTGGATCAACTAGTTGGCATTTTTATTGTAAACATGGTTGAAAATTCTTTAAGTAATTCTTCTGTTATCCATTCTCATTATCTGACCAAAAAACTGACTCTTTCTGATTGTGTCTAATGTACTTTCATTTTCTTCCTTTTATAATCCTCTCAAATTACATACAGTATGATGGCTTCTTCGTGGGTAAGATATTCCGGAGATAGTCCCCCAATCAGATCTGGGTGGAGCCTGATCTGGGAGGAGTCTTCAGAATGTATAGAAACATTTTAAGAGTTGGAATGTTAGAAGTCTGAATAGGGAAGATAGATGGAATGAAGTTGAATGTAGTTGGGATTAGTGAGATTAAGCGGAAGGATGCACAGGATTTCTGTTCTGGGGAACACACGATAATTAACACAATAGATCTTCTGTTATTCTGATCTCCATCATATTTTTCTTCAGTCCTTGGATCAACTAGTTGGCATTTTTACTCTTGTAAACATGGTTGAAAATTCTTTAAGTAATTCTTCTGTTATCCATTCTCATTATCTGACCAAAAAACTGACTCTTTCTGATTGAGTCTAATGTACTTTCATTTTCTTCCTTTTATAATCCTCTCAAATTACATACAGTATGATGGCTTCTTCGTGGGTAAGATATTCCGGAGATAGTCCCCCAATCAGATCTGGGTGGAGCCTGATCTGGGAGGAGTCTTCAGAATGGATAGAAACATTTTAAGAGTTGGAATGTTAGAAGTCTGAATAGGGAAGATAGATGGAATGAAGTTGAATGTAGTTGGGATTAGTGAGATTAAGCGGAAGGATGCACAGGATTTCTGTTCTGGGGAACACACGATAATTAACACAATAGCTGTCAGTGGATTTAGTGGTGTAGGATTTGAATTGAACAAGAGAGTAAGGAAATGCGCAATCCAGACAAATTAGAAATCAAATAAACAGGAAATGCAAAAAAAAAGGAAAACTGGCTACAAGAAAAGTGTGAAGAATTAGAAAAGGAAATGGCAATAGGTAAAGCAGATGTTGCATATAGGAAGAGCAAACAAAATTTTGGAAAAATGAAGAAAAGAGGTGTAAACATTAAAGCTGCCGATGGAAAACCTCTTAAGCTCAGATGATAGAGCTAACCAATGGATAAAATACATTGAGAAACTGTATGATGGGGACTACTTGAACAATAGCCTAATGGAAAAAGAAGGCGATGTCGACATTGATGACTTAGGGGGATCCTGTTTTCAGGACAGAAATTGATAGAGCTCTGAATGACTTGAAAGCAAATGAGGCAGTTGGAATTTATGAGATCCCTGCAGAACTTCTTAAATCCCTAAGAGAAGAAGGAATCAAAGGATAATTCAAACTAATATCAAAAAGTTATGAAACAGGAGAATTCCAACTGATTTTAATACAAATATCATCTTCACACTTCTGAAGAAAGCACAAGTTGACAAATGTGAGAATTATTGCACCATTAGTATAACATCACCAAAATTACTGACAAGAATAATCCCACAAAAACAATTCTTGTAAAAATAGGCCAAATCTCGTGTTCATGTAGTTATGAGATCTTCTTCTGAGCCAAGTCTACACTTTACAGTGTGTATTCAGTTCATTTTGTGAAACAGAACGGTTTTTCTCGGTGTCATAGATCGTTTATTTAGGATTTAAAAAAATCTGATGACTTGACAATTATGCAGGTCATGACTTTAACTGAAATTGAGGGCATAATAAATACTTGTCAAATTCGAAAAACAGCGAGGGAAATCTTGGCTTTTATGTATTTATATCAAAGTATTTATATAGGTTAACTAAAACATGGCATGGGTAATGGCCAAATCATCAGATTTTTTTTGTTTATCCTAAATAAACGATCTATGACACCATGAGAAACCATTCTGTTTCACTAAGTGAACTGAATACACGCTGTAAAGTGTAGACTTGGATCAGAAGAAGATCTCATAACTTTTTGTCACTACATGAACACAAGACTTGGCCTATTTTTACAAGAATTGTTTGCGGAATCTCATTTCTTTTTGTAAGTTTATCGCTTATTCTGAATCACCACTCAAATGATTCCATTTGGAAATCGGTGAATAAGAACATTTCAGAATTTCAGACATCAATTTGCATTACCAACAATGACCCACTCTCCGAAAACAATGGGTGTGTGCCGTAGCTGAGCAATTGCCATTAGTTTTACTACCACCGTAAACAAAATTACTAGTAAATTCCAAACTAAGCATAGGAACAAAGTAAAATTTAAGGCTTTGGTTAAACTTGCTCACCACTATGGAGGATAGAAATATCAGGATTATAGCTTCATCTGGAGCAAAGCAATTAAGCCGCAAAAATGTGCCAGAATTTTTGATGTTTGGGATTTTAACTAAATAAGTAAGGATTAGATTTTTCTTATGATGAAACTATATGTGCGTACCAGATTACTTGTTTCTAGGATTACTGGAAGTACAATGGAATTTTGATGTTGGGGTGTTGTGGTTGAAATAAAAATTTTAATTTCAATAACTTCCAAAGTAATAAAAGGGAAGAAGTAAAATTTAATATGTTAGTTAAACATAGTAAGCTCACTCCACAGTGAAAAACTGAGGTATATAAAGTTACTAGTGTAGAAAGCGATTTCACGTTAGGGGTGGGTAAGGGGTAGGTATATGGAAATTTACGAGTTTCAGACTTTTCTTATAATATGTGGGTAAAATTTTATCTTTGTACCAAATTTCAGCTTTCTACGGCTACGGGAAGTGCCTTACAGTTTTGATGATCATCAGCCAGTGAGTGAGTGACAAAATTGCTGAAGTGTGCATCCAAATAACATCCGAACTAAGAACAGTAACAAAATAAAATTTAGTATGTTTTCTAAGATTCCTGATATCTACGCATAATAGAAATTTTTGAATTGTAGCATGAATACGACCGAAGAAATTGAAGTTCAAAAATGACCCAAATCGCTTTGAGAAAAGGGTAGACAGGGCTGTCGTTGACTCGACTTGGTGGGTGCACTGCCAAATATACTGAAAATGGAAAGGGAGTAGAAAAGAAATTAGGTGAAGATCAGTGTGGGTTTAGGAAAAACTGCGGCACAAGGGAAGCAATTCTGGCTTTAAGATTAATACTTGAAGGGTGGATCAAGAAAAACAACGATCCTTTTATGGCATTTGTTGATATAGAAAAAGCTTTTGATAATGTTAGATGGGACAATATGTTAAAAATTTTAAAGAAATCAGGTCTAAAATACCGAGATTGAAGAATACGTTATAATCTATATAAGAATTAAGTGGCTGTAATAAAAGTAGTAAATCATGAGAGACGTGCATCAGTTAAAAAGTGTTTGAGACAGGGTCGTAGACTATATCCATTAATATTCAACTGATACGTAGAGGAAGCAATGAAGGAAGGGAAAGAAAAATTTGAATGTTTGAATGTTAAAGGAGAAAAAAATCAGTATGCTATAATTTGCTGATGACAATGTCCTGTTAGCAGAACAGACTGAAAATCTTGAGAAGTTGGTGAATGTCATGAACAATATTTTGAAGGATTATTTTGGACTAGAAATAAACCATAGCTAGATAAAAGTGATGAAATGTAGCAGAAATGACACCCACAATAGAAGCTTAAATATCAAAAAAGATCAGATGTGATAGGAGAAGTAAGTGAATTCTGCTACTTGGGAAGTAAAATTACAACTGATGGATGAAGCAGGAATGATGTTAAAAGCAGAATAGCACTTCAAAGGGAGCCTTCATGATAAAAATTGGAGTACAGCTCTTCATGGTAGTGAAGCAGGTACTTGAGGAATACTAGGGGGAAAAAATCGAAGCATTTGAAATGAGGTGCAATATAAGGATGCTGAAAATTAAATGGTCAGATAAAGTATGAAATGAACGATTTTTTGAAATAATGGATGGGGCAAGAAGTTTGTGGAAGAGCCTTACAGAAAGAAGAAACAGAATGGTAGGTCATATTATCAGAGATGTGGGATTGATTAATTTGTTACTGGAAGGAACAGTCAAAAGTAAAGCGCCCCACACACTTACAGTTTATCTGAAGGCACTGGACTGTCATTTTATCGTTGTTGTACACACACATACAGTCGATATTAAGATCGTAGACTGCAGATATTGCGTAACTGTCAGTGTGTGGATTGTTGAGATCGGGGCCTGAACTGCCAGCAGTCCGCAGTTAACAATCTTTGAAGTTTACGATCTCAAAGCCAAAACGGACACACACTCGCAGTTCGACTGCAGTTACCACGCCTGACAGATATGTTATTCTGTGCCTGACGACAGGCCACAGATCTTTCGCGCTGTTTAATCTGTCTTGGACTGTCAGGAAAATGGACAACAAACTGCAATCATTTCCTCATTTATTGAATTATATCGGCAATTTCCATGTTTGTGGAAGGTAAAAGATGAATCATGTGCAAATAAAAAAAAAGACCCTGACGCTTCAGAACTGTCACAGTTTTTGATTTTAAAAAAATGCAATAACTAACTGTATATGGAATTGAGCGTATTCTGTCTATATTTTGGTTATAAGTTACATTTTCTATATATGTCTATCTTTTCCGTGGTTTATTATAATATAAAAAGTTACTGAACAATAAACAAAATAAAAATTCTTACCTGTATGTAAAAATCTTTGAAAGTCTGGTAAATAAATCTGGCAGTTTCTGGTATTATCATACCAAGTGTTAGTGATGAAATTCTCGAAGGAAACTTTAAATCTTCAAAACTCTGACCCGTAGCCAAAAATCTCAAGGAAACTGTCGGTCTTTCTTCTGCAGTAATTGCTTGGCGCATTCGGGTGTCTGCCTTTGTGATGAATGGACTAACTAAACTTAACAGTTCATTGAAATTTTCGTCACTCATTCTTAAGTAATTAATTAAGTCATCCGTATGTGATTGTCATAGTTCACGCAACAATGTCATGTGGGAACGATTACGCCTTTCTTGCAACCACTGTTTCATCCAAAACCTCTTTTTGTGTCCCGGTGTTGATAGTATTAACATATTATTCAAAATCGCAATCGCACAATGTTTTCTTCGTAATAAAATGCGACCCATTATGAACATGAATTATGTTAATGAAACAGTGAATTTAAAACGAACAATTACACTGCATCCGCACGAGTTCATAGATTTCGAATGACAGTCTGCTGGACTGAAGTTAAAAATCTTCAGTTCACTGGCCTGAAGTTCATGAACTCTAGTGAGTGGGCAGAACACAGTCCATGGCCTGTACAGACCACCGACTACAGGCAGTTGGTGCTTTGAGATTTCAGCCTACAGTTCTTCGTCACAGGCATCGGCCTGCAGTTCGTCTGTAGGTGTGTGGGGCGCTTAAGAACTGTAGAGGAAGCAAAAGATGAGAATATATGAAGCAGATTAGAGGGGGGGGGGGGGGTTGGAAGGTATATGTTGAGATGAGGAGGTTGGCGCAAGATAGAGAGGGATGGAGAATTACATCAAACCAGTTGAGAGACTGATGACAGCAAAATAATCTTTATTCTTCTGGTATCTAAACTTTCCTGATTTTCTGACAATTTTCCTAACAATTTTCATTTCATTTTTCCCTATCTGAAATAGAATGGTCCTCAGATTTTCGTAAAAAAATTTTTTTTTAACTCTATCTCTTATATTTTTTCAGTTTTCATATAGGATATGCATTTTTGCACATAAAGACACTCTGTTTTGTGGTACATGGTTTAAGTTTTTCTTGAGAGATTTTTCTTATTATCTTTAGTCCGTTGGTTTGCTAGTTCTAATTTTCTTGCCCATGATCTGTTTGCTTCTTTATCAAGTCCAGTAATTGGAATTAGAGATTTAAATTTTTTGACCTGAGTATAGTACTGTGGCTGGATCCTGCTATTTCTTGCAGAAGGTTGATTTGCTTGAATGCTGTTTCCATGCTTCCAGAGAGAATTGCCATGAATCAGTTTATATCACCCCCTTTGTGCTTTGAACCTAATCTTATCTCATGCTGGAGTTGCCTTTATTTGAGTCTCTTTTCCCAAAGAATTTTTTGTTAAAGTTTAATATTTCTAGCATACTAAAATTAAAATTTTCTTGAGGAAAATGGCTTTTAATTTTTATGAAGCAAATGTTGAAAAACTTGATTGGATAGAAGGCCAAGAAATCCGTTGTCCTCGTATGCACATGAAGAAACCGTTATCAATACCTGTGAAAGTAGTATGTTATTAGGGAAACAACTTGGAAATGGACAAAACTAAAAAGGCGGTATATGTAGAATGGCAGAAATTGGTGTTAAAAATCACAAGTTTAACATGAAATGTACTGATTTGATATGTTACTGAGCTCATGATGATGTTCCAAGGTTGGGGGGTTGGAGGGGGGAATGAATCTTTGTCAACAGATGGCAGATTCATATAATCAAGATTTTTCATGAAAAGATTTTAGTATCTTTTGGCACTGCAAGTTATCTATATAAACATTTTTTTTTTATTCTGCAATATAAGTTAGGACACTGCAGAATCTGAAGTATCTTCATAAGTAGTTATTTGCCAGATTAAGTGCAGTGAAGCCACAAAAATAACGTAATGAAGTGAAAGTGAATAAATAAAAGTCTCGACAGGAAGTAAGTATGAATGAGGAAGTGGCCTGATCAGGAAGAAGGGTTTGACAGGGAGGAAGTTGGGAGACAGTCTCATGTAGATGAGAAAGAATGTCTGGAAGTAAAACATATACTTTGAAGTGGATGTCTACCAGAAGCAAAAATTTGAGTGCAGTAAGTATAATACAACCAAAGTAAGGACCATATTTAGCTAGGTGTGAAAGAGAGACATTTGTTTTATTATGACAAAGGCAGTAGGCTCAAATCTAAGTGCGAAAATCCAGAATGTATGAACGTATTAGTATTAACAACATTTAATCTTTTGTCTGTCAAGTATGTATTTATTTGGTTTTTGGAAGAAGCATTGCAGAAAAGCAAACTGACTGAATCATCAAAACAAATTTGCAGCTCTTGTATATGCTCCCTGTTGATACTTCTATTGGCTTTGGAGTAATCTTTTTGAGAAGTTCTCACATTTATATTTATTTGTTTTCTGCAAAATTCTCATATCTTTACTTACTTTTTGATAAACCTTATTGATGTTAACATCTTGCATTATTTTAGACTTTATAAATATTTGTATCTTATGATTAGCCAATAATGAAACAAAGAAATAACAAACATTTATTATATTTGTATTATTTTTCACTTTTAGGAACCATGTTCTTACCACCTACCACTGCACTTGGAGCAGGTTTATATTCACTCAGTATGTATGGAGGTCTGCTTCTCTTTTCTGGTTTCTTACTATACGACACTCAGCGAATAATTCGAAATGCTGAGACTTACCCATTGAATGCTACTCGTCCATATGATCCCATCAATGCGTGAGTATTAATTGAAATTTTCTTTTAGAAATAATTACTAATTTTTCAAATAATTACATTAAAGTGAATGAAGTGCATAAGAATTTGTATATGTCTGCGTGGAAGGATTTCTTTTTTTCATTCAGAATTTTGTAACTTTCATTGCAATATCTGTGTACACTTTTAAGTGCAATGTTTAACAGTATAGGATGATTTGGAGGGGATGAAATAAGTGTGAGAACAATATGTCCCATTTAGAGTAGGATCTTGGCTGGTAAGCCGTGTTTGACTGGAACGAACTAACTTGACACTAATAACTAACTTTTACCCACATTGTTAATCCTCAGCAGCAAAAAAACTTAAATGCTGTGTAAGAAGTTTCCTTGCTCCTACCTACTTTATTATGATGGTGGTTCCTTCAGCTGTGTGAAAGGTTTGATTTATGCTTTCCATGTAACATTGTTTATAACACAACCCTCGATGACGTACTTATTCCAGTCTGTTTCAGAGGAAAACTCCAACTGTTTTTCATTTGAGATCAACTGTTCATGGCCCATTATTCCCTGCAACATACTACTGATAACCAAACTAAGTATCTGTTCATGTCTTACATTTACCTAGGCGTAAGGAAAAAGCCACAATAATCAAGCACACTAAAAATACAATTTAGTGATGTCTCATGTCCCATCTGCCTAAAGTTTTTACTAATATATTTGTATGGTTCTCTTCATCAGATGTGTAATTTTTAGGCAAAAAGGAAACTCTTGAAAACAGACCTTGGCTTTTAGCCTTAAAACGAGATGTTGTAAACAAGAGATGATCAGGAAAGATGCATAGGATTCCCAAATTTCTTCACTCTTTCTTGCAGATAATTTCATGCTATATGATGTAACTACATTCTCCTACACATGCAGCTGATACTGCTCTTCTCTTTCAACTTCTTTCCTAAACGAGTAGTCTTCTGCAAATAGCATTGCTTTCGTTCTTCTTTCCCCTATGCTCTGCACCACCTCCTTCAATATTTCACTCATAATCACCATAAATAAGAGGAGTGATAGGGCTCTTCCTTAGAGTAGTCAATTTTTCAAATGAAACCATCCATTCTTATACATTGCCACAGATCTTACTAACTGCAAATATGAGGTCAGTGGTTGACCTTTCCTTATCTAAATCCATATTGTTCTTCCCTTAGCTGCCTTCAATGGAATGAAACCAAACTACCATAGGAAGAAAAGAACTAAATAGTAAGAGAAAAGTTAGTCTGTTCAAGGTTGTACTCATCATTGTTGCTGTTGGTGTCTTGGAAAGATGGGTTGTCTTAAGACTGAATGTCTCATCTGTGTGAAGTAACTGCATAAGTCCATATGTCCATTTTGTCTCGAATTAGCTGTAACATAATTTTGGTCATTATTTGTTCTTCACTACTCACATCATTTTGATATGTAACTTTTATAAACCACTTGGTTAAATTTAGAAACTCTTTGTCAAAGCTCAGTTTTCAACTTTTTGGTTTGGTCAAGGGTCAACCTCCAACTTTCTACTTCTCAGCATTTGTTGTATACAATTGAATCTAAATGAAAAAACTAATTAAAAATATTGAACTTTGTCAAAATTAGCTCAAAACAGCTTGAAAAGTTCATTGGATTTGAAATGAATACTACTTAGTATGTGCATCTGGAACTTGTGGAACATTCTTTTTGAAATTTTTAATACAGAAAATTTATGAAATATCATCATATAAACTGCATAAACTTGCACAAAATTAAAACATTTTTCTCATTTAACTTGCAACTTAATCCACAATGCATACTTAGCTCTTTAAAATTATTACATAAAAATACATAAAAAAAATCACATGGAAACAAATTACAAAAAAAAAAAAAAAAAAAAAAAATTGTTATATAATTGGCAATAGGATCACTCTCTCTTGTTCAGATCACAATAAATTGCAACATTTTAAAGAACGGGAAAAAACCAATAATGATCAATGTTAACTCGGAATAGGTCTGAATAGTACTGAATTATAATTCAGTACCTAAGACATTTTTTAATATTTTAACTTGTTATAAGTTTCTCAAATTATAAGTAGTAGCACTGCTAGTTAGAGTTTGAAAAATTTTAAGTTCAGATATCATGTCACTTAAAGAACAAATTTTTATCTGCCCTTCTCTCGATAACTAACCTACGAGTTTTGTTTTACTATCCTAAGGAACCTGACACTCAGGACTAAACATTCCTATGCACAGTCGCTCTGATAAACCAATTTAAAATGTAATCCATAACAGCATGTAGATTCTGAGAAATCATGACTGTGTGGTGTGACACCATAATCAACCAATTTCAAAAATGGTCCATGACATGTTAATTAACAGAGTTAAATTTACAATATGAATAAAAGAACTAGTGATCTACTTCATTGCCAAAGGAAATAGTTTTTCTTCAAACTTCACTTGTGAAAATTCAATTTGCATACAAAAAAACTGTCCAAAACCCAATGGCATAACTTAGGAAAATCATGGAGGTTACAAATTGATTCAATGCTTCAATTTAGTCTTTATACTCAGTAATGAATTCAATATTGTATGCTATTAAAAAAAAAAAAAAAAAAAAAAAAAAAAACAGTTTTAGCTTTCCATAAACAGCTGAAGGTCATTTTAACCCCTTATTACTTACGCTTCTGATCTTAATGACTTATTAGTTAGTGGCTTAACATCATTTCACTTACTACTTATTCCATTACAAATGCATTATAGCAAATATTTCATCAGTGGTTCATAGCACATCGTATTATAACATCGGCGATTCATAATTTCACAAATGTCTACTAATACACCATATAGCTTCATTTCACAAACACATTATCATGCAAATACTCATTGTGGCTTCCCATAATACAAGATAACTTCAATATTTCATTTCTCATTACCGATCCATCATTATACTTCATTAACCACAATAACTACCACTTAATTCACATTTATTCCCCTTAGCACATTACTTCCATAAAGACATAATTGTATATCCCCTTCATGCAACTAAAAAATACCACTTCATATAACCGTAATAATCACAAAATTCTCTTCTTCAGAATACCATGTATAACACGTTGCCACAAATTTACCATTTCAGCAAAATATACGAACCGTACAATAGGCACAAGTTACATCTCACATGGGAATCTGAAGAATTGGTCTCATTTGCAATGGTGTCTACTGACACTATGTCTCTCACTTGCTCTACAACAGATATTGTATTATCCCACTAACCATAATTTTGATATGATAGCATCCATGTAAAAACAGCAACTAATGACTCTGTATAGCAAATTAACTATGGGTAGCTAGGCTACAGTTACATTCTAGAATCATTTAATATCGTTTAATTACTGGAAATGGGCTCACATAGCCTGTTTCACTGATAGTGAGAAATTCTATCCCAAATACTTATAGTTACCATCATATTGTAGCGGACTATGTGTGATATGGGGGTTATTATGGCCTTGCTGTCCACATGTGGGCATTATGATTGATATGGGAGGTGTTCTTAGAAGCATCTTAAGTTTTTAGGCTATCTTCCAGATTATAACAGATTAACTACTTGTGGGCACCGAGATGTTATTTGTCAGGATAAGGATATTTGACACCAGCACGATCTTTGATATAGTAGGGATCCCAAACTGCTCTAACAGTGATATATTTATAATAGATCTTACCTTGCCGATATATCACAAACTCTTCCACATAATTATCTGAAATAACTTGGGTTCTAACCTAACGACAAAATGAATGAGGCGACACAACTGATAATTTAAACATACTTTAATTATAAAAACCTAATCATACATTTATCCGCAAATCTGTCTAACGTTATGCTGGAAGGGAAATGACACGCACGCATAGATACAATTGTTATCAACATACTAAATGAATGAATAGCTTCTTCATACGAGTATAATGGAGAGATAGCTTTACTGATTAAATACAAATAACTGAATAATTAACGATCCTGATTATAACCCGACATTACCAAATAAGATTATCTCGAGGCTACAACATTACAACAACAACGGCAAACAACTCATTTAAGTTACACAGATTGAATAATGACTGAATAATTTATCAACTACTTTAACCGAATACTAATTAAGGCGAGACAATGCTATGGGCAAGCATAGCTTGCCCAGTGCCCAAAGGCACACAGACAAGACACAAGTCTTGCCTCTTACATGGGTGCTGGCAGAATAGTCAATCACAGAATAGAGTGATCCGATGCTATGCGGCGGTTCTTATTCACATTATCACTTGCTAGATGTATGATGTGTGCTTCACGCAGCGCAAGCACTGGGAGTCAGCAGAAAGTCTCACGTAACCACTGTCCGCTTGCTTCGAGTAACTCGTAATATTCACAGACTAAAATATCAAACCTCCCAATTTAAGCCTTAATGCACAGACTGCCCGTTACATATCCCCGCCTTTTCGAAAACGCATTACTCCCGGAGCTCGGAAATAAAACCAAACCTAACCGCCAAATGATTTTGCACTCCAGTGTATAGATGCAACAAAATTTAAGTAAAATTGAAAATACGGTATAGAACTAATTATCTGAAAGTTTATCATGTGAAGAAGCATTAGAACTCAAAATCTTAACTCAAAGAATCGTTGAAAAATAATTAAACTGAAAAATTATGCTTGCTATGCATGTCACTTCCTTCAAATCAAATCCAACTAGCGGATTTCGTTGATCATATAAAATTCAAGTTTCAAATTCAGAAAATAAATTCACAAAATTAAATCAAATATCAAAAGAAAATCATAATTATAATTGTATAAAGGTTATGAGAAATTTCAATTATCTGTGTCAAACAAATTTTGTAGAATCGATGTATAAATCGGGGATAAAATGAAATCAGATTTTAACTCGGATGAAAAAGTAAAAATTGTGTATAAATGCAAAATATGAAAATAATATCAGTTACCATGAATAAGTCAAAACGTACAAAATCAGAATGAAAAAAATAAAAAAAAAAATGGTTCGGAACCAAATTATCAGAAAATGTTAAAATCAATGTTTACAAACTCAATAAATTGTTGAACATACTAGAGTTACTTGTGTTTCTCCAAAAATCACCAATATATACTCTGTCACTGACTACATCAACATTACATAAAGAAAAGGAATTACTACCAAAAAAAATCAGTCTTGTTCTAACAAGTATAGTTACTTAAAATCCCATTAATAAATCTACTGTAATCCCAAAACTAAATTCTCCTCATTAAATAAAATTACACTTGAATCACAATCAACAATCATTCAAACTCTCATAACTCGCATGGAAAAAAACTTCAAAATCATAAGTACTCCCAAAAATCAAAATTGTCTTCAATAAATCATCAACATACTTATACTATTTAATCAAATCAAAATCCACAAAACTTACTCCATTATAAACCTCAGAATCAACTTCAAAATTCTTTTCAATGTTTAGAATCCACTATACTGCTCGACACTAAGTCCAATCAAATTTAAATTCTCACAATCATACATTACAATCATTCATACAAAACAAATTACTTATAACTTGACAAGAAGAAAGTGTAAAGACAGTATATGAATAGAAAAGAAACCGATTCTTTCCGTTTTTTCTCAAATTTAAAAATCACGAATCTATTTTAATTAATCACAAAGCAAGATATTAATTCAAATTTAAAGCAAATCTTTTAATGCAAGAATTTACTGATCTCAATTGCAATGCATGTCATTATGAATTTCACTCAAACAAAATTTTACTCCTCAAAATTCCAAAATGTTCCTTGCTTAATTCCCCAAAATAAATAAATAATAAAAAATAATTCTCCATGCTCAAGATGTTTGTGTTTCTTTCAGAGATCTGGACAAGCAAACAGGCTTATAAACTCGTTTAACTGTTAGCATCAGGCACCGGTTTCCATCTGCTAGACATGAATTTGTATGTCAGCCATGTAATGACAGTAATTAGCGTACACTCTCGTGTTTCTGTATCACTGAACATTCTGCTATATCCATTCTCCAGTCCCCTAATATGCACATATGGTGGTTTACCTGGCAACCGCAATCAGAATGCAATTAGTGACGCATATGATGAAGGAGCTGAAATGGGATTCATTGCAAGACAGGAGGAGGTTGAGGAGGGTCATGGGAGTGTACAGGGCATATACTGGCGATGAGGCATGGAAAAATATTGCAATAGGTATGAAAAGTAGTGCATGGAAGGGAAAAGATGACCATGACCACAAGCTGGCACTCGATTTCAGGCACAAGGGTGTGGGAAGATTTTCTTTTTTAGGTAAGGGTGTCAGGGATTGGAATGAGTTACCAAGAGAAATGATGAATAATTTACCGAAAACTTTGAAAGAATTTAAAGATAAAATTTGTAGAGGGTAAATGTAGGTGGGTGCAGGATAGGGGGAAGATGAGATGTGTAGGGAAATTGCCACCGGAACCTGTGCTCCATTGCAATTTAAAAAAAAATAAAAATAACTGTCTCTCCAAACTCTGATTTATACAGAGAAGTTCTTGAAGCCTAAGAACAAATATCCATACCACAATACATTCTCCTAACTATATTCTTATTCAACAACATATTCACATATTCTCCCAATTCAATAACATATTGCTCTCCTGGCAACCATCAAATGATGTCATTTAAAATATTGACTGCTCTCCCTGGCAATCAGAATATCTCATTTAAAATCATTAATCTCATCACAACATAAATCTCCATAGAATCTCATGAAATATCACCATATAAACCCAATGAAACACAATATATTATTCCCATTATTTAAGCTGTTGAGTTTTCATTCATACAAACTGTATTGATATATTTGAAATGTTAACTAATGGTACTCGATAGGAAAGATTCTATTCACAGTAAAAAATCAAAATTATGAAACACCGAAAAACAGTTCTTGGCTTTAGCCTTACAAATGAGGTTTTGAAACTAGAGTTGATCAAGAGTGATCTACAGAACAGAATAAAGTGAGAACTAGGTTACAAGGGGGGGGGGGGGGAATACCATAGTAGGCTAAGGTACTTCACGATTGCTTATGTCACTTAGTATTAGTTTTATGCCTCAGAAGAATAATTCCAATAAAACAAAATTCCCTACACTGGGGGGGGGGGGGGGGGGGGGTGGTGGAAACAGATACAAAAGAAAATTAAAATCTAAAATCTAGTGTACTCATAGTTGTTGCCATCGATGTCTTGAAAAGATGTTCTGTCTTGATGTTGGATGTTTCGTCTGCTTGATGTAACTGCATAAAGTCCTCGTGTCCATATCGCCTCGAAATTTAGCTGTAACATATAACCTGTACCAGTATTTGTTCTTCACTATTTCACATTTAATTAATTATGCACTTTTAGTAAAGACTGTGTTAAACTTTTGCTCTCAGAAAACATTTCATTGTTAAAGTTCAACTGTCTGTTTTGGTCAGGGATCAACTTGGAACTTCATCTCAATTTTCTATCTGCAATGTTCTATTTGTTCAAACATTTTAATTTCTCAACCTTCCACTTGTTCAGCATTATGATTGTTCAACCAATTTTCTAATTGTCAGCATTTGATTTTAAGAAAAATTGAATTGAAAAGGTTTGTAATGGAAAAGAAACTTGAAACTATAAACATTAGCTCAAAAATTTGAAAAATAAATGCATTTAAGTGAATACTTCTCAATAGTTAAGTGTGTGGGAGGGGGGGGGGGGGGCGGGAAGAAATGGGACATCCTTTTACAACTTCAAAATACAATATATAGAACATCAAAATTCAAATAATCACTTGCAGACATTGGTTTGAAATTAAATGATCATCTCCGTTAACTGGCATTAAAATTCAAATGCTTACTTCACTTTCCAAAAATTTATCACTAACACGTTAAATCAGATAAAAACAGATTTATTAGGAAAAAAGATTCAGGACTCATCACATGATTATAAATAGGAATAGTTACATGTACAAATCATAAATTATATCACAGAAAAAAGAAACGTAGGCCTACATATTAATGCTGAACTGAATTGAAAAACACTGCTGCTTACAGCATGAGAATTTTAAGTATCATGTCATTTCAATAACCAATTTATCATATACATCTGCATTCATTCTCATAAACTATCATTCGAGCATTTCCCTAAGGTAACCTCATAAGAGGGCTCGACATTCCTAGGTACAGCTGATTATACAAGTTAACTGCCCTGATAAAACCAACTTAAAAACAATCCATATTCATTCAACATGCAGTTTTAGACAAATCGTAATTAGTATTTCCCCATAAAAACTCAAAGAAACTTTGGATACAATATTTTTAAACCAACAAACTTGATAATTACCATCCATTAAAACATGTGCATTAAACATTTAAAAAAAAAACACTTGTGGCTTCATAAACAATTTTAAACTCCTCATTACAAATTCTGATACATGTAGCTTGGTATCTGATGTTAAACCATTATTTCAATAGTGACTTTGATATAATTTCACCTATTACTACTGAAACTTTCTTCATTTCATCAACATAATTACAAATATCTCATTAGTGGTTAAAAATTTCCCCAATACTGCATATTATCTCATTTCACGACATCATCACACAATACTCATTTGTAGCTTCTCATAATTCAACATAACTTCCATAATAAAAAATACTTCTGATGCATCATTATAACTCCATAAAAAACAATAAATCATATACTTCATTTCTACATCCCATAACCATATAATAACTTCATATAACCATAAAAAAAAAACTCAAAATCTCATAATAATTCCTCAAAATACTTCATTATCACATTTCTCATAGCAACAACCCATAAATGAACTAAACAATAGACACAAAACAACATTTCACACTCAGATCCCTAAAGATAAGGCTTCATTTCCTGCTGGACCATTGTTTTAATTCTTACTCCTTCTACTCATCTCATAAAACCAAATTTTGATATGAAAATTTTCTGTGAAGTTAGATTATCGACAATTACGACTTATGAATCTGCATAATGAGTGAACTTTGAGTAGCTAATTCAAATTCCATTCTAGATCCGTATTTCGCCGTGTAAATTACTATAGACGAGTCTACCTAGATAGTCCTCTAATCTTTAGTAATATTGCCTCAAAACCACTACCACAGTTACTGACATATTAACTCCAAAACACTCAACTGTTACAAAAAAAAAAAAAGAATACTCCTACTATGCCACTTTAAAGATGTTAATTTCACAAATACCACTAATTTTCAAATTACACCACTTTACATAAACAAGATACTGTTATCAAATGATAGAACAGGTTTTGTGCAGTGAAATGTTTTTAACCTATTTGTTAGGCTGTATCTCGACAAAAACACATGGTTGAAAAACAGTCTACCCTTTAACAGATCTTTTATACTGAATGAAATCAATTGCCACGAATTTAAATACATTTAAAACATTTTTCCACAATACGGAAACACTGCCACATTTTAACCAAACTGCTCATTTCCCTTATAACTTAATACAAAACTGTGAACAAAAAAAAATAATAATAATAATAATAAAAAAATCATTGTTTACATAGTATAAATCTTTTTTAAGGATGCCCCCATATGCTGACAAAATAGAAAAATTGAATGCTTACTTTATTTTCTGGATTTCTGCCATGTGGTTGACCGCCAAATTGAAAACGCCAAGCTTTTTCGCATCATGCCTCACGGGTTTCTCTCATTGGCTCCCTGTGTCGTCTGCTTCTTGCGTTGGCGTGGAATAGCGCCACCTTGCGGCCAAACATGAAACTTCTCTTCAGATTTACTCAAAAATACGAAATCAAATTTTGCATTAATAAAATATTATTTAACAATTTTCCAATTTAATAGTAAAAGATAAGAGCATGTGGCATGTCTGTAAGCCTCGAATTGTCTCAGAAAAAAAAAAATAATAAATAAAATAAAGATCATACATACTTTCTAACAGTTGCAAATAATTTACCGAATATTTGAACATATACGTTAGCGAAATATTACGAAAAAAGATACTTCTAAAGAACGCTATTCTTCTGGCACCAAATATGTAATAATTAAAGAATCTGAAATTACATAGGATTTTAAAATGACGAATGTAAACGGTTTGGGGCGATCCATACTGATAATTTAAGACATACTTTAATTATAAAAACGCAATCATACATTTATCCGCAAATCTGTCTAACGTTATGCTGGAAGGGAAATGACACGCAAGCATAGATACAATTGTTATCAACATACTAAATGAATGAATAGCTTCTTCATACGAGTATAATGGAGAGATAGCTTTACTGATTAAATACAAATAACTGAATAATTAACGATCCTGATTATAACCCGACATTACCAAATAAGATTATCACGAGGCTACAACATTACGACAACAATGGCAAACAACTCATTTAAGTTACACAGATTGAATAATGACTGAATAATTTATCAACTACTTTAACTAACCGAATACTAATTAACGCGAGACAATGCTATGGGCAAGCATAGCTTGCCCAGTGCCCAAAGGCACACAGACAAGACACATGCCTTACCTCTTACATGGCTGATGGCAGAATAGTCAATCACAGAATAGAATGATCCGATGCTACGCGGCGGTTCTTATTCACGTTATCACGTGCTAGACGTATGATGCATGCTTCACGCAGCACAAGCACTGGGAGTCAGCAGAAAGTCACATGTAACCACTGTCCGCTTGCTTCGAGTAACTCGTAATGTTCACAGACTAAAATATCAAAACTCCTAATTTAAGCCTTAATGCACAGACTGCCCGTTACAATATTAATTCCTCAAAATACACAGTTGTTTTACTTTAAAATTTCCTCTCAATATGCCACTTTCTATGATGTCTTGTTCAAAATTAAAACAATAGCTCTTTTCATTACATGCCACTTAAATACCACTTTAAATTCCTGATCATAATAAGACTCAACATTTCAATACTGCTTGCAATATTCATTCCTGTATTTGCATGTAACCTCTCAGTAAATTATTTTTGACAAAACTTGGGTTCAAAAAATTGTATCTACCAACTACAATTTTTTAATACTTAATGAAACCAATTGCCACTTGAAACATTTCACAACACCTTAACACAAACTTGAAATGTGCAACTGTCGCATATCAATTTTAACCCAAAGCAGTTGACAGAATAAATTGTTTACTCAATAATAACACTATGCAACAGTTAGAAATCTTTTATCGCAAAAGCATTTCTGCCTCCTGAATTCGAGACTGATACTTAACAAATCGCACCACCTATGGTTTTGGCAGAAATTGTATACTTTGCCAATATTGATATCACATATTGAAGTAGTACATATATATGGCGCACAAATCATGCTGAAGTAGAATACAAGTTTAAAACAATAACATATTGAAATATGCACACAGTGAACAGATGCATACAGAGAAGTGGTACAAAACATGAACCTCATTCATTCCGCACTTTCTTAGGTGTCATAGCATGGCTGCTACTTTTCCTCTTATGAGGCATTTCTGTGTGCTCATGGTTAATCATCCAGCAGTTGTTGTCCATCATCCGAACGTCCCAAGTTCCCTGGTATCGTCATTCCATTTCCTTGATATCATGATGGAATCTTTCACCCTGTTCCTCACTTACAGCACCCAGTTTTGAGGAACAAATGTCAAGGTGTGAATGTGAAATGTAACTTCAAACACATTGATCATGCCAGCATTTTCAATTTTTTCAGCATGTTCTCAGCTAAGTCGATATACCATTGGCTACAATTGTTTCCCAGGAAGTTTTGAACCACTCATTTAAAGGCAGACCATGCTTCTTACTCCATGGCATTCATTAAATGAAGGAAATCTTCATCAAGCATTAGTTTCCAAATATTGGGACCAGTGAACATGCCCTTTTTCAACTTAGAATTTGACAGGACGTGGAACTTGTTACATAGATATTTGAAACAATTGCCACACTAAGGTAATGTCATTATAAACTGCTTCATCATGTCCACTTTGAGGTGG
The DNA here is from genome assembly GCA_031002005.1 of Vandiemenella viatica. Taxonomy (NCBI): domain Eukaryota; kingdom Metazoa; phylum Arthropoda; class Insecta; order Orthoptera; family Morabidae; genus Vandiemenella; species Vandiemenella viatica. The sequence goes on along the minus strand of JARYHS010008074.1, from coordinate 386,482,275 downwards.
CAACAGTAGTCTGTCTCTTTCCACTAGAGGGTCACACTTGATATTTTTGACCCTGGAACCAATTTAAACCTTAGGAGCCACTGTTTTTGCTCCCAATGTTTGGCACGAGCCTGACTGTACCATTCACAGATGAAACAGGAGAACATGGTATATACTGATTGTTGTCCTAGAAGTGTACCTAACACTTTAAAATCACCTCACGCCTTGCAATTGTGATCCTCATAGTGAACGGTAGTAAGATGATCAAGTTGTCATATGTTTCCTTCAGGTACACAGAATGGCCAACAGGTGTTGAAGCATACATTGTACCATTGTGAAACCGAACTGCCTTCAGGCTTTTTTTAGATGAATCAATGAACAATCTCCAATCAGTGGGTGTGTACGATATATTTAACAGACCCATCAAACTTTGTACATCACTGCAGTGCAGTAACAAGTCATTTTGAGAAGGATATTGTGTCAATATCAAGTCCCTTTTCCTGTAAAATGTAAGGGACGTACCAGATTCTAACAAATGTCTTTTATGCAGTCTTGACCCTAGGAGCTCTGTTTTTTTTTTTTTTTTAATTATGGCTTTACGCCTCGTCGACATTGCGTCATTAGAGGCAGGAAAGGACTGGGTACAAGGAATGGGAAGGAATTCAGCCATGGCCTTTTGAAGGAAGCATCCTAGCATTCGCCTGGAGTGATTTGGGGAAACTATGGAAAATCCAAATCTGGATGGCCAGATGGGGATTCGAACCAGCGTCCTCCTGAATGCAAGTCCAGAGCATTAACTAGGAGCTCTGCTTTGTCCTTTCAGTCCCAGATCACAGTCCAAATCATATTGATCTGGCTAAGTGAGTGGAAGAGGGCCCTCATTTGTGCCTACTTCAAACTTAGTATCATCCGTCTCCTGCATGGTATCTACATCGTCACTGCCTTAGGTATAAACGGAAATGTGGAACAGGATGAATCGCTGAGTGAATGTTGTTCAAGTACTCACTAGTCTTCTTGTTTTTCTTGTTTGAACCAGTTACCTTACAAGAGCAGAAGTAACTGCCGTCAGTATGATTCCCATAGGAATGCCAAATTGTAATGACTTCTTCTTTCCTGCTGCCCACCATCACAAATCTTCTACACACACGGCCTGTGGAGCTCATGGTTTATTGATGTCACCTAGTTTCCCTTTGAAATAGGCCTGGTAGGCCTTTTTCATGAAAGCAGTAATGTTTCTTCGGTCTTTTTTTATGACAAGTTCACCAGAAATATAACAAAAATTGTTTGGATAGTTTACACAGCATTGGGTAGACACTATACACTGACATGTACTTCCTTCCACAAACACAACAGGCAAAACATTTGCAACATGACAGTTCGCTGCATGCTGCGAGGGGCGCAAGCTTCTGAGCTTCACATGATGTTTTCGATTATATTATAATATCATTTATTGCATTATCATTAATTGGATAAAGGAAACAAAGAAACTGCCGCGAGGCACTGAAAATAAGATAGGATAGGGAAAATAAACAGTTACCCGTCACTTACCACAGATGAAGGCAGGAGGGCGAAACACGTAAAAACACAAAAAAACACAAAAAAAACAAAAAAAAAAAAAAAACAAAAAACAGAAAAACACAAAAAAAAAAAAAAATTACACAATATTTCGACTTTTCAGTCTTACTCGTGTAGGAGGCGAGACATATGGCAGGGGGAAAGATGTGGTCACATCCGAGCCCGCCACATTGATTCATGTGGCGGGCTCGGATGTGACCACATCTTTCCCCCTGCCATATGTCTCGCCTCCTACACGAGTAAGACTGAAAAGTCGAAATATTGTGTAATTTTTTTGTGTTTTTACGTGTTTCGCCCTCCTGCCTTCATCTGTGGTAAGTGACGGGTAACTGTTTATTTTCCCTATCCTATCTTATTATCATTAATTGTAAATATATGTGATTTTTTTTCAAAAAGTGTGGTTGATACATTGTTTTGAATAGCATTTTCGAATTCACGAGATCGAAATACATTAAGAACATCTACTTTTTTTTTCAAGTGATTCTAAGGTTGCAGTTTGTTCCACAATGTTATTTAAGGATGTTCCCACTTATACTGACAGAATAAAAAGTTTTACCTTCATTTTCTGCATTTCTATTCTTTGTTTTCATCTTTTGTGTCTGCTATCCTTGCTGCCATACTTTAGGCTCCAAACTTGTGTCTCCCAACATTGCTCTCACTGGCTGGCATTCTGTTGTTGGTGTGTTGGTACTGAAAACTCCTTCCATTTGGCGGCCATGACTTTTTCCAAATTTCGCTCAAACAAATATTTACAATCGTATTTTGAGTTAATTAAAATTCTTTTAAGAACTTCCTGTACTAACAGTATTTGGATAATAGAATGTGACTTGTCTACTTGCCTTGATATTGCATCAGCAAAATATTGAACTTTACTTTTTTAATAGTCATCTAAATATAAATAACTAACATAATAACAACCCAACTGAATAATTCAAAGTATCAATCTCATGGGGCATTGATGGCAAGTTGAATATTGCCATGTATGGCAAACAACCTTTAAATTTAACAGCCTGAATAAATTATCTAACAAGATACATAAGAATAACTGTATCTAACCATCCTATGTGAGACATAGGCCAACAGGTAAAGTATAAGTTTGCCTTGTTACCTGAGGGCAGACAAAGCAGTGACCCATGCCTTCCACTGAACAGGTCTAATTTGGGAACCATCAGACCTGTTCAGAACGGATTTTGATCCTCCGAGTATATGTTGAAGGGTTTTTACTCCATGTCTGTGTTACAATTATTTCTTCAAAATGAGCCCTAGGTATTGATAAATTAACGCGCAAACATATGTACATATCTTTTAAATATTATAATTTTAGTACATTGGTATAAAGGTTCCGTGTGGTGTATGTGGAAAGGTACTAGCTTCTCATTTTGCGAACCCGGGTTCAAATCCCCATACTGCCAAATATTTTTATTTCTTTTTTTATATGCAGTAATCATTACGCATTGATTTTGTTTCATTTAAAATTGATTTACGAATTTTTATTATGCAATATAACAGACATTATGTTATTTTCAAACATTTACATGCTACCACCACTGCACGGATTAAGTATAACTGTGGTAGGGATGAAAACCCCGACCTTCTGGCTGTATTATATTTACTTTATGATATTAACTGTAGAGAAACAAGTATAGAAACGATGAACATGAAATATATCTGTTTCATTTAAGAAAAAAAAAAAAAAAACACACACACAAACAATGAAACAATGAAATAATGTAAAACTAATTATTATTTAGTAAATACGCCAATACAACTGTTGTTGGATTTCCTTATTTTTCGGACGCGTTTCGCCTCTCGTCGAGGTATCTTCAGCGTACAATGTTTTATTTACATTTTGAGGTGTGGTCTTCTGTGACCTCAACCAGCATGCTGTTTCCACTATTGTATTTAGTTATACAGTTTGATATAGTGTGGTTCATATGCCTCAACTGAAGGTTGACAATGACGTTCATAAAACTGTGTTTCAAAGTTGACTACCAGTGGAGGCATAAGAACCACACTATATCAAACTGTATAACTAAATACAATAGTGGAAACAGCATGCTGGTTGAGGTCACAGAAGACCAACTACCACACCTCAAAATGTAAATAAAAGATTGTACGCTGAAGGTACCTCGACGAGAGGCGAAACGCGTCCGAAAAATAAAGAATATCCACCAACAGTTGAATTGGCGTATTTACTACATAATAATTAGTTTAACAAGCAACTGTGGAAGAAATGGCCTGCAATAATCACATATTATGAAATAATGATTCTCTTTAAAAAAAAGTTGGGACTGTATATTCTGTAATATTTTGTTTTAAAAGTTATTTCGCATAATAAAAATTCGTAAATGAATTTTAAATGAAATAAAATCAATGCTCAATGATTACTGCATATAAAAAAAGAAATAAAAATATTTGGTAGTATGGGGATTTGAACCCGGGTTCGCAAAATGGTAAGCAAGCGCCTTACCACATACACCACACTGAAGCTTTAAACCACTGTACTAAAATTATAATATTTAAAAGATATGCACATATGTGTGGACGTTAATTTCTCGATACCTAGGGCTCATTTTGAAGAAATAATTGTAACACAGACATATGGAGTAAATACCCTTCAACATATACTCGGCGGATCAAAATCCGAACAGGTCTGATGGTCTCCAAGTAAGTAATACAACAACAGGGTATATTTGCATTCTGCATTTTTGAACACAATGATCATGTTTGTCTGGCATATGCTGAGCTCTACATAGCCTTGGACATTGATTTCGCTACTCAGCAGACTGACAGCACATGTATCTTTCTATTGCTCGCTTGCTGTGAGTGACTTACAATTCGTATATATGATTGACTGATTAAAATATTAAAACTACCTATTTCAAACCCTGTTGAATATTCTACCCATTTCAATGCCATAACAAACGGACTCACAGAGTGACAGCCAGCTACAGTTTTACATTCAAGTAAAGATAAAAATCCATTCAATCTGAAGGTGAGAAACACACCATGGAGATTTACGTTTCTTGTGGGGAAATTACTCATTAATATACACACTGACAACAGCAAGTCAAGACCCTCCCCGATTTCCTCAGTTCCCTTAATAATAGCCATTCCATCAACTTCACGATGTGTTACCCCCACTTCCACATCAAATTCCTCAATATGGACATTGATCTGACGGAGTGTCTTGTACAACTCTGTTCACATGAAGCCCACTAATTTGCAACAAAAACTATACTTGCCATGCATTCCATACCAAATATTCCCTTCCTCACAGCCTTGCCATCTGTGAGAAACTCGTCTGTTCTGACGAAGAATCTCACCCCGCACATCTGAAAACCAACTATAGCCCTGTCTGCATTCGTTAGCCAGTTCTTCTAGGTGTTGATTCCATTAATCAAATCCTGCACTCCTTCCCTGGAGTGCACACCTTTCTTCCAAAAATTGTACTCGCTGTCCTCGGCACATGTTTCAGTGTGTCACCCAACCTCAACATCTTAGTCCACAAATACTCCTCTCCAGATCCTCAAAAATTAACAAATTGATATTTTCCTGAACAGCACTCAGGTAAAAGAAATTTTACTTCCAAACTGTTGATTCCATGTACCATCACACAGTATTAATATATATATATATATGTTTTGATTTTTTGTTTCAGCTCTATTTCCATCTATTTGGATACAATAAATATTTTTGTACGAATTGCAATGATACTTGCTGGTTCAGGAAACAACAAACGGAAATGATTGGATTGCTTGCAGCAGAAATGAAATCTGTGGTAAAATGTAATCCTTTTTTCATAATGCCGAGTTTCATTATTTATTTTACTTTTGTGTAACTTGAGAATTTATTTATTCTTGCTGTTCAAAGTTGAAATACAACTGTCAGCAGTATACTATAGCAGTATTTATTTTTTTAACTTCTTCTTGCTGTATTTGTAAACTGAAATAATAAATTAGTTTTCAAACTCTCAACCAAAATGTTTATTTAATTATGAATTATTCAACTGTCCATTCCTAAATATAAATTAAGCTCTTATTATTATAGATTAATGTGGTTAAATGGATAGTTGCCATGTTTGTTAGAAATGATATTCAAAGTAGCTGTGCAGTTGTAAGTAAGTATTGTATAGAACAACACTTTAATGTTGATGTGAGAACGAAGGCTTTCACGGCGTATCGATGAAATATAGTCTTCGCGGGTTTTCCGCCGTATGTTGTTGAAGAGAGACAACAACGAGCTTTCGGCGGCTGGCTCTGCCGCCATCTTCAGGTTAGATGTGTGCTGCAGAGAGTACCGGCGCTGCACTGACAGTGTCTGGCCTCCGTGCACCCTTATAAGGCCTGGCCACTCCCCTCCCCTCGCTCTGTCCCGCGGCTGCCGCCTTGCGCTCGTCGTTGATTGGCTGGTGGAGCGTCGGTCCCGGCCAACCCCGACGGGCCGTAAACATTTCCCGTCGGCGCCCCCCTACCTCTCTGATTGCAGGGTGAATGTTTCAGAAGGGACAGAGCCGGCTTCCACGCATCACTGAGCCATAAACCCGTGTCCCTGTTGACTGTGTTGTTGTTCAGCCGTATTTCTATTGCTTCCTTGATGACTGACTCCCAATATAAGGAACACTTGGCCAGCACCTTTACGTTGCCGCAGTCCATCTTGTGGCCGTTTTCAATAACATGCTGGGCAACCGCTGATTTATCTATCTGGAACATGCGGATGTTGCGTTCATGTTCTGCCACCCGAGCCTTGATGGTCCGGATCGTCTGACCAATGTAATTCTTGCCGCACTGGCAAGGTATGCTGTAAACCCCTGGAGTCGTCAAACCCAAGTCATCCTTCACATGCCGGAGGTAGTCCCGAATCTTGGGAGGAGGACGAAATACGCTCTTGATTCCATGCTGGGCCAAAATCCTGCCTATTTTTCCCGAGATGTTTCCTAAGTATGGAATAAAGGCCAGGGCTACGGGCTGAACATCTGGGTCAACCGGGCATTTGTGTGCCTTTCTTCTAATCGACCGCTCTATTTCACGTTCGGAATAACCATTCCTCCTGAAAGTATTGCAGTGATAGGGTTATGCTACGGAACTCTTGTAATGGCAGTAGAGGATGATTTTGGAGGAGGATCTAACTGGGATGGAGGTAAGAATTGTTGGAGGCTGGGTTTCTGGTTAGGGAGTGTCCATAAACTACGTAGCTTGATCTAGGGGGGAAGCGGTTGAGTAAAAAGCTATTGTGGGATACGTGGGGAAGGGGATTCTGAGCCAAGCCACATAGCTTTTCATTTGTATTATTTGTCACAGTTAAAATAAAGTACAGAGTGCACATTTCCGTCATTTAACTATCTCCATAAGCAGTTTACAATAGTCTGAAAAGAGAAAATTACAAAATGTCTTCTAGAATCAATAGGTAAAAAAGCTAAGTGCCAACAAAAGCCATGTGGGGGAGAGAGCAGGTTCACAGGAAGCCAATTAGTTACATAACTACATAGTTTATGGATGCTCCATTATCACTCCTGCCTGTTGTATTAAATTAATACCACTATTGGAGGATGTGACAGAGTGAACAGCAGTCCCTAATAATTGCATTTCTATGCATCATTTTTAACAATTATCTCTTGCAGTTTAATAATACAAGCACATTGGCGACTGACTTAAGAACCTTGCATAAACTTTAATATATACCAGGTAATCACACATCATCCGTGGTTATAGCTAATATCAGTCATACCTCAGTGATGGAATTGTGTTACAAGTTACTAAGCAAGGGATACGTACCTGCTGCCTTTTTAAGGGACAGCTGTATCAATACTTTTCCAGTGGTTTGGTATGTTTGACGATGTCAATTTTAATAATACATTTGCGCCAGTAAGCCATTTTGCTTCCTCATGAAGTAAGTAACTAAGGTGTCTTCTTCTTCTTCTTCTGGTCCCTATCCGTTCCGGATGTCGGCAACCATCTTGGCTGTCTCGTCCCTGCTGGTTGATGCTCGGATTAACTCTGTAGTTGTCTTGGAGGTCCAAATTCTTAGATTTTTTAACAAAGAAGTTCTTCTTCTACCAGCACTTCTCTTTCCTGGAATTTTCCCCTGGAGAACAGATTGCAGGAGTTCGTAACGGTTATTATTCCTCATGATGTGACCAAGGTCGTGTGTCGTGTGTTTATGGTGGTCAGTATTTCCATGCCTCTTTTCATTTTGTGGAACACTTCAGCATTTGTGGTGTGGTCTGTCCATGGGATTCTCAACATTCTTCGATATAGCCACATTTCAAAAGCTTCTAGCCTTTTACTGATAGTTTCTGTCAATGTCCACATTTCAACGCCATACAGGAGGACAGAGAACACATAGCAGCACAAGAGTCTCATCTTTGTCTTAATTGATAAATTACAACTTTTAAAAAGGTTATTCATTTTATTGAAAGTAGCCCTGGTTTTACCAATACATGACTTTATTTCATCAGATGGGTCTCATTGGCTGTTTACTGTGGTGCCAAGATACGTATACCTTGATACACATTAAATGATCTGCTGGTTAATCATAATATGGCATTGGGAGTTGTTGTTTTTGCCAATGACCATTACTTTTGTCTTATTAATATTAGTGTCAAGTCCGTATTAGGTGTGATCAGTATTAATTTATGTAAAAGCTGTAGCTCCGCAGAGAAAATTTAGTGTTAATGGGAATAAAGTGAGTCGGTACTCACCATACAGAGTGCAAGAAAAAAATACTATCAATTTAAACAGTCACTAAATTCAATAATTACGATGAGAAGCAAAAATAAATGACATAATATTTTATAGCTCCCTTCACAAAATTAATTCTGCAAAGATTATAGAACTTTCTTACAGTGCTGCAAGTAAGCAACAATTTTAACTTTTTGTTCTCAGTACAGAAAATACTACTTACACCCAAAGATGATATTCTTTTTAAATTGAAAAAATATGGGACCATTGCAACCATTAACCAAATAGATTAATTGTTCCTGTGCTATTATGTCTGTAATATATTGTCACTGACTAACTTCCATTTTATTTTTCAATTAAAAACTCCCAGCGTGAATGTTTCTAAGAAAATATTAAAATTAATGTGGTAGTACAAGTTGCATCTACAAGTAATCCTTCTTGTTTACTTTACAGAAATTTATTGTTCACAGTGCCTGCATTCAACACTCACTATATGATCAGTTCATGTTTGAGTGTAATATTTCTTATACCTCCATGAGATGTTTCCCTTTCAATGCTCATGTGAAAACTGCTACTGTCACTATACAGTGATCTTTATTTAGAAAAATCAATAAGAAAAATTGAAAACCTCTCATCTTATATATAAAAATCAATGTGTTTGTATGTATGTCCTCTATGCGCTCCTAAACTGTTCATCCGATTACGGTGAAACTTGGTGAGTTGTCGAGAGTTTGTCGGAGCTGGTTACTAAGAAATTAAATTTCCAAAAAGTCGCCCCCTCTTCTCATAACACCCCAGAATTTAAACAACCCAACAGATTTTATCCTATTTCTACGGAAATACATGCAGTGCATGTGTACTGTAAAACAAACAGAAAAATACTGCCTACATTTGGTTTCCAAAAACACATCCCCTCTCCCCCTTCTCACCCCTTAATTATTTCACAAACCCATCCGATTTTGATGGAACTTTGTACATATATACTCTAAAAATAATAGAAAAATACTATAGACATTAGTTTTACAAAAACCCAATCCCTCTCCCCTTTTCTTCGTCCTTACACCCCATAATTTTTTTAAAAAAAAACACAGATTTTATCCTATTTTGATGGAAAATTGCACACATATACTTTAAAACAAACAGAAGAATACTGCATATATATGGTTTCCAAAAACACAACTCCTCTCCCCCTTACCACCCCCTTAATTTTTACACAAACCCACAGTTTTTATCTGATTTCAATGGAACTTTGCACATGTATTTTTTTTTTTTAAAAAAAAGAAAAATACTGTAGTCATAAGTTTTAAGAAAACCCATTACCTCTCCCCTTTTCCACTCCTTTATTATTGTCAATGTTCTGTATACAAAGCTACAGTTCCTATCCGATTTTGAAGAAAGTTTGCACAAATATCCTTTAAAACAAACAGAAAAACACTGTTTACTTTCAGTTTGCCAAAGGCCAATCCCACCCTCTCGCCCTTTCCCCCTCCCCTATTAATTTCCATTTATTGAAACCTACAATTTTTATCTGATTTTGAAGGAACTTTGCATTTGTATACTTCAAAACAAGGGTTTTAAACAACCAACTACTCTTCCCCTTTACCCCCCCCCCCCACTTTTTGACAATATTATATATAAATATCCACAGATTTTTTTATGATATCGATAGAACTTTGCAAACGCAAACTATAAAACAGACAGAAAAATATGGTATATATTTAGATTGCAAGAACCGAAACCCTCTTCTCTTTTACCTCCCCCATTATTTTTTTGCAAATGTTCTTTGTACATACAGTTTTTATCCGATATTGATGGAACTTCATACATGTATAATTTAAAACAAGGAGAAAAATACTGTCTACATTTGGTTCCAAAATCCCAACCTCTCATCCCCTTTATTCCCTCCTCTCTTAATTTTCAATGTTCCTTACACTAACTTTATTCAATGTGGTTGGAACTTTGCACATGTATAAATTAAAGCAAAGAAAAAATATGGTCTATCTTTGATTTACAAAACCCATCCACTTTCCCTATCACCCTAATTAAGAAAAAATTACACTTGAAACCATTTAGTTTTTTTTATTATTATTATTATCTCGAAAACGCTGGGGAAATTAGGGAAAGTAGATAGCAACCTTATTCAAGTACTGGACAGATTACAATCGGACAATTGCTAACCAAGAAATTCGAACTTGACTTATAAAAATGATTTTAAAGTTTTTGTGACAACACACAGATCTACAGTTTTTATTTGATGTCAAAAGAAGTTCGCACAAATATGCTTTAAAATAATTGAAAATGATGTTTATATTTAGTTTACAAAACTGTACCCCCCTTACAACCCATAATTTAAAAAAAAAAAAAAAAAAAAAACACAGATTTCTTCCAATTTGGATGGAAATTGGCACACATATACTATAAAACAAACAGAAAAATACTACCTACATGTGGTTTCCAAAAACACAACCCTCTCCCGCTTCCCATCCCCTTAATGTTTACTCAAACACACTTTTTATCCAATTTCGATGGAACTTTGCACATGTATCCTTTAAAAGAAAAATACTGTAGACATTAGTTTTACAAAAACCCGATCCCTATCCCCTTTTGCACCCCTTCATTGTTGTCAATGTTCTTTATGGAAAGCTACAGTTCATATCCAATTTTGAAGGAATTTTGTTACACACATATACTTTAAAACAAACAGAAAAATACTGTTTACTTTCAGTTTGCCAAAGCCCATCCCCACCCCTCCCCCTTTACCCCTCCCCTATTAATTTCCAGTGTTCTTTATTGAAACCCAGAGTTTTTATCTGATTTTGTTGGAACATTTCATTTGTATACTTCAAAACAAGGAGAAAAATGCCGTTTACATTTGGTTCTAACAACCAACTGCTCTCTAAATTAATCCCCAACCCCCTAATTTTTGTCAATCTTTTAGTTACATCCCTGCAGTTTTTATACGATATCAATGGAACTTTGCACACGCAAACTGTAAAACAGACAGAAAAATATGGTCTACATTTAGATTGCAAGAACCGAAACCCTCTTCTCCTTTACCTCCCCCCCATTTTTTGATATGTTCTTTATACATACTCACAGTTTTTATCCAATATCGATGGAACTTCAGAAACGTGTACTCTAAAACAAGGAGTAAAATACTGTCTTCATTTCATTCCCAAATCCGAACCTCTCATACCCTTTATTCCCTCCTTACTTCATCTTCAATGTTCTTTACACTAACTTTGTTCAGTGTGGATAGAACTTTGCACATGTATAAAGTATAGCAAAGAGAAAAATCCTGTCTATCTTTGGTTTACAAAACTCACCAACTTTCCCTATCACCCTAATTAAGTTCGAGGAGTAGACTTCTGTGGGCTATGAGCGTAACGCGCGCACACGTTCAATGGTTTCTGCAGACACAGGAGGGCAATCCGTTGTTTGATCTTTACAAAGGCATCTTGTGGCTTTAAACTGTTGATACTAGACTTGCGCATTATACAGTGTGTGGTAGATAAGTAATGAGACTCAGTCTAGAAATACAAATTTATTGATCCTATTTGTACAAAACGTTAATATTCTTCAAAGTACTCGCCTTGGGCGTCGACACAACGTTGCCAGCGCATTTTCCAAGCTTCATAGGCCCCACTGTAGTCCGTTTGAGTTATCCCAGTTAGTGCCTTCGTGACAGCACGTTGGATGTTCGGAATATCGTCGAAACGATGACCCTTCAGGCATGTTTTGACCTTCGGAAATAGGAAGAAATCGGGAGGACTCAAGTCAGGGCTGTATGGTGGCTGTGGCAGAACTTAAACTCCAATTTGGGTCAAGTAGGAGGTCACGAGGAACGCTGTGTGCGCCGGAGCGTTGTCGTGGTGGAGACGCCAGCGTTGAGCAAGATCCTGTCGCTTCCGTTTGACGGCTCTGTGCAATCGCTGAAGGACTTATTTGTAGAATTCGGCATTGACAGTCTTCCCCTGAGGGACAAACTCTTTGTGAATTTACCCCCGCTTGTTGAAAAACACAATCAGCATTGTCTTGATGCGGGACTTTGACATTCTTGCTTTCTTCGGCTGCGGGGATGCCGGTGTGTGCCACTCCGAGCTCTGGGCATTCGTCTCCCGGTCGTACTGGAATGTCCACGAGTCGTCGCCTGTTACTACGTTGTCTAAAAGGTCTGGATTATTTTCCAATTAATTCAACATCTCACGGCAAACGTCCACTCGTCATTGCTTTTGTTCGGCGGTGAGCACTCGGGGAACCAATTTTGTGCAAACTTTCCTCATCATCAAATCTTGCATAACAATTTGGTTAACCGTAAATTTATTCATGGAGACCTCATCGGCGATCATTTTGAGACTTAAACGACGGTCGGGGTCCAGGAGTTCTTTCACTTTGGCCACCGTTTCATCCACACGACTCGTTGAAGGGCGTCCAGATCGTTCCACGTCTTCAACGGATTCCCTCCCGTTTTTAAATTCATTAAACCACCGGAACACTTGAGCTCTTGATAGGGAGTCTTCTTTGTAGGCCTCCATAATCATAGAAAAAGTTTCCGAAGCAGTTTTGCCCAAGCGAAAGCAAAATTTGATTGCATACCGCTGTTCTATCGACGATCTATCTTCAGCGTTTTCACAAGTGTCACGGGCACACAAACAACGTAATACGCGAAGCTCGACCCTCACTGCACCAGAGCTCCGACGCGACTGCGAACCGGTTCTATTGTTAGCTCAGATCCCCCACCACGTGACGTACAGGTGGTGACCGCCCTGCGAGTGACTGGGGCGCCGCGCGGCGGCCAGTCTCATTACTTATCTACCACACCCTGTAGTTCGCAAAGAAGAGCACTCAGTTTAGTTCGCAGCTCCCTCGCGAACTAGTTCGCCGCTCCCTCGCGAACTAGTTCGCTCTTTTAGTTCGCGTCTCGAATTCCGAGAAACAGATCGTTCGCTCGCCTTGCTACCGCTACTGCACGTGCTAGTTTGTTTGTTATGTCAGTGTTATTAGGACATAATCATTTTTTTTTGTCGTTTCTAAATGGAATTTAATATGACCTGCTTAACAAAAGTTGCTTAATAATAGCCCTTTCAAATGACATTAGCATGATAAGTTGCCATCGATAAACCAAAGTGCTCATTGTCCTATTCAGAAATGGGTAAACTGAATAACTGTGCTGTTTTTAATATTTACTTTACATGCATTCGTAGATTATTATTATTTTTAAAATGGATTTATTTATTAGTTCATGGAAGAAACATTACTTATAAAAGGCGCTAATGACCCCGCCATCGACGCGCCCTAACAACACAACATTACTTATAAAATATTATAAATGCGTTTATTTTGATGAATTAAAATACCCGTTTATAAGTAATCGGCTTTTTTTTATATAAATATAGTTTTGGAAATCATGAACAAATTATAATTCTACTATTGGCTACAAGTTAAGTACTATATGACAGAAACAATATTACCTATATTATTAAGAAAAGTAACAGTAATACTTCCAATGTGATACCTAACAATTAGACGTATAAAAATGACAGTGACCCTTGAATGAGAAAGTGGTAACAATAACGAAAGTCATTCAGCTATTTTTTTTATTAGTGTAGAGGAGGATAATCCAACACACATTCACAATACTTTGGCGACGAATGAAACTGATGAAGACACAAAAGTTAAAATCTTTTTGAATTTTGCAAGTCATTTCTTTACATAACTTTCACAAATCTGTTAACCAACAGACTGAGGTAAGTATTATATTATGTCAGCTTTAAAAGCAACGCTAGAAAAATGTAAAAGATACTGTTTCTTTGGTTAAGAAAACAAGAAAAAGCCATTAGAAGCCAAATTATCCACAGAAAGTGATAATATTAAAAATAATGCTCTAGTATTCGTTGATAAAAGTCTGGAGTATCTTAGTAAATAGTTAGATTTTAATGAAAGCAATTGGCTATAGAAAATCCAAAAATTAAATTTAAAACACGATGTTTCATTTGATGACTGTGAGACAATATTAGAGGTTCTAAATTTATGAGAAAAAATGAGTATCAAAGTGAACAAACTTTACTCTGAAATAACAATATTACACGAAATCTAGGTAAAAGTACAGTAAGAGCAGTATTTCATTAGTATAAATGAGCTTTTGATCGACATTAATTTAACAATTGAAAGCGATAAATCATATTACAATTATACTGTAGACAGAAAATTGTTAAAGATGCAAGAAGTGCAAAAAAATATAGCTTAAAAAATAAATTAGTAAAAAAACATATCCTTTGTCCTTTTCTACTCTTTCGTAAAATATTATATTTTTGAAGTGTACTATATTTTTATAGGTTATTCTAAAAAAACATTCTACCATTAACGTAAAAAATATTGCTAATCCTAGCGGCTAATGGTAATAGTTCGCGACCGGGAATGCTCAGTTTAGTTCGCGAACGGTACCGCTCAGTTTAGTTCGCGAACGGTACCGCTCAGTTTAGTTCACGAACTAGGTCGCTCCGCTCTGGAATTCCAGAAAGACAGCTCGTTCACTCGCTTTGCTAGCGCTACTTCACGCACTCTCTTCTTTGTTATAATAGTTGTGGTTACTGATAGTTGTCTTTTAAGTGTTAATGGGATCAAAGTGTGTTTTGTTTTCACATTCCATGTTAAATTTCCGTTTTTGACTTCTGCAATAATTATTAATGTTTAACAGTTACATTTTTTTATTGATTTTTTTTTATATCTGTCTATTCAGTGATATGTGTCCACAGCGAACTGTGTTACCTTTTAGATAATAAACTAAAACAAAAGTTGGTCTTTGGGAAACGATCGAATGAACTAAAGAACTAAGGAGCGAGAGATCTGGGAACTAGTTCGCGTAGTTCGCTCGTGGGAGCGCTCTTCCGAACTAGTTCGTTCGCGAACTACACAAGACTAGTTGATACCAATGCCGAATGGTGTTAGGATGTGGGGTATCCTTTTCGAACTTTGTTCTAAAGTGTCGCTGAACAGTTACCACAGACTGAGTTGAATGAAATTCGAGAACAACGTACACTTTCTCAGTTTCAGCCATCTAGCGCTCTAGTGGCCACCATGGGAAGCTTGGATCTAGTGCAATAGAAACTTGGAGAGCCACTTGTCTTATAACAGCAAACTCCATCATCATACCTATAATAGGACAGCTAAAAGAAAAATCGTGAAATCGCTGCAAACCGTTTTGACTAGCCCTGTATATAGAGGGTCTAAGTGATTTTACAGTATTTCCGGATATTTTTTGGTCATTTACCTTTTTTTTCCTCTAATCTATCTTAAATTTTTACGAGAGGTAGCTCTTTGTCTAAATGTTAAAATCAATCCTTATGAAAAAATTTCTAGCCCTAGTGGTTTGCCTGTAAAAAATAATTTAATTAGTGACACCTAAAATTTTCTCAAATCTTTCAACCGGAATCCACCATCACCTTAGAGTTACCATAAATTTTACTTTTCTTATTATGGCCAAAGTACTACATGGATTTTTACAAAAACGTGTGCATTATGTTCAGAAAAAATTCTAATTTCTTTTAAATACACTCCCCCCTCTGTATTCAGCCAAATTATTCTATATGAAAACTAAATCTTCTCCTCCCAAAAATCATATTTCTCATAATATCCTACAAAATGTTACTTAACTTTTACCTATGGATTTGAAATTTTCACACAATGTGTCCTATAATTTGGCCTATCTTTTAAGCTATAAATCTTTTTGGTAGCTTGAAATCTGAGGGCTAAGGAAACTGTTTAATTTCAATATCTACAACACGTGGGAGATTGCATTACCAAATCAAATATCTGGTTTCTACTATTTTATATCTACTATTTTATTTGTTACGATATTGGCTAGGACCTCATACTTTTGGGATTCCATAGTCAAAGAAGCGATTGAGATTTGATTGGCTGATACCTTCAACAGAGATAGTGAGCTATGTCTTTGCGAGGCATGGAAACCAGCCTTGGCAACTCTATGCAGAGAGTGTGGCACGCATGCTCAGCAACTGCCATAAATGGCCCAATACTAACTTCCTCAGCCCACTACGAACACCTGTAGCCCCACCCAATCACTGTCGGGTGCGGGTGTCGGAGAGAGCCTTGGCCTATATAAAGGGGTGCGGCACCTGGGCTGTCTCAGTATCTGACGGTCAGCCGACCTGTGCAGACGACCCGACAACTGATGTAGACAACGGAGCTATTCGTCGAAATATCGTGTTTTCAAAACACTATCCAGCGGTATACCCTTGAAGACTTCATTTCAAGCATACGCTGGGAAAGTGTATGTCCTTACAAACAATATGCAGCTAATCCCAAGTCCACCCAAGCATACACCTCCATTACATCTTAAACTCTTAAACTCCTTTCCAAATATATATTCAATAATATTGGTGACAAACAGCATCCATGTCTTACGTCTCTTCCAATCCTTCCCTCTTCTGTAAGATCATTCCCCACTCTAACTCTCACTGTTAGTTCAATGGATAATCTACTTATTAGCCTCCTTTCCTTCCAATCAATACTTTTATTTTTATGAATATCCATTAACATCACCCATTGCACTCTATCAAAAGCCTTTTCCAGGTCTATGAAAACCATGTAACAATTTCTTCCCATTTTCAATGTATCTTTTACCTATTGCTCTCAGCAAACCAATAGCTTCTCATGCACTTCTTCCTTTCTGAAATCAAAACTGTTCTTCGGCTGTTGACATGGACAGTCTGCTGGATATTCTTCTCTTTAGCACTTTTAGTAATATCTTAGCAGCGTGGCATAAGAGGCTAATAATTCTGAAATCTTCAAGCTTCACTGAATTCTTTTTCTTCTCAATTTGTATCAACACCTTTGTTAAAAAGTCTTTTTGCCATTCTCCTCTTTCATGTAGCTCATTACACAAATATAGTACTTCTCTTCTTTCCTCAGCTTTCAAACTTTTCAGAATTACTATAGGTAACCGATCAATCTCACAGGCTCTAATGTTCATCTCTGCCAAAACCTTCTCCACTTCCACCTCCAGGATATGGCCTCCCTTCTCCTCCTTGCAGACTCTCTCTTCTTCTAAGCTTTTATTTCATGAGCCTCACTGATTAACGTTCCATCCTTGTTTTCAACTTCCAGCCCCACTTTCCTTCTTTTTCCTTGAAAGCATATCTGCACGGCCTTCTTTTAATCAAATCAAAATTTCCTTCTCTTTCTAATTGCTCTATCTCTTCACACTTCTTATCCAGTCACTGCCTATGTTTTTCCACTTCCTTCTCTGTTTCATCTTCTGTAGCATTGCTTCAGTCATCCATTCTTTCTTTATTCTACTGATTTTCTTAAATCCTATTCATTATGTAGCAGCCCGTTTCAGACTCTCCTTCATCCTTAACCATTTTTAATCCACACCCTCATTTACATTTCCTCTATCCCATTCATTTATAAAGATTTTTTCTATTTCTCTACCTTGTCCTTCCTCTTTAAGAGCGTCAGTATTAAACTTTTTTGTTACCTTCCCTTTCTTAATGCTTTTCACTCTCATTACTATTTCTGCTACAAGATTATGAACAGAATTAACATCAGCTTCTGGCTGTGTTCTTGCATTTTTTAACCAATTCTTATACCTGTTCTGGATTAGTATATAGTCAATCTGATACCTCTTTCCCTCAAAGGGGGAGAGGTCCCAGTATACCTTCTTCTTTTATGGTTTTCAAGAAGAGTATTTCCCACTACCATTTCATTTTCCTTACAGAAACTTACCAGCCTCTCTCATCACTCATTTCGCATCCCAAGTCTGTACTTGCCAGTTGTTCCCTCATCCTTTCCCTCTCCAACCCCATCACCATAAAACAAGCCTTTCTCTTTGTCTATAATTTCCTCCAGTATGTTATAGCACCCCTCCACTTCATCCTCTGAGTGCTGGTTTGTTGGAATGTAGACTTAAATAAAAACTACATCCTCCTTTTCTCCTCTTAGTCTCATAAACGAATTCTACTGTTTATATATTCCACCTTAATTACTTTACTCTTCATAGCTTTCGTCATTACAATTTATTTATTTTTACAGCTTTATTAATCCTTGTTTCAGGATGCAGCCTCTTTAAGCCAGATGGGCTATATACAATTTAATGCTACAATACATAATTTTGTTGTAATTCCTTCCAGGTTGATCGATCTTTGAGCAACTCTCTTCCAGTTCACGCCTGTTACTCATCATATGTCCTTATCCCAATGATCCAGGGGTCTTCCTCTTGTTCTTTTCAGGTTCCTTGGTGTCCAATCCAGAACAGCTTTTTTCATTTGTAGATCTCAGACTTTGAGTCACCATTCATGTTGATCAGTTGGCCAAGATAGATGTACTATTCTACGGACTCAATAGCAGATTCCACATGTCTGCCTTGTCCTTTTCTACCCCTTTGTTTTTCATGATTTTGCTTTTTGACATGTTAATTTTAAGGTCCACTTCTCTGAAAGCTGCCTCTACTTCATTTATCAATTCTTTTAGCTATAACTATATCATCAGCGAATCTTAAGTTGTTGAGTCTTCTTCCAGTTATTCTTAACCCTCTATTTTGCTATTGAATTTTTGACATTGCCAACTCCAGGACTGATGTGAATAGCTTGGGGGATATACCCTTCTTTCTACTGGGAACTCTGTGGTGGTTGATTACAATGGTTACTCCTAAATTCCCACTGCTCTCCTCCTACAAATAACAACATTGATACTCTCCAGATTCAAACTCTCCACTCCCCTCATGTAACTTCACATATCTCAAAAATATCCAACTTAATTATCTTCATCTCCTGTTTCAAATTCTCTGATTTTCCCGCTTGCAGAAGAGTTCTAACATACCACGTTCCTATTCTCATTCTATCCCTTCTCTGTACCCCACTCCCACGCTTCAATGTATTCCCCTCCCGGAGATCCAAACGAGGGGATATTGCTCCGGAACATTTTACTAGAAGCGCCATCACCATGCTCTTTCTAGGGAATCCTTTAGGACTTTAATATGGTGGTTTCCTGTTGCCTTCCACATTCTCATGCCATTGACCATCTATAGCTTCCTTCACCTTAAAGAACCGTTCACACTAGCGGTCAGCTCAGCTCAGGTCAAAAATAGCTATACACGTAATCCAATGGGAGCATTCACACTACGCGGTCCGCTCAGGTCAGGGCAAGGCAGCTCAAACCGAAGATCACGCCGCCACTGATCAACAACGGTCAAGACCTGAGCTGAGCTGAGCTGACCGCTAGTGTGAACGAGCTACGGTCAGGTCAGGTCAGATCAAATGGGCGGCGCACGTCTGAAAAATATGCCCGTGAGCAATAAAAAAGAGTAATAAATAAAAAAAAATGTTTTAACGGTATTTTATTTCTATTTATTATAAAGTCCGCAAATTTTAATATAAAATCAAATATTATTACAGGTTTTAGTACTGTCAAGATTCAGATCCTGTTTCCGAATTTAAAAAAAATGTGAATATGTTTTTTTGAACCAAATGCTTCTGTACCAGCATTAGTACACAAACAAAGAAAGAAAAGTAGGGTATCTCTCGTTCATCCTGAAATTCACTTTCTATATGGCATGAAATAAATAATTTTGCAAAATACATGTTGCTAAAATTGTGTTATCAATTAATCCTGGAGCAGAATTATTTTTTCTAAAATAAATTTGAAATCTCTGAGCCTTAAAATATCAAAAGCATTCCCCAGAACTCGTCTTGCATGGTATAAAACCGGTAGCTATCATTCTTCTTTCTCTTGATCTGTTTGCGCTTGAAACACTGGATGCACTCAGTACCATCCTCTTTTTGAACTTGACATATTTTTAGGCTCTTGATCCCAAATCATTACGATTTAATTGACGTTGGGGTAGAAAACAGCATTGTTCACTACGAGCTACTGAAATGAAATGGCCTCGTCTGCTACTTGATCTGGCATGACCTGAGCTGAGCTGAGCTGACCTGACCGCTAGTGTGAATGCTATCCTGGATTGTGAGCTGAGCTGACCTGACTGCTAGTGTGAATGGGCCTTTAAGAATATTTTCTCCTTCCTAGAGCAAGAGATTGCCCTGGCCCTTTACCCACTCATCCGCCCTGCAATAGGCTGTTGGTGCTTGGTGGAGGGTGTCTCCTTATCCCCAGAGCTACTCAGCTGGCTGTTTGCCTTGTAAAATACAGGTGCTAGTTTTGGTCCACCCTGTGTATTTCATTTCCCTGGTACCACCCATAACTGGGAGTCATTCTCCAATCCTCCACCTGGGGAGTTGCCCGATGGGGGACTGGCAACCCCTCATAGAATGCCATAGGTAATAACATGTATTTCTTGCTTAATAACGTGTATCGAACTACACACATTTCAAGCTAGTTTACTTCATTAGTATATATTTTCTGTCTTTAATATGCACATTGTTAAAACAATTCTGCTCTGTGCTCTAAAATCTGGTATACACTTTCATCAGGCAGTAATACTTGAAAAAATGTGCATTTTAAAGTCATGAAATATTGAGGCGTTGGTACTACTACTAACGGACAGTACTTATCCACAAGGATACAGTGGGAAGTGTGTGGGAACATGGTTAGAAGTTCAAGCCTTGTTTAAACATTGGTTTATTACAATTATTAAAAATAATGCTGACACTTACAGAAAATATTACAACTATAATATCAAGTACCATCAATTCTGGTCTTGCAAACGAAGATATTAATAATTTGTTATCACCAAACAATATAATATTATGAACCAAACCTTGGTCTTGCAAACGAAAATATGAATAATCTTGTTATCACAAAATGATATTATGGACCAAACCTTGGTTTTGCAAACGAAGATAAGAATAATCTGTTATTACAAAATTATATAATATTACGGACCAAACCTTGGTCTGCAACTTATATCTTGAACAACCCTTATAATTACAAACAATCCTACTTATACCAAATTATAGAAATAACCTGACTGGCTCTTAATAATCTACTAGCCAAATACAAATTTATATTTGAGCCAGACTGCTAACGGCGAGGTAGAAGGCGACACACTGGTAGTAGCAATTAACAGAGAAAATGACTAATATAATGTCAAATAAAACTGGCCTCAATCTTGTAGATTAACGTATGAATAATCCTGTAATCACCGACAATTCCACATAGATCAATGACAGAAATAACAAGACCGGCTCGTTCCCATCTACTAGCATCTAACACTCTGCCAGTAGGACCAAACACAATTTATGGCTGAGGCAGACCGCTAACGACGAGGCAGAAGGCAACACTCTTGGTTGCAGTTGACGGCCACTACCTCCAGTACCCACAGCACTCTCGGTGAAGAGTGTCGGAGAACTCCCTCTCTGCAGGTGGTCGAAGCTCGCCCGCACTGACTGCTTCCTCCTTAGTCCCGCAACGCCATCACTCCGGAAAACATTAGCGGGATGCCGACCGCGTGCCTTCAACTCACTGACTGGCTGACTGTCCGACTCCATTCTCCAGCCCCGCTGCCACTCCGGGGAGTACTAGTGGAACACCGACTGCCTGCCCACAACCGACTGACAGCCTCCCTGGCCGCCCGGTCCAACCGCGGACCCGCCAACCCCACCGGGCTTCCGGCGTCACGGCGACACAGGGAAGTACTCTTTCCCGACTGACTGCGACTAACTAACTCACTCAGACCAACTGCCACTAACTGCCCGCTCGGATCCGTGTCCCCACATATATACCGGTTATCGCCAGGCGCCACAGCGCTCTCTTGCGGGGGAACACGAAAGAGGAAACAATCGCGAGCGGAAGAGAAGAGAAGGTCAAAGATACTACAAGAGCCGAGCACGGCTCAAATATATACTCATGAAATAATTAATTTTCCTTGCTTATAACATTATGCCTCATTGAAATCAAGATCATTATAGGCAGAAAAGGACTGGGGGAATGGAATGGGAAGGAATTTGGTCAGGGCCTTTTGAAGGAACTATCCTGGCATCCTCCTGGAGTTTCTTCAGTAAACCATGGAAAAACAAAATATGGATGGGGATTCAAACCTGGATCCTCCCTAATGCGATCTCTAATGAACTAAAATAACCACCTTCCTACTATATATGGAAGTTGATATAAACATTTTGGGTACTGTTTCGAAATGGTCACATCAGGACGACACAGGTGGTTAGGTTGATTTGCAGCTGGAACTAAACGAAAAATCATCCACTTAGTTTCAGCATAAGTCATGAGGAATTTATTTTTCATTGATAACTTAAGGTCGCTTAATTTTTTTAAGTCAATGTACTGGCGGTTACATTGGAATGCAGTTTATACCAAAATGAAAAGTGATCTTCGTTATTTCGAGGTACACTCTTTGGCCACGGTAAATTGAATCCTGGTAGTTTTGAGCAGGGACTGGTAGTTTCCACTATGGCCTGTGATGTTGATGATACCCATTCTGCTACTCATCTATCTGTAGGGCTGAAGGTTTTAGATGTTAAACTGGCAGCAGTCTTCCAAGCAAATCCTGAACTGTTTCAGTAACATTTGAAGGCATAGCCTGGACTTCAGTGTTCGCCCCAGGAACCGAGTCCTGATTGTCTTTTGCGGCTGGGATGGTATGAGGGTTGGAACTTAAATAGTGGCAACTATTTATTCACAACCGATACAAAAGCGTTACTTGTTTGCACCTGTTATTGTCCTTCAAAGTATTCACCAGCATTGTGTAGAACCCATTGCCAGCGATGTGGAAGGAGTAGTATACCGTTAGCAGAGCCTGTTCTGTTGATGGTGCGAATGGAGCGGTCTACTGCCTGTCGAATCTCTGGTACAGTTCTGAAGCGAATGCCACGAAGTGGTTCCTTCATCTTCGGAATCAAATCAAAGTCACAAGGACTTACGTCCGGGGAGTATGGTGGATGGAACAGTACGTACTTCCCCGTCCCATCGACCGAACAGAGCAGCCACAGCTTGTGCTGTATGCGCCCGCGCATTGTCATTAAAATGATGGGTGGGTTGCGCAGAAAATGTTGCCACTTCTTTCGCAAAGCTGGTCGCAGGTGATGCTCCAAAAATGAATAGTAATAATGTGCATTGACGGTCTGCCGTGGAGGAATGTAATGCATTAGGATAACACCACAGTCGTACACGAGAATCACTATAACTTTCACCATACTGGGGCTCTGACGCACTTTCGACTTTCGCGGCGACCCATAATGATGCCATTCGTTGGATTGGTGTTTCAGTTTTGGCTCGTACGATGTGGCCCATGTCTCACCCAGTGTTACGATACGGTGTAAGAAAACCTCTCCTTCGCGCTCATAGCGCTCCAAGTGAGTCTGAGCAGCGTCGTATTGCATCCATTTATGCATTTCCGTCAATTCATGGGGAGCCCATCGTGATGCAATTTTTCGCATGCCCAGGCGTTCCTTCAGGATGCGAAGCACTGTCGTATGCGCTAACCCGGTTTCGTAGGCGAGCTCACGAATCGTCTGGCGTCGATCACCGTCCACTAACGCGGCAACAGTATGCACTTCTTCTTCAGACACGCTAGGACGACCTGCCCGATGCATGTCTGCCACAGTTTGCCGACCTCCGTTGAATGCTTTCAGCCAACGTGCCACTGTTCTGTACGCCAATGCCGATTCTCCGTACGCCTCTTGATGACACTGTCGTACTGTACGACCTCTGGCACATTCAATCTTGATCCAGTTCCGTCGTTCCTGTTTCGAGACACCGTTACGTTAGACCGCTCGCTCACAAGTAACTGCGTTTCCCTCGATTGTGCGCACACCGGCGACAGGGGACGGGCGAGTCAATTTGCTCGGAGGTAAGGTAGGTATTTCAAAAACGTGAGCAATCAGCGACAATAGTAGAGTCCATTGCATAGTGTCTCCACAGCAGTGTTGCCACTATTTACATATGGAAACGGTGAAGCAGGTTGGCAATGGTATGTAACAACAGTATAATCGAAATGTGTTGCCATCTGGACTTCGGCTATATTTGTGGAAACCAAACCCTGAACGGTTTCAGTATCATTTAAAGGCGTAGCCTGGATTTCAGCCTCATACCCAGGCACCTAGTCCTGATTATCCTGTTGTAACTTCTGAATTTGATGATTGTCCAAGGAGGGTCTCTGAACTTTAGTGTTTATATTATTAGAACAGGCTGAAACATATCCTCAAGTTTTTCGTTGATATTAATTCAGAACTGTTTGAATAAGTCAGCTTAGCTTGTACGTCAAATCGCGAATTAAGATGTTTGGTCAGTGCTTCAAATAGTGGGTGAAGTTGTTTGGTCAGTGCTTCAAATTGTGAATCAACATGTTTGGTCCGAGACACAAATCGTGAATCAAGTTTCTTGCCTTATCATTCGAATCTTTTATCAAGTAAATCGAATTTTTTGTGAAGTGAATCGAAATATTTTGTCTGTGTTTCAAGTAGTTACATGTTTGTATCAAATGCTTCAGGTATGTCTTTTCTAAATGAATTGAGCGGTGACTGTATTATCGGCATTAGTTGTCGGTAATCTACTGCTGCGGATTGTACAGGTTGTAGGTAGCTGGTATAGGGTTGCCAGATGGCTGGGAAATCCGGGAATGTCCGGGAATTTCGTGTCTGGTCCCGTGTCAAGGAATTAAGCTTTACTGTTCCGGAATTCAAGTATACTAGTTTTTTTTTCTAACTTAAGATATTAGGGGGGCCAAGAGACCAAGTCAAGCATGCCGCGCTCGCAGCGGGAGGTAGAAGCGAGCGTCCGTCCAACGCACTCCACCTTGCCGACGACCAGAGACAATATTATACAGACTGTCCAACTATGACGAAGCAAGCGCTAGCCGCAATGCTAGCACTCGTAGACGACAATACAACGTCCGTTTCCCCTATCACTCCCATGATTCCCTTTACACGTATTTGCGTGTTTTGTTTTGGTTCAGAGTGGACGCTTGAATAAAATATTCATAGACGAGCAAAATGAGGTTCACTGGTTTTAATGACAATTGGTCAAATGATCCTGTTTTTAAAGAATGGATACGGAAAAAAAAAGAGTTAACTGCAGTTTGTAAAACATATAACTCAGATATCGCAATTCAGTATGAAGGTCGCCGCGCGTTGAGAGTAAGTAATTACCTTTTTCTTTTGTTTTAAATACCAGTCCGTGGAGTTGTATAGAGGATGGATAAAATAAATAACAATAAGCATGTTAAAGTACCTAGATATTTTCTCGCCTCGCATTCGGGATGACGGCGGTTCGAATCCCCATCCGGGCATCCAGATTTGGGTTTTCCATGGTTTCCAAAATAACTCCAGGCTAATACCGGGATGCTTCCTTCAAAAGGCCATGGCCGAATTCCTTCCCATTCCTTGCCCCCATCCTTGCCCCTGATCCTTTCCCGTCTCTAAAGACCTAGCTGTTGAGAGACGTAAAGCAGTTAAAAACATAGGTATTGAAGTATGTTTATTGTTTTTGTACACACTATCGCAACAATGTTATCGTAATTTCTATTCCAGGCTCACGCTAATAGTACTAAGCATAAAAAGATGATGTCAGCCAAGAAAATTGCAAGATGTATGGACAAATTTTCATAAAAAAAAAGATACAAAGGAAGATATTTCGATCTCAAATGCGGAAGTAGCATTAATTTATCACAATGTAAAACATGGTTTGAGTTACAATAGTTTAGACTGATTGACAAAAAATATACACAAAATTATTCCAACTAGTCAAATAACAGCAAATCTGACACGTGGACGTACTGTGATAGACTATTTCTAGGGTAGATAAAATGGTTGTATTAGTTTGAGGCGGCAAGCCGGTTCAATGAATGGCGTCCGGATCAGACAAGTGGGTCACGCACGCATCAGCAAGTTTACGCTGGTCACTCACACTGAGGTCACGCGGTATATGTTCGCGAACAGTGATGGAAGCTTTAGGCCATTGCCTGACCAGTACATGCGACAGTAAAAAGTGACTAACTCACGTTGAAAGTGTTCCAGAACATCGATGGAACATGGAGGTCGTTGACTACCTGGTAAGGGCTTGGTATGCGATCACACTGTCAATACACATGACTGGGGTGTGTAAATAGGCAGACTAAGGTCATGCAAGGAGTCAGTCTCAAGAGGGATAGCGCCGCCACTATGTCCGTCTGAGCGTCGAACCAGAGACCCGCCAGCCACAAGCCCAGTCCATCATATAGCTCACTGCGCCCAGATGTGCTTGTAAGTGTTGACTACTTGGTTGACTTTATGAAGCTATGGAGTTCCATTGAAGGGGAGCTGCTAGAACTATAACTAGTACCGGTAGAGCAGAATTGTGAAGATTTGCTTATTCAATGAGCACTCTCTCCTTCATAGCTAGTGGCTCGAGTCGAATAGAGCAATTCACTAACAGAGCCAGTCTAACGTCTAATCTTGGAAAGGAGCCTGAGGGTCAGCCTTCAGTAGAGTCATCGAACAAGTAAGTCAGTCATTGTATTGTCCTACCCATGGAGGAAGGAAATATATGGAGGAGAAGTGACGTTAAATCTGTGACGCCGGCTCTAAACTCACGCGCATGCGCGTTGGCGGCAGCGGCGATGTTGCGAACCCAAACAAATGCAAAGAGCACATTGTGTTTGATGTTGTGATTATTTCATTTTGTAATGTGTATAATTGTTTTATAATGCCATCTTGTGTTGCATACAGTTGCGCAAATAGGCAAGAGAGGAAAAAACCTGGAATATCATTTCATAAGTAAGTTGCATTCTAATAATTGTTGTTGAAGTGAAGAATTGCAAACTTTAGTGCCTGTCAGTAGGTATAAAAGGGCGGAGCGCGCTCAAAAAGTGCGGTTCTTGCACGGAACACCTCTATTGTTCTAATTGGATACATTGTATCATTCTATTGTTCTCCCCCTCCCACCTGTCAATCATTTTCACACCTATTGTTCTCTCCCCTCCCACTTGACTAACCACTTGACTTGAGGGCCACTTGACTAACCACTTGACATGAGGGCCACTTGACTAACCACTTGACTAACCTCAGTTACACCCCTAATGTCCTTGACCACGCACCCCTCTAGCCGCACCAGGTGTGACGCAGCCGTTGCCAGACCACTTGAGCGAGCAACTGGACTTTCGGACAGATGTCGACATGCCGCTCCTTTTTCGAACGAGGAATTCGCGGAGGTATTTGCCAGTGCGTGCCGAGGCAAATAACAGGTACATGCCGAGGCAAATAACAGATACATGCCGAGGCAAATAACAGGTACATGCTGTGGCGGTGGGGGCGGGCACCGCCACGTGGTTCACCATCGGGTTGGCCACGTTGTCTATACACACACACACACACACCACACACACACACACACACACACATCGCGCGGCAAGCGGCGGTTGAACCGAGGCAAGTGCCGCGGCAAGCGGCGGCTGAACCGCGGCAAATTGCCGCGGTGCGGCAACATGCCGCGGCTGAGTCCCGCTGCAAGGAGTGACGTTGCGGCCGCACGGCGCCGCGGCGCAACGAGAATATGGATGCTCAGACGGGGATTCGAACCAATGGATGCTCAGACGGGGGTTCGAACCAGAGGTAACCCCAGCTTCACCACCCCAGTAACAGCTGTCGATTTTATTGCTCTTGAAAACGAGAATATGGATGCTCAGACGGGGATTCGAACCAGCGATCGTTGTTTGACGGCATTCAATGGACGGGAATAAGCAATATACTTTATATTGAGCGCTTAATAAAATGCGATTTAAACCATCTTTAAACATACGACGAACGAGAATATGGATGCTCAGACGGGGATTCGAACCAGCGATCGTTGTTTGACGGCATTCAATGGACGGGAATAAGCAATATACTTTATATTGAGCGCTTAATAAAATGCGATTTAAACCAATGAGGTTTCTTTCTTAAGTTAGGAATTAATGTCTTTAAACATACGACGAAAACACATTTCTGAAAGCTCATTTAACGTAATATTAAGCACGTCATTTCTACCCCAATCACACTAAGTACGATGATAAAATTCATATAGCGTTGATTGTAAAAAACTGAACTTTCTATTTATCTAAAAATACTTTTTAAAAAACTTCTATTTCTGATAGTTGATTACAAATTTCGTTCGCTGAGCCAGAGGTTGGTGCCCCCAAGGAGGGTCGAGTCTAACACAATGCTGCCTTTTGTGATCGCCACTCGAACGCAACAGCTGCTCAGCCTACAACTCAACTTCATTTCGCGTAATATTAAGCTTTTAATTTCTACTCTTGGCATAACGCGAGAAAAAAAATGTTTATATCGTGATAATTCTAGGAAAATAACCTTTCCAATTAAACTATAATATTTTTTAAAAAACTTGTACTTCCGATAGCTGATCTTAAATTTGGGGTTCTGAGCCACGCTTTGTATTGCTGTGGGGGGTGAGGTTTCTATAGCGTATTGTATGTACCGTTGCTGCGGGGCGTTAATTGTGCGCGCTAAGAGTGGCTGTTTAGAAAATTAAACTCCGCAAACAACACAGTAGCGTTCACGGAGCGTCGTTGATGGTTGTACGTAGAGCTTGAATCGAAAATTTACTGCCGCTGCTGCATTGTAATAAATTATTTAGGTGGAATATACCGATTCCACTAGGATCATCCTGTACTAAGAAATGTTCCCAGGACGGCTGCAGAGGTGTTTCCTAGCGACCAAGACTTACTAACTGCGATAAGTTCGGCGAAAGACGTTTGTGACGGTGAGTATTTTGGACAAAGTTTTGTGCATATTCTTACGACTCAGACCGAGCGTGGTGGGTGAGCGGTTAACTCTCTGGCCTCACATTCGGGAGGACGCGGGTTCGAATCCCCGTCCAGGCATCCATCGCGCGCTAGTGATAACAAACAAGTATCTGTGCATGCGAAGTAAATAAATATGGAGTCACGTTATAGTGCGATACACTGAATGTCAATTGTGGATAGGAACGGAGCTCAGTTTCCTTATTTCACCTGTATAATGTTGTGGAAAAGCCTTGTAAAATCGAAGGGTGTTACCTGTATGCCTCTTCAGTCGTCTCTCATCGTGAACTTTACAGGCGACAGAGGATTGAACGAAGAACGGGGGGGAATTCGACTATGGTCCTTTGTGGGAACCATCCCGGCATTCACCTCAAGCGGTTGCGGAAAAACCTTGTAAAATCGAAACTTGGTTGACCGGACGAAACCGCGTCGTCCTAGGTTCCAGACCAGTACAACCTGCATCAACCCAATTGTGGATAGGAACAGAGCTCCGTTACCTTATTTCACATGTCTAATGTTGCTGGCTGCAACGTTGTATGACAGATCAATTTTGATACGGAGGTGGGTAAAGAACGTGCTTGAAGTGTATAACTTATATGTAAGCAGCCAGGTTAGTATGGATATCACCCCCAAAAATTAATGCTATGGAAAAGCCTTTTTTTCTGGCTTCACCTCGTTGACGTCAAAATCGTTAGAAGTGGGAAAGGACCGGGGGAGCAAGTAACTGGAAGAAATTCGGCAGTGACCTTTTGAACAAACCAAGGCGAAAATTCAGATGTGGGTGCCCGGACAAGGATTCGAAACCGCATCTTCCCGAATGCGAATCTCATGTGTATTAGCGTCAGACCACGAAACTAAGGGATCACCGTCGTAAGTGGATAAATTATTAGCGTACCAGTATGGCTTTACACCTCGCCAACATCGATATCATTAGAGGCGGGATAGGATTGATGCAGGGAAACGGTCACCTGGAGTGATTTGGGGAAACCATGGAAAACCAGAATATGGATGCTCAGACGGAGATTCGAACCAGCGCCCTTCTGAATGCATGGTCAGAACGTTAACACTCACCCACCACGCTCGGTAATTTTCGTGGGCAATACTGAAAAATATCTATTCTGAGAAGTAATTTTTTGCATGGTGCTTCGATAATCATGAAATTTCCAAACATCTGAAATGACTGGTTACGCAGATATTGCTGCCACCAGAGACACAGGGAAATAGTGTGAACTTTGACAAAACATCCTTAGCTGGGACGCTGCATGTTAGAGACTAATACAGTAACTCTAATCAACTACACAATCTTGCTACTTATCCCGTTTCTTGGCAGAGGCATATTGCATACTGTACGGATATTGAGTGACCAAGACTTACTAACTGCGATAGTTTCGGCGAAAGACGTTTTGGGCGGCGAGTGTTTTGGACAAAGTATTGTGCGTATTCTTACGGCTCATACTGAGCGTGGTGGGTGAGCGGTTAACTCTCTGGCCTCACATTCGGGAGGACGCGGGTTCGAACCCCCGTCCAGGCATCCAAATTTGGGTTTTTAATGGTTTACCTAAATCATTCCAAGAATGCCGGTGTGGTTTCCTCAAAAAGGCGTCGGGAGGACGTGGGTTTGAATCCCTGCCCCGACCATCAAGATTTCGGCTTTCCATGCTTTTTATGAAATTACTGCATTCGGTGCTTAAGCCATCTGACGGGAAAGTGAAAAGCCCTCAACCTGACCTTCACATCTTTCACAACTTGCGTCGTAATGTAGTTACGCCTTAACACTTCCGTTGTTCGGTTTCAAGTTTAAACTGTAGGTTCTCTACACCCTGTTAAGTTCAAGTAGGCTAGGATAGAGGCGGAATGCGCAGGCAATAAAAAACCCTGGTCATAATGACCAAACGAGCCATTACTCCGTACTTCAGGTGAATGTTGGGTTGGGTCCTTCAAAAGACCATGCCTGAATTCCATTCCGATCCTTGCACCAGTCCTATCACACTTCGTGATCGGTAAAGATCTGGCCTAGCATTTGGGAGGGCGTGGGCTCGAATCCCAGTCCGGGCATCCAGATTTGAGTTTTCCATGGTTTCCCCAAATAACTCGAGGCGAATGACGGGGATGATTTTCTTCATTTGCCATGGCCGAATTCCCCACCGTTCCTCGTCCACTGTCCTTTCCCACCTCTAAAGGCTTCGATGTCGACGAGGCGTAGAACCCTAAAAAAAAAAAAAAAGAAACCCACGACCACCAACTCCAGATGAATGTCGAGTTATTCATTCAAAATACCATGCCCGAATTCCTTCCCAGTCCTTGCCGCCAGTCCATACAATTATGGCCATTACATTCTCGCAATCACCATAGAGGGGGAATGCGCAGGCAATAAAAAACCCTGGTCATAATGACCAAACGAGCCATTACTCCGTACTTCAGGTGAATGTTGGGTTGGTTCCTTCAAAAGACCATGCCTGAATTCGATCCCGATCCTTGCACCAGTCCTATCACACCTCGTGATCGGTAAAGATCTGGCCTAGCATTTTGGGAGGGCGTGGGCTCGAATCCCAGTCCGGGCATCCAGATTTGAGTTTTCCATGGTTTCCCCAAATAACTCGAGGCGAATGACGGGGTGATTTCTTCATTTGACATGGCCGAATTCCCCACCGTTCGTCGTCCACTGTCCTTTCCCACCTCTAAAGGCTTCGATGTCGACGAGGCGTAGAACCATAAAAAAAGAAAACCACGACCACCAACTCCAGATGAATGTCGAGTTATTCATTCAAAATACCATGCCCGAATTCCTTCCCAGTCCATGCCGCCAGTCCATACAATTATGGCCTTTACATTCTCGCAATCACCAAATTTTAGTGCCAATCGATTTACAGTAGACCTATCAACGGTATTGTCGGTATAAACAGCCTTGAAACGACGATGAATCGCAGTAGGAATCACTTTGTCAGCAGTTAAAAATTCGATAACAGCACGATGTTTAACTCACGTTGACACAACACTAGAACAGTTCTCCATAATTCCGGACAACGAATCCTTACTTCTCAGTACTTTCAAATAAAATGTAATGCCGCTTGGTATGTATGGTCTGGCGTTAGAGTTTTTCAGTCGTAACAGCCTTACATAAGGACAGGACTGAACACGTTTACCCCCACCACCACGGACTAGGCCTGATTACTACCCAAATGGACTG
The DNA here is from genome assembly GCA_031002005.1 of Vandiemenella viatica. Lineage (NCBI taxonomy): Eukaryota > Metazoa > Arthropoda > Insecta > Orthoptera > Morabidae > Vandiemenella > Vandiemenella viatica. Next base: position 386,450,150 of record JARYHS010008074.1, on the reverse strand, counting down.
CTAGTGCCAGTGTACAGAGATGGCCAGCCCGGTACTGATATTTTTTTTACCCCCACCACCCCGGACTAGACCTGATTACTACCCAAATGGACTGCTAGTGCCAGTGTACAGAGATGGCCAGCCCGGTACTGTTGTTGTTTTCGTCTGTGTATCAGCTCAATGAGTACTCCATATACACATGTGAATGCAGCATCCGATGCACTTCCACTGACACGTCTATCATGATGGTTACGTGACGTGTGTGTTGACTCTGGAGAACTCTACCAAGTTTCGTTATTCATCTGAAAATTTATTACTGAAAAAAAAAACACATTTTAGTTATCCGGTGACTGCCATTACACTTTTTTTCCCCCCCATATAACACGTATTTCTGTAATCCACACACATTATATGAACGATATTGTGATACACGCAGGTGTGATTTTTATGTCAACCATTGACTTCATTCATGGACGAAATTTACATTTATTACCGATTTTTGTTATATATGACCAAATTTCTTGATTTTGTACATTTTCACACTTTTTTTATGATATTCATAGAAACAGCCGCATACGTACTTATATCCAACAAATTTATGTCTTTTCGAATGTTGGCGTCTATTACAATTCGCTCTTCAGACCAGTATGTAAGTGATGAAGCGTCACGCCACTACAGGAACTCATAAAAATAACTCTGTAAAGGGTTTTATTAATGGAAAGTGGATAAAATAAAACAAATTGAATAACTTAGTATGTGTATTTTATTCACACTGTTCACATCAATGTAGTATCCTGGGTTATAATTCTTAATTACTACATTGTTAATAACAGGTAATACAAGTAAATTTTTATATGCAATAAGTTCATATTTTAGTAGATTATAGTCCAGTGACGAACTGGGGGCCAATTGAGTCACATAAACATCACGAATATGCATATCAACCAGTTTTTGCACTGTTGCCATATGATAGTCTCGTAGCACTTTACTAGATAAAATGTCCACAAATTCTGTGTAGTATCTTGCAACTAGGTATCCCCACCTCTTCTTGACGGTCAAGGTGCTGGACACTGCAGGCTGCGCGTCGATGAGGTTCTTCCAAGTTGAATCGCTGAAGAAGATGCCGCTGGTGGGGTCAACATTTGGGTAAAAACATACAGTTTTCGTCCTGGCAATCGTACGGAAGGAGACGGCGTTCTCACCAAGTGGAATGTTTGTCTGGGAGCTGCCTGTGTAGAACAAATCTGACACTACATCCAATACTTGAGTCAGCACGACCCATTCTTCATACGTTAGTATAACCTTGGTGCGGTATCCAACTTTTTCGAGCACTACTACTGGCTCAAATTCGTGTTTGGACGATAAACCTATCGTCAAACGCTTAGAATCACCAGCATTGAGCTGATACACAGACGAAAACAACAGTACCGGGCTGGCCATCTCTGTACACTGGCACTAGCAGTCCATTTGGGTAGTAATCAGGTCTAGTCCGGGGTGGTGGGGGTAAAAAAAATATCAGTACCGGGCTGGCCATCTCTGTACACTGGCACTAGCAGTCCATTTGGGTAGTAATCAGGCCTAGTCCGTGGTGGTGGGGGTAAACGTGTTCAGTCCTGTCCTTATGTAAGGCTGTTACGACTGAAAAACTCTAACGCCAGACCATACATACCAAGCGGCATTACATTTTATTTGAAAGTACTGAGAAGTAAGGATTCGTTGTCCGGAATTATGGAGAACTGTTCTAGTGTTGTGTCAACGTGAGTTAAACATCGTGCTGTTATCGAATTTTTAACTGCTGACAAAGTGATTCCTACTGCGATTCATCGTCGTTTCAAGGCTGTTTATACCGACAATACCGTTGATAGGTCTACTGTAAATCGATTGGCACTAAAATTTGGTGATTGCGAGAATGTAAAGGCCATAATTGTATGGACTGGCGGCATGGACTGGGAAGGAATTCGGGCATGGTATTTTGAATGAATAACTCGACATTCATCTGGAGTTGGTGGTCGTGGTTTTCTTTTTTTATGGTTCTACGCCTCGTCGACATCGAAGCCTTTAGAGGTGGGAAAGGACAGTGGACGACGAACGGTGGGGAATTCGGCCATGTCAAATGAAGAAATCACCCCGTCATTCGCCTCGAGTTATTTGGGGAAACCATGGAAAACTCAAATCTGGATGCCCGGACTGGGATTCGAGCCCACGCCCTCCCAAAATGCTAGGCCAGATCTTTACCGATCACGAGGTGTGATAGGACTGGTGCAAGGATCGGGATCGAATTCAGGCATGGTCTTTTGAAGGAACCAACCCAACATTCACCTGAAGTACGGAGTAATGGCTCGTTTGGTCATTATGACCAGGGTTTTTTATTGCCTGCGCATTCCCCCTCTATGGTGATTGCGAGAATGTAATGGCCATAATTGTATGGACTGGCGGCAAGGACTGGGAAGGAATTCGGGCATGGTATTTTGAATGAATAACTCGACATTCATCTGGAGTTGGTGGTCGTGGGTTTCTTTTTTTTTTAGGGTTCTACGCCTCGTCGACATCGAAGCCTTTAGAGGTGGGAAAGGACAGTGGACGAGGAACGGTGGGGAATTCGGCCATGGCAAATGAAGAAAATCATCCCCGTCATTCGCCTCGAGTTATTTGGGGAAACCATGGAAAACTCAAATCTGGATGCCCGGACTGGGATTCGAGCCCACGCCCTCCCAAATGCTAGGCCAGATCTTTACCGATCACGAAGTGTGATAGGACTGGTGCAAGGATCGGAATGGAATTCAGGCATGGTCTTTTGAAGGACCCAACCCAACATTCACCTGAAGTACGGAGTAATGGCTCGTTTGGTCATTATGACCAGGGTTTTTTATTGCCTGCGCATTCCGCCTCTATCCTAGCCTACTTGAACTTAACAGGGTGTAGAGAACCTACAGTTTAAACTTGAAACCGAACAACGGAAGTGTTAAGGCGTAACTACATTACGACGCAAGTTGTGAAAGATGTGAAGGTCAGGTTGAGGGCTTTTCACTTTCCCGTCAGATGGCTTAAGCACCGAATGCAGTAATTTCATAAAAAGCATGGAAAGCCGAAATCTTGATGGTCGGGGCAGGGATTCAAACCCACGTCCTCCCGACGCCTTTTTGAAGGAAACACACCGGCATTCGCTTGGAATGATTTAGGTAAACCATTAAAAACCCAAATTTGGATGCCTGGACGGGGGTTCGAACCCGCGTCCTCCCGAATGTGAGGCCAGAGAGTTAACCGCTCACCCACCACGCTCAGTATGAGCCGTAAGAATACGCACAATACTTTGTCCAAAACACTCGCCGCCACAAACGTCTTTCGCCGAACTTATCGCAGTTAGTAAGTCTTGGTCACTCAATATCCGTACAGTATGCAATATGCCTCTGCCAAAGAAACGGGATAAGTAGCAAGATTGTGTAGTTGATTAGAGTTACTGTATTAGTCTCTAACATGCAGCGTCCCAGCTAAGGATGTTTTGTCAAAGTTCACACTATTTCCCTGTGTCTCTGGTGGCAGCAATATCTGCGTAACCAGTCATTTCAGATGTTTGGAAATTTCATGATTATCGAAGCACCATGCAAAAAATTACTTCTCAGAATAGATATTTTTCAGTATTGCCCACGAAAATTACCGAGCGTGGTGGGTGAGTGTTAACGTTCTGACCATGCATTCAGAAGGGCGCTGGTTCGAATCTCCGTCTGAGCATCCATATTCTGGTTTTCCATGGTTTCCCCAAATCACTCCAGGTGACCGTTCCCTGCATCAATCCTATCCCGCCTCTAATGATATCGATGTTGGCGAGGTGTAAAGCCATACTGGTACGCTAATAATTTATCCACTTACGACGGTGATCCCTTAGTTCGTGGTCTGACGCTAATACACATGAGATTCGCATTCGGGAAGATGCGGTTTCGAATCCTTGTCCGGGCACCCACATCTGAATTTTCGCCTTGGTTTGTTCAAAAGGTCACTGCCGAATTTCTTCCAGTTACTTGCTCCCCGGTCCTTTCCCACTTCTAACGATTTTGACGTCAACGAGGTGAAGCCAGAAAAAAAAGGCTTTTTCCATAGCATTAATTTTTCGGGTGATATCCATACTAACCTGGCTGCTTACATATAAGTTACACACTTCAAGCACGTTCTTTACCCACCTCCGTATCAAAATTGATCTGTCATACAACGTTGCAGCCAGCAACATTAGACATGTGAAATAAGGTAACGGAGCTCTGTTCCTATCCACAATTGGGTTGATGCAGGTTGTACTGGTCTGGAACCTAGGACGACGCGGTTTCGTCCGGTCAACCAAGTTTCGATTTTACAAGGTTTTTCCGCAACCGCTTGAGGTGAATGCCGGGATGGTTCCCACAAAGGACCATAGTCGAATTCCCCCCCGTTCCTTCGTTCAATCCTCTGTCGCCTGTAAAGTTCACGATGAGAGACGACTGAAGAGGCATACAGGTAACACCCTTCGATTTTACAAGGCTTTTCCACAACATTATACAGGTGAAATAAGGAAACTGAGCTCCGTTCCTATCCACAATTGACATTCAGTGTATCGCACTATAAACGTGACTCCATATTTATTTACTTCGCATGCACAGATACTTGTTTGTTATCACTAGCGCGCGATGGATGCCTGGACGGGGATTCGAACCCGCGTCCTCCCGAATGTGAGGCCAGAGAGTTAACCGCTCACCCACCACGCTCGGTCTGAGTCGTAAGAATATGCACAAAACTTTGTCCAAAATACTCACCGTCACAAACGTCTTTCGCCGAACTTATCGCAGTTAGTAAGTCTTGGTCGCTAGGAAACACCTCTGCAGCCGTCCTGGGAACATTTCTTAGTACAGGATGATCCTAGTGGAATCGGTATATTCCACCTAAATAATTTATTACAATGCAGCAGCGGCAGTAAATTTTCGATTCAAGCTCTACGTACAACCATCAACGACGCTCCGTGAACGCTACTGTGTTGTTTGCGGAGTTTAATTTTCTAAACAGCCACTCTTAGCGCGCACAATTAACGCCCCGCAGCAACGGTACATACAATACGCTATAGAAACCTCACCCCCCAGCAATACAAAGCGTGGCTCAGAGCCCCAAATTTAAGATCAACTATCAGAAGTACAAGTTTTTTAAAAAATATTATAGTTTAATTGGAAAGGTTATTTTCATAGAATTATCATGATATAAACATTTTTTTTCTCGCTTTATGCCAAGAGTAGAAATTAAAAGCTTAATATTACGCGAAATGAAGTTGAGTTATAGGCTGTGCAGCTGCGCGTTCGAGTGGCGATAACAAAAGGAGCATTGTGTTAGACTCGCCCTCCTTGGGGGATCAGCCTCTGGCTCAGCGACGAAATTTGTTATCAACTATCAGAAATAGCAGTTTTTTAAAAAGTATTTTTAGATAAATAGAAAGTTCAGTTTTTTACAATCAACGCTATATGAATTTTATCATCGTACTTAGTGTGATTGGGGTAGAAATGACGTGCTTAATATTACGTTAAATGAGCTTTCAGAAATGTGTTTTCGTCGTATGTTTAAAGACATTAATTCCTAACTTAAGAAAGAAACCTCATTGGTTTAAATCGCATTTTATTAAGCGCTCAATATAAAGTATATTGCTTATTCCCGTCCATTGAATGCCGTCAAACAACGATCGCTGGTTCGAATCCCCGTCTTAGCATCCATATTCTCGTTCGTCGTATGTTTAAAGACATTAATTCCTAACTTAAGAAAGAAACCTCATTGGTTTAAATCGCATTTTATTAAGCGCTCAATATAAAGTATATTGCTTATTCCCGTCCATTGAATGCCGTCAAACAACGATCGCTGGTTCGAATCCCCGTCTGAGCATCCATATTCTCGTTCGTCGTATGTTTAAAGACATTAATTCCTAACTTAAGAAAGAAACCTCATTGGTTTAAATCGCATTTTATTAAGCGCTCAATATAAAGTATATTGCCTTATTCCCGTCCATTGAATGCCGTCAAACAACGATCGCTGGTTCGAATCCCCGTCTGAGCATCCATATTCTCGTTCGTCGTATGTTTAAAGACATTAATTCCTAACTTAAGAAAGAAACCTCATTGGTTTAAATCGCATTTTATTAAGCGCTCAATATAAAGTATATTGCCTATTCCCGTCCATTGAATGCCGTCAAACAACGATCGCTGGTTCGAATCCCCGTCTGAGCTTTAAATCGCATTTTATTAAGCGCTCAATATAAAGTATATTGCCTATTCCCGTCCATTGAATGCCGTCAAACAACGATCGCTGGTTCGAATCCCCGTCTGAGCATCCATATTCTCGTTTTCCTGAAATCACTCCAGGCGAATATAGCCTGGCAAAAAGAGCAATAGAATCGACAGCTGGTACTAGGGTGGTGAAGCTGAGGTTGGCTCTGGTTCGAATCCCCGTCTGAGCATCCATATTCTCGTTTTTTCCTAAAATCACTCCAGCGAATATGGACTAGCAAAAGAGCAATAGAATCGACAGCTGGTACTAGGGTGGTGAAGCTGAGGTTGGCTCTGGTTCGAACCCCCGTCTGAGCATCCATTTTCTCGTTTTTTTCCTAAAATCACTCCAGGCGAATATGGACTGGCAAAAGAGCAATAAAATCGACAGCTGTTACTGGGGTGGTGAAGCTGAGGTTGGCTCTGGTTCGAACCCCCGTCTGAGCATCCATATTCAGATTCAACCCAGGTCGCCGTTTCCGCGACTCTAATGACAACGAGGTGTAACGCCATACTGGCACGCGGTCGGGGGCAGTCCTGCTTGTTGGAGCGGTGGTGGGGGGTGAGCATGTTCAAACCAGTCGATGAAACGATGCAGCTGGCGGGGTTGGGGTCGCTCAAGTGGCCTAACAAAAAAACACCAAGGGCAGCTGGTGCTAGGGAAGGCAGGTGTTCAAACAAGTGGCCATGATTGACAGGTGGGGACACACCTGGGTAGCTCAAGTGGCCTTCAAGTGGTTAGTCAAGTGGCCATGATTGACAGGTGGGGGGGAGGGGGGAGGAGGAAACAAAGGACCGTGACACACCTGGGTCGCTCAAGTGGTCTATCAATAGAGGGGAAACTGAGGTTAGTCAAGTGGTCCTCGAGTCAAGTGGTTAGTCAAGTGGC